>LR750151.1:609621-817121 GCA_902729485.2 Mus minutoides | reverse complement strand
GAAAGGACTGTGTTCAGAACTTAGTAGTAGCTTAATTTACTTCAAAAGATATTATTTTGGGAGAATATATATATATTAGATAGATAGATAGATAGATAGATAGATAGATAGATAGATAGATAGATAGATATAATAGATATAATGATAAGACTGAAATCACTATTATGATTACATAAAAAGGCACTTTCTACAATGCATAGTCTATAAAGAGAGATTTAGTCATCAAATATTGATTACCAAGATAAACTTGACCAATCCCTGGTTTATCACAACTGTTAAATTGCTTCTCTCTCATTATGGTCTTAATCCATCATTATTTTAACCATAATATATGCTTTAGTTCAGTGAATTATTGTCCTTATACAAGCATTTATTGCTTAATCCACTAAGCGTCACTACCTACTCGAGTTACAGCCTATGAAATAGCTTCTTATTTGTTGCAAAAATTAGTTTCCCTTGGTTATTTCAACATTTCCTTTTCAATTTTAATTAGTTTAAAATCCCTCTATTTCATTAGTACTATTGTACACAGTTCAATTAGTAGCACCTATACTTTGCATTTTTTTAACATAGGCAGAATACTTCTTGTTCTTGTTCTTGTACAATGTATACCTTGGTTTTTATGTTATTATTATGATGGCAAAGACTTCTCTTGGTGTTTGCATGTGACTTTTTCAAGATAGCATTAGTGAATTGCATGTGTTGGAGCAAAAATCCAAGTACATCACAATGGACATGTCACTATCCGTAACATGACTCCATGATGACAAAATCAACTCAGCAGTGATTTAAGCACTGCCTGCATTAGAGTAAAATGATAAGTTCCTTTCCTGCTGTTGTCAAGATCAGTTATTTGTTTGAGAATGGCAAAGCTATGAAGCTGTTCACAAACATAAAAGGATCCCTAGTGTCACAAATATTAAATATTTGGAGCTAAATCAATACTTCACTTGCACTAAAAGACATCCTGGATTCAATGACTGCAAAGTTGTTTCAGCTTCTCTGTTTGTCAACTTAAAAATCTCACATTTAAAAACTTATAAGAGCTTTTCTTTTTTCCCTAACATGAATGACAAATATTGACAGCCTTATAAATTATCTCTGTTTTCAAATTTAGTTAAGGTATTAGTTCAGGGTTACTAATGTCTCATAAAGTAAAGCACATCATATGTAAATGTTGAACTACATTTATATTTTCTACTAAAAAATAAGAATCTATAAAGATACTGAGAGGGCTAAAGAGATAGCTCAGTGGTTAAGGACACTGGCTACTCTTCCAGAGGGCCTGAGTTCAATTCCCCTCAACCACACGGTGGCTCACAACCATCTGCATTGTGGTCTGACGCCCTCCTCTGGTGTATCTGAAGAGAGCAAAGGTGTACTAATGAGATAAAGTATGTGTATTTGCTTCTGCTCTCTGAGTTTATTATTAGGAGCACAGTCTCTGCAAGTGCAGCGTCAGCGCACATACTGAAGAGTAATGGAGACAAGAAAAAAACAAAATGAGGAAACAATTTTTTATAAACAATTTCTAACGAAAATTTAGGAAAATCAAATTTGAAGAATATCTTGAGTTAGACTGCATCTATTAAAAGCATACACATACTTATTGAATGCACACATAAATATTTGCAACAAAAATTATATTTTACTTTATTTTTTTTAAATATGAATTTGGAAAATTATTCTGATCACTATAGAAATACTATTATTAATAAAGTGTTTTTAATGTTTGACTATGGTATTGATTAAATAAAATGAATACAGACATTAAAACATCTAAATTAGTAAGTTTGAAGACATAAAAACAATGATATATTAAACCAATATCTATAATAATTAGAACCATATTTAAAAAATAAATTTAGATACTTTATAGCATACATAAAAGCAGGTTGTCAATCCTTTATCCAGAAGTAGAAAACAAATAAAACAAAGAGAAAAAAATTCATTAGCAAGTTAGATATATATTTATTATATAAACTAACAGGAGCAAAATACTTAAAATTAAATAAATTGTGTCACCTAAATTATACATACTATTTGTTATCTAATGATTTAAATCATTAAAAATAACCTATGATAATGCCAATCTAAACTACAGGTTTAGAACAAATATTTAAAAATTATATGTCTAATAATATAATTATATTTAGTACTAAGCCCAAGATTAAATTTTACCATATCATCTGAAATAGAAAAAAATACAATGGGTATTTAACATCAAATGCCTTTCCTAAATATATTTGTGCATATAACCATATTTTTGTTGCATTAGCAATTACAAATTTCTGTAAAATATTTAATAGATTATTTCTTGATATTTTCATATAGCATAATATGCTTTTCTGCATATTCTTAGCTGACTATGGTACTTACATACCAGGACATACAGAATAGTATTGACACCAAAATTGTTCACATGTATATTTAACTTGCTTATATTACTTGTGGTTTAATATTTTTATGTTGGGATAAAGATTATAGTTCTCCATAATACCTTAAAAACATTACAGAAAAATTCTTAACTGTCCATTTTACAATTGTAAGAGAACCACATATTTATATTCATGAAAAGTCTCTTTTGTTATTAAACACGCCTATGATTTTCCAGTTTGCGTAAGAGTTCACAGCATGTTTATGGTTGCTGATGCTAGTGTGATATTTCTGTAGCATTTGTTTGCATTCTCTGATTCAGATCAATAATTAGATGGCGAACAACATCATTTTGTAATCATGGTTGCATTCTTTAACCATTTACCATGCAATAAGAAAATAACTAATTTATATGAAGGAGGTAAACAATTGTAGAATTCATTTTCTCAAAAAAGAGGTAAATGTTTTTTTCCAATTTTTTATTAGATATTTTCTTAATTTACATTTCAAATGCTATTCCGAAAGTCCCCCCTCCCCCCTTCCTGCTCCCCTACCCACCCACTCCTACTTCTTGGCCCTGGCCTTCCCCTATATTGGGGCATATAAAGACTGCAGTACCAAGGGGCCTCTCTCGCCAATAATGGCCGACTAGGCCATCTTCTGCTACATATGGAGCTAGAGACATGAGTTCTGGGTGTTCTGGTTAGTTCATATTGTTGATCCTCTTCTAGGGTTGCAGACCCCTTCAGCTCCTGGGGTTCTATCTCTAGCTTCTCCATTGTGGGCCCTGTGTAGGTAAATGTTAATAAAATTTATAGCTGCCACTGTTTCTCTATCAGGATAGTTACCATCAAGTCAGTTTTCCAACAGATATGCTGAGAAAAGTTTATCACATTTGAAAATGTAAAATTAATTGACAAGTAAGTGTCTGCAGGGTGTATCAAGGTGATATAAATTGATAAATCACACACTAAAGATAAGCATGTTCAGAAATGTTGCCTCTTGGGATTAATATGCTCTTAGGTTCAGTAAAACTTTTTTTTATATACTATTTCATGAGAATGCCTTCAAAGTAGGTTGGGTAGATTGGTGTAGTTGACAGGGGTGTCAGACAGAGTATTAATATATCAGTGGGGCCAGGCAAACAGTAGTAACTGTTCAATTTTGTGCTATAGTAATTTTAAAATGTTTATATTGCTCTGGCTGCATGTTACAAAGGATAAACATAGAGCATATTATCACATATCTTGCAAGAGTTCAATTCTGTCATTTTTTCTGCTAACAATATTTTAAACTGAATGTAATGAAATTACACCACATAGAGAGATCTGTTCCTCCATACATTGAGGTTTTACTAATCAACTGAGTTAATACTTTGATAATTTTAAGCAATAGAGATCATCTCTGAGTTTACCTGAAAGTTTAAGTAAATTTTTCTGGAAGTGCCACACTGCAAATAAATTCTCTGATTGTGAATTTAACACATGAATGACTAGATATAAACTCTCAGATTTGGTTTAAACACTGGCATGTTCTTGAACAAAGCAGTGCACAAACAATTTTTATTGTATGTCTAGAGCTAGAAGTCTGGGATTTTTAATTATATTATTACAAGCATTACTGACTATTCAAATAGGTACAATTCTATATGCTTATTTCTTTTAATTGGTGCTGCTAAGGTCCTGTCAGATAAAGTATCCAATGTTCTTTCTTTTTCCCTTTACTTTTTAAACTCAACTTTGTCAAGTGTAAGTAGGGGGCATTAACATTTGGAACTATATAAAGCATCTGTTACAGACATAAGAGAAAAGGAAAATGAGTCTCTATGGACAGTCTGGCTGCAAAGTGAATGCCATAAAAAAGTCATGCCCATTATTAACAAAGTTATGGTGCAAGCAGTAAGATAATACTCAAGTCCCCAAAATCACTGTTCATAATATTACTTCCTCACATATAAAGAACTCAAATTTGAGAATTTTATATATTTATCTTTAGGACAGTTACAGAGAAAGCGTGTGATGTGGTTTGGTGTAATTATTCTGTTCATGTATTTTTAAAAGTGATTTTTTTCAGTTATAACAATAAATCTTTTAAAGATTACACAACTGAATTTTATGTGTTGAAAGCTTTTATGAGGCTGTCAAAATGAGATGTCCATTGTTCTGCCTCACAGAGTATACACTTATATTGGCAACACAAGAGAATATGATTGTCTATTGATTCTTGGGGAAAACTCCTGAAGTATCCAGAATGACATGTCTATTCTTAAATAACTTCGTCCTGGGAACTAAGGCATTGACTCACCTGTGTTGAAGTTACTCGTACATGTGTGTGATTTGTATTCTGATCTTCAGGTTCTACATAAAAAAGCCATATCCTGGGAACCCAGCTATACCACCCCTGGGCAGATACATAAAAGATTCTCTGATATATAATAAGGACACATGCTCCACTATGTTTATAACAGCCCTTTTTATAATATCCCAAATCTTGAAAGAAACCAGATGTCCTTCAAGAAATGAATGGATAACGAAAATATGGTATATGTACACAATGGAGTACTACTCAGCTATTAAAAAAGATGAATTCATGAAATTCTTAGGCAAATGGATGGAATTAGACAATATCACCATAAATGAGGTAGCCCAAACACAAAAGTACACACATGGCATGCAGTCACTGATAAGTGGGTATTATCACACAAACTTGGAATACCCAAGATACAATTCACAGACCACATTCTCAGTAGCATTATATAATTATATTGTCACTGGCATGTTTTAATGCCAGAAATTCTAACATGATTGTGCTGAAATTTCACTATGCTTCTAAATAAAATGCTTTTCTGATATCTTCCACTTTACTCTAAATATATGAATGTTATCAGAAGATTTCTCTAATGGATTTATAACATGACAGCGATTATCAACTCTTTCATTTACACAAATACTGCTGATTGCTCACAGGGCAGAAATTGCAATATACTGTGTTTATTTTATTATTCACAAATTATTTTATATTATTCAATGATATTGGCTATAATTTTTTTATAATTTTAAAAGCACATTATTTTTTAAATATTTAAAATATTTATTCATTGACAATGTATAAAATACATCCTGATTATTGTCACATCCTTTATCCCCCTGCTAATCTTACAAATCCTTATGCTCTTTCCTATAATATTTTCCTCATAAATATGTCTTCTGTTTTGTTTTATGACTCACTTAGTTTAGACCTAGTTATCTGCTAGACCATGACTATGAACTTTGTAGTTTACTGACTGATGGATTACCAATGTATATACAACTGAGAGCAGTGATTGTCTCTCCCTAGACAGGCAATAGTGCTGCAGTGAGGTTTATGGCTATTTTCCCCCCTTCCATATTTGTGGCTGCTTGTTCAAAGACACAGTATTCTATCATACAGTGTTCTGATTCTTTGCAGATGATGGCATCTCTGAGTCATTATTCAACTTTTTAAAGACTTCTCAACATATAATTTATAAACAATATAAATGTATTCATTTAAAATACTCTTTTAATTAGTCATTGACAAAACACAAATGTATTTCAATGTATTTTGTACTTTGGAAAAATTACTAGTATATGGTAGAAATATACCTTCCTAACATCTATAACAAAATAAGATATTGTAGATTATTTAATGCATACAAATATATGATCAGTAAAATCAGATAAGACAGATAAGAATTCTAGCTGAAGATACTTAGCAATTGAAAGAGTATGCTGATATATTTCAGCAGGGAGTACAATCTGTAATTCTCCATTTAACCAAAGTTTTAAAAAGTTGAATTCAGTGAGATATATAAAATATGGATTTTATTTCTTTGAAGTTTCAATACGGTTTATGTTTTGTTGCTTCTTATGAGAAAACAATACCCTGTGCAATAGCTAAATAAAAAAAATATCACTAAGAGTCATATTTGAAGCCAATAATGCAAATTGTGAATTGATATAAACAAATTGTTTTTTTCAGCTCCAAAGAGAGAGTTCTTGGCTGGAAGCAATGCAATGGAAAATATAATCAACTAGCAAATTAATTAATAGCTTGGAGCTTCCTTGTAGGAAAGTTTGAAAAATTCCCTGAAATATGATTGTAGGAAAATAGATGGGCACTGGAAAAATTCTCAATGTGTGTTATAGCAAATAACATAAAGTTACTTCAGGACACAGCTGCAAATGAATGCATTTCAAAGAACTTAAGAGGTCTTTCGAATAAAATAAGGTTGGGGACGTTTTAAAATATATAAAACAACAGGTTTCACTTCCAGCCATGCACCAGTTGGATCATGCTTCTGTCAATCATCCCTGGAAACATTCTTAGACATACCCACAGGATAGTCCTTCAGCTGATCCAAATCCCATCAAGTTCACAGTGAAATGTTACCCATAGCATGCATTGATACAAACTTGAAAATAAGTTTATTTTATATTTTAGCTGTTGTAAGTGATGCCCTAGTAAACATGGAATAGTGATTTAATTCTGTGTGTGTGTGTGTGTGTGTGTGTGTGTGTGTGTGTGTGTGTGTGTGTGTGTGTGTGTGTGTGTGTGAGTGTGTGTGTGTGTGTGTGTGTGTGTGTGTGTGTGTGTGTGTGTGTGTGTGTGTGTGTGTGTGTGTGTGTGTGTGTGTGTGTGTGTGTGTGTGTGTGTGCATGTACAGCAGGGTGTTCTTCATCAGGATTGCTCCCTAATATATGTAATTTATTTTAGAATTCTGGGATTATCCAAACTGTTTATAATTATTGATGTACTAAAGTACATTCCTGTGTTTCTATTTGTGTATCCAAAACTGATCAAGCTAATAGTTGAAAATGTTTCATAATAAACAAATGAAAAGCATGTGTATATTTTAAAGTAAGCAAAATTTACTATAGGAATATTATCACTTCTATTGAATATTTTAAACTGCACAAGATACAAATAATATTCCAAACTTATTTTTTTTCTTTAATGATAATTAGCCTAGGAATGAAAAATGTAATGACTTATACCAGAAACATTTGAATTTCAAGTACTACAAAAACTTCAAAATACTTGTAGAATTTTGACACAGTGTAAAATTCAAAACTTTTAAATATTTAAGACAGAATCATAACATTGAACCTTTAAAGAAAATAACAGCATATGTCACATACTGAAGGAGAAATATGCTAATAAGTTTCAATGTTGTATGCAACATTCAGCATATACATTCGCCTTATGTCTTACTACATTTTAGGAGTTGAAGAACGAAGGCTTATGATGAATGAATAAATTAACCTTGCTGTCACTAGGTAATGTCAAGATTTAATCTCCAGCAATGTCTAGCAAGCAAACAAATCTTGTGTCTATTATGTTTGGCTGACTTCTGGTGAAGTAAACAGTGCAATTCCGTTTACTGAGAAAATGCTATTATTCGCTACTGCTCTTTTTATTACTAGAGACCGAATTGTGGTGGCTTTAAGTCTGTGAGTGATGATTTTCTATGATTTAGCAGAAACTTGGATAATACTTGACAAGAGGATAGTGTCATTGTTGATGACTAAGAATATCATGTATACAGCACGTGAACGGAGTGAATTGTAATGTTTGTCCACAGAATAGTATTCAATTCTTTACACTGTGTGATTGAGACAATTCACTAATGATGCTATGACCCATGTTTTCTGAGAATGTCAGCTAACAATGTATACATGGCATTGCACAAGTGGACTCTCTGATGGAAATAACTAATTAAGAATAGAACATTTAGTATGATACCATCCACTTCTTTACATTGGACTGAAGCAACCAGTGACTCCTTCTGCATGCTGTTCTGGTTTGTTTTTAATTGACTATACAAATTAGGGTGTCTTGAAGTTATGGCTTTCCTGACTCTGACTCTTTAATTACTAGTAAGCAGCAACACATCCAGGCATATGGGTATAAGAACTGAATTCTTGGTAAGGATTCTATTAAGTGAGATGTATTTTCGGTTGCATCTCATATATATTATTATATATTTTATTATTTACATTTCAAATGTTATCCCCTTTCCCCGTTTCCTCTCCACAAACCCCCTATCCTATCTTTCCCTCCCTCTGCTTCTATAATGATACTTCCCTCCCACCCATTCCCACCTCATTATCCTGGCATTCACCTACACTGGGGTATCATGCCTTCACAGGACCAAGGGCCTCTCCTCCAATTGATGAGACCATCCTCTGCTACAAATGCAGCTGGAGCCATGGGTCCCTCCATCTGTACTCTTCCATTGGTGGTTTAAACCCTGGGAGCTCTGTGAGATCTGGTTGCTTAATATAGTTGTTCTTCCTAAAAAGCTAAAAACTCCTTCAGCATCTTCCATCCTTTCCCTTACTTCTCCATTGGGGTCCCCATGCTCAGTCCAATGGCTGACTGTGACTATCTGCCTCTGTATATGTCAGCCAGTGGTAGAACCTCTCAGGGGACAGCCATATCAGGCTCCTGTCAGCAAGCACTTCTTGGCATCTACAACAGTGTCTTGGTATGGTGTCTGTTTATGGAATTGATTCCCAGGTGGGGCAGTCTCTGGGTGGCCTTTTCTTCATTCTCTGCTCCATACTTTGTCCCCATATTTCCTTTAGACAGGAGCAATGATCTCATTTTTTAAAAATGGTCTAAGATGAAGGAACTGTCACTACCTCACAACTGATAATGTACAAGTCTACATCTGTACATAAAGAATTAATATGTACATACTTATATACAAATTTTATGCATTCAAAGAATAAACTATAAACATATGCACTTATCAAAGTAGCAAGAAACATTGCCATATGGCTTTCAAACAGCCCAGTTCTGAATAAGAAGACAAAAGATTCTAATACAGTGGTTAAACACTTATGTTTCTTGGAAAAAAGTTGCAGAAAAATTGTATTTCAGAAATTTAAAAATAATTAACCTGTTATCCTAAAAGATGAGACATCTTAAGAAGACTGAGTTAACCAGAGCCAGGCTGACTATATGAGAGGCTGCAAACTGGAAGTTTGGGAGACCATGCCTCAGTTCCTGTTTTCCAGAAATGAAAACCAGATCCAGGAATATGTGATCAGCCAAACACAGCCTCCAGCAGCCATGCCTAGGACAACTTGTCCTCTGGCCTGAAGTAAGAATAGGTAGCTAGAATTAGTAAGCAACTCCCCTGGGAGGTCTCCAGAGCCTAACCAATTGGAGAATCAGTCAGAACCCTAGAGATAGAGCTAACCAATCAAGGGAAAAGGCACTTACCCTCCATGGAATTCCCCCAACTGACAATAAAAGCTGGACCTGTGGGTCCTCCAGGGCTTTCCATTCTCAAATGATGAGACCCTTGCATGTAAGAAATTCACTGTAATAAACACTCTGTTTTTGCATACATTTGATTCTCAGGCCATCCTTCAGCAATTCCTGGGCCCTAGTATTAAGCCACAAAACTTCTATTGAAAATAAAAAGGAACAATCAGTTGTCATTTTTACAATTTCAACATCCAATGGTTAGTTAAATCTTGTGAAATTATATATATATATATATATATATATATATATATATATATATATTAGATTTTTTAATAGTCCAAACATTATGTGAAGAGCAGCGAATCCCTCAGAATATGTTGAGGTGAGGAAGGATTACAGGAGACAGAAGAGCCCAGAACATCACAAGAACAAGTTCTGCAGAATCAACGAGCCGGAAGTGATAGGGTCTACCTGAATAGGTCGCACAGAGGTCCTCTGCATATCTGTTAAGTTTGTGTAGAATGGTATCCTTGTAGGACTCCTAACAATGGGCTATCTCAGACTGTTTAGCTTGATTTGGGGACCCTTTCCTTCTACTGGTTTGTGCCATCCAGCTTTGAAATGAGGGTTTGTGCCTAGTCTTATTGCTTCGTGTTATGACATCTTTGGTTGAACATCTCTGGGAGACTTGCTCTTTTATGAAGGGATATGGATTAGTGGATGAAACTGGTCGAGATGTAATGTATAAGAGTAAAATTATATATATATATATATATATATATATATATATATATATATATATATATATACATATATCATATATGTATGCATATAGTGTTCAAATTTTAGTAAATTATAATATTCTTACTATCTGTAATCATAATATGCACTCAGAAGCTGTCATTCAGATGTTCTGTTGTGTTATAATGTTTTGCAGAACTTTGTGTCCAAAGAGGAAGCTGAAACTTGTAAATTTTTTCTTGATGAATAAACATGTGAACCTCCCTCCCAGCGGTTTGCAAATTTTTATGAGGCTTCATACTGTCAAGTGTGTGAGGACTTCCAATTCTCTTCTCAGTTTATTTTGCATCTATTGACCTCTGTGTTTTCAACACCTGTTTCTGTATTTCAGTTTTGAAAATTCCACCTAATTTGTACATAAAACAATGAAATGTGATATTTGAAGCAAAATATGTCACATACCTAAACATGAAAACAAATTCTTTCAAGATAATTATGTAAAAGAACACATTGAAAGTTTAAGTTTTATATGCTATAAATAACTAACTTCTGTTGCAATTTTTTAAAAGATCACATTTTTCATGTGTGAGGATAAAATTGAGATTAAACCCTTCATCTGTAGACAGTTGTGTGTGCCTTTAGAATCACATTAATAGTAAAACAGTAAAGTTACCTACTTCCTTTTAACTTACATTATTGAGGAGAAAATGGAAGCCATAAGAGGAGAAGCCTTGTTAAAAGAAAAGAAGACCTCAGTGCAATGGCCAGTACCTATGCTCTCGTGACTAACTTGAAAAGATAAGGTTGCCTGAAGCTGAAGATCACAGAAAACTCCTCTGTGTAATTGGCTTTATGCTCCAGTCCCCGGAACTTGTTAAACAAATTTTATGGACAAAGAAGAGTGAGTTCAGGAGTGTTATTACTAGTGAGTATGTGAAAGCTTTGGAGGAAGTACACAGCGTACAGCAGGGGTGGGTCTCAAAAAAAAAAAAAAAATGTACATTGAGCTACATGCAGAAATTTGAGGAACTCAATGGCGCCACCAGGTGGTTGTTCTCTCACCTCTGGTAACTGGGGGATTTTTGAATCAGTATTGTGATAGAAAATGCTCAGATTACTTAAGTCTATGATGTTATTGATTTTGATTTTATTCTGGAGAATGTCCTTACACTCCTCCATTCTTTTATTTTTCTTTTGTTTGTTTGTTTGTTTATTTATTTATTTATTTATTACATTCTTTAGCATGATTAGTGGAATAGTGACAAGACTTCCATAAAACATCCTTTTCATATTTTTTTGTTTGAACCACTTGTTAATATCGTTTTCATATCAAACTTTTCACTGCTTGTTGATAAATAGATTTTATTTGATTATATTATGCTTATTTTCTAAACTCAAAATTGTAAAATATCTTCATGCTTTTATCATCTTTTCGTTTTTATTTGAATGTGGTACTTGTGGGGTTCTCTTCTTTTTTCTTTACAAATATTTTACTTGTTTAATTTTAACTCTTTTTTGCTGATAAACATATTTTTGAATAGTTTAGCTTTATTAGTATTTTTATTTAAAAAGTGAAATCATTTCCTAATCTTACATGATCTTTAATTGACTCTTTTCTTATTTTAATTAAACTCCTCTTACTATGAGAATTTTTATTTATCTGAACTTAGGTTCCCTGTAATAGTCAATGTTGTTACACCACTTTTTTTCTCACACATTCCCTCAGGATTTCAGAATTTAAAACTGTAAATATTTCTTGTGGCTTTTAATTGGTAAGTACTTCATGCTTCCTGTCCTAATGTGTCTACTAACGCCTGCAACCATAGTTACAGAGAGACCTTGCTTTGGATGTGACTATGCAAATTACTTCCCTGCTGGCTACTTACATACCTCTGTAGAAGGAATTCTTTACTTCTGTATTTTATGGTCCTCTTCGAAATACCCCATATCTATTGTTTACCCAGGGACAGGACATGCAATCTTTACTACATTGGTCTATTTAAAGATTCACTTATTTTTTGTATATGAGTGCTCTCTCTTCATGTACACATGCATGCCAGAAGAGGGCATCAAATTCCCTGTAGATGGTTGTGGGCCACAGTGTGGATAGTTGGGATTGAACTCCAGACCTCTGGAAGAACAGCCAGAACTCTTGACTGCTGAGCCATCTCTCCACTGCTATCATGGACTATTTAAAGAAAGTTATTTTGGTCCCATATCTAGTTATTGGACTATAAAGATTTATTTGTCCTCTGCTATGAATTCAGATGCATTGCTAAATAAAAAGTAAACTACATTCATCCCTTCCATTGAGTCTTCTTTACTATGCATGCTGCACTTTGTGCTTATTGACATCTCCATTGTAAATAGAAGTTGCTTTATCAGGGTTATTTTTGTTTGTTTCTTTGTTTGTTTTAGATTGGACTTTAAATTCACTTAGTTTGAAGAAAAATGAGTCAGATACATAGGAATCCATGACTAACTAATGAATTTTAGTGACCAATCTTAGTATTTAAAGGTCTATAAATAGAATGAATTTATATCCTAGCTAGCTGTGAAGTTTCCATGAATTTTACTCTCTTTCTAGAAGCCTCTACGCATATCTTATTATATTTAAATAGTTGATGGTGAAAATTTAGTTTCATGCACTGTTTATGCAAAGCACCACCCCCCCCCTTCGTGGCTTTATTTTTATTATATGAGGAATTAGACTTTGGCCTATGCTTTGTTTTGATCTCCAATATAGGCAAATAATTAAAACTCAAGATGCACTCTCCAATGATTATAAAATACCTCCGGGCAGCTATACACTTCAAAGCATGCTTAGCTCTTTGAATTCACGCTTTGCAGTCGTCTCAAGCCTGTATGACTGTCTTTCTTACTTTCCTGCCTGCAGTTAAATGTGCTTGAAATGAACTTTTCATTACATTTTTTTTCTTTTTTTTCTTCCCAAGCATTTTGGGTCTTTTTCATTGTGAGGTTAGTTCAACTTCGTAAAATTGTGAAATTATTATTAACAGAATTTTTCCACCTTTATACAATTCATTTTTTAAAAATTGAAACTCATACACACATGTTGCCTGTTATACTCAGTGTTTCACATTTCTATTTTAAAGTATATTTCGGGCCTATTCATTGCTTTCTTTTTTATTTTATATTATTTAACACAATATTTCAAAATTTTATAATCTTACATAGTAATATTTAGAATAAAATGACTGTCTAACATTTGTGGATACTTAATATACACACGGATTATAGATAGATAGATAGATAGATAGATAGATAGATAGATAGATAGATAGATATAGATATAGATATAGATATAGATATAGATAGATATAGATATAGATATAGATATAGATATAGATATAGATATAGATATAGATAGATAGGTAGAGATATAATGATATATTGACATAATGCTTGAAATCTCTTGTTTTATACCTTGCTTGCTGTGTGGCCAAATTGTAAGCAGTATTATACATGGTACATGGCTGTATTGTTGCTCAGGAATATAAACATGTTAATTACACAATAGTTAGTAATCACAAGTATTTATTTTCTGCCATATTTTTGTTGAACACACCTAGGCATTTACAAAAGAAATTACTAAAGCACAATTTGTGTTTTGTTTTGTTGAAGTTTGATAACTATCTCTTTTCCTGGTAATTTTTGTTACAACATACTGATGTAGGCAGTTCTATAGAAATAGAATGGATACAAAGTAATTTTGAGCAGTAAAGAAAATACACAAAGATAATTGAAAGAGAAAAAGTAGATTGGAATTTATCAAAATCCAGAAACACATATGATCTAGTAGTTTCAAATGTATACCACAAATGTTAACAAATGTTAACTAATAATGGCCACCACTTCTTTCTTTAGACTCATATCCTGAAATGTAATAGAGAAATTTAAGTCAATATCAGAATTTTTCAAACACATAGATAGGGTTAAGGTTCAGTGAAAAAAAGCTAAAAGTGAGGTGAGAAATGAGTTATTAATTTCAGAATGCACGAGAAAGTACTCATGTAATCATGTCTGTTTAAACATTGGGTATAGTACATAATGTATACAACCATTTTGGGAGGGTATATTCAATATTGGATAAAATATTAAGGAGTTTCTTTTAATCCCGAATTTCCCTAAAAGGGAATTATTAAATGGGAAATATAATAAGTGAGTCATGAATTACAGTTAAAAATATCAAGTGCTTAAAAATATAAAATACTCAGAATTTAAAAAAAAAAAAAAAAAAAAAAAAAAAGCTCTAAGACACCAATGACCTTCTATGGAAACATCTGTCTTGTACCAAGCAATGTTGAGAGAAGTGTATGGAGCCTACTGTCCTAAGTTTTTCTGTTGTTGTTCTTGTTCGTGTTGTTGTTGTTTTGTTTTGATTTGATTTCCTAATTCTGTTTTGTAAACATTTTACTTTTATTTTTTATCCCCCAAGGAAGATTTTTTTTCTTTAAATTCCTCTATCCTTTTATTCAAAACCCCAGCAGTAAAAGAAAGCTAGAACCTCAATTGTTTGCCAGTATTTTGATAGTAATTTGAATACATAATGAGCTCATGGGCCTCATGTTCAGGTTGTAGACAGAGAAATCTAGGACTCTTTCTGTTCAGGTTTATACTATCTAGGATTTACTTGTGGATACAATAATGAGCACCAGAGAATTATGAGCACATAAAATTATTGTGCATAAAAACATGTATTTTTCAAGTAGTTACCATTTTTCAATCGACAGCAGAGAAAATTGCAAGGTATAACTATTGATAGATGGTAAGTTGATGTAAGTAAACACGAATTTGAAGGAGGTTTAACCTCTTCAATACCTCATAAATATCAAATTTCTTTTGTGTAGTAGTAGTCTTTTGCTCTCTCTCTCTCTCTCTCTCTCTCTCTCTCTCTCTCTCTCTCTCTCTCTCTCTCTCCCCTCTCTCACTTTAAGACCTGCTCACTACCCCTGCTCCTGGCCCCTCCCACAATCCACCACCCCATCTCTTCTGAGAGGGTGTTGGTTCCTCCTGGTAATCCCTCCATCCTGGCACATCAAGTCTCTTAAGGGCTAAGCACAACTCTTAAAGTATTATTAGCCCTCCTTTCCACAACTCATTGCCAGCCAACAAGAGCCATTCTTTGTAAAATAGAGCTAGGAAGAGTATATGTGACTCTATGTTCCAGATCCATAGAGTAGAGAGATAACAAAAAACTATAAATATATATTAAAATATTAACTATCTGTTGCCATAATGTGAAGAAAAGCAAATATGCTTTAAATTCTGAAACCCTGAAATACTTTTTTTTTGGGGGGAGGATGGGGGATAAGTCATGGTTTCTGTAAACAGGTAAGGTGTGTTAAGCTCTGCATACATGCTATGGCTCTTTAATTTAGTGGATTTTGTTGTTTGTTTGGAATCCTACCAACAAAAGTCGTGCCTTCACTGACTTTGTGGGTCCTATTTTCTCCTAGTGGGTTCCTTCAACCAGCATTGACATGAGTGTTTATGCATAGTATAGTCATATGGCATCTTCTTATGCAGAGTTCAGTTGATATCATGGTGAACCCTCCTCTTTTCTGAATGGAAACTTAGGTGCAGTGGATCTGGTCGCAGTGGTTACGAGAAGATTGGCAGGAGGGGATGGAGAGGAGGCTGTAGTTAGGGTATATTGTATGGGAGAAAAATAATATAAAAAATGTTTCATAATAGTGATGTAAGTGGTAATGCACAGGGAAAGGAGTTTCTCACCTCAGGGAAAGATGTTTCCCATGATCCTGTAAACAAGTACAAATTAAACAAGGAAAGAGACTTTTTTCCAATCACAGCTCAAAGCTGTACACACAAAACTATTCTCATGGCCTGGTAATTGAGGAAAAAAAATCCTCAGCTCTTTGTTCTTGATCTATGAGGTCATGCGAATATCATCATTGGTTCAGTTCTATGGTTTATAGAAATTGTTCGAAGATGCAACTCTTTGGAATGTAGCTATGTACATATGTTACTCAAAAAACTGACACCAAGACTAAGCTCATATCAAAAGCCAATAGATTATCAAACACTTTGTCTCCGGCGTGGTGGCGCATGCCTTTAATCCCAACACTTCGGAGGCAGACACAGGCAGATTTCTGAGTTTGAGGCCAGCCTGGACTACAAAGTGAGTTCCAGGACAGTCAAGGCTACACAGAGAAACCCTGTTTCGAAAAAACAAAACAAAACAAAACAAACAAAAAGACACTTTGTCAGTGACAAAAATCTATTTGAAATTAGATATTTTCAATGGAATCCTCATAGCGCATTCCTAATATATTAATTATTTATTAGATATTTTATTTATTTACATTTCAATTGCTATCCCAAAAGTCCCCTATACCCTCTCCCTGCCCTGATTCCCCACCAGCCCATTCCCATTTCCTGGCCCTGGCATTGCCCTGTACTGGGTCATATAAAGTTTGTAAGACCAAGGGGCCTCTCTTCACACTGATGGCCAACTAGGCCATCTTCTGCTGCATATGTATCTAGAGACATGAGCTCTGGGGGTACTGTTTAGTTCATATTGTTATTCCACCGAAAGGATTGTAGACCCCTTCAACTCCTTGGGTAATTTCTCTAGCTCCTCCATTGGGGGCTCTGTGTTCCATCCTAATATATTATTAAGAAAACTGATTTCTCTCTAACATGGGAAAGATAAACTCATTTTTTTTCTAGGAGGGTACAGATGTCTAGTCATATATTCTTTTGACAGACCCATGGAAAATATCAGTACAAATTTATAGTTAATATATTTAAGTTAAAAACACAACTTTTATCCTCTGTGTCTATTATGGATATAAGATTACTGGAGGTATCTAAAAATCATTACTTATGTTTCACCAAAATTAGTAATCATATTATCTTTAGTAGAGGTAATATTAGACCAAATAATATTAGAACTAATTTGAGGGTAGGAAATTAACAGAAATATGAGAACATAATTAAATACTATGCAAAAGATACTCTTGTACTGTAAACTTATTATGTGAGTACCATCAAATAAGCGGCCTTAAAATATTTTTAAATAGTAAATTTGGTTGCTGTTTTGTTCTTCATGGAAAATTTCTGCTTTTAACCAAAATTTAACTTGTACAATGAAGGCACTTCATAGACATTATTAATGTGAACACAGTGAGTGACTCTCTTTGATAAGTCTATTATGTTCTGAGAAGTATATTAGGAGGTTTTTAAGAAAAGGATCAGTTTGTCCTTCATTTTTACCTTTTACATAAAAATATACTTTCTCATTCACATTTGTTTTAATGAATATACAGGATATTTGAAAAAGTGGTAACTTCAGAACCAAAGCAAAATCTTAGGATACATTTGACATCTCTGCAGAGAAATGTCCTTTTATATTTTTTTTATCCTGAAGTCTCTTTTATTTTTTTATCCTAAAGTCTCTCTTTTTTTTTTTTATCCTGAAGTCACCAAGAAGCAGATATAATGTTATCTCTACTGACATTGAATCATGATGAAAATCTTCTATCACTTCAAGATTAAAAGGCACAAGTTGGCAACTACAGTCTTTTCACTACAATTGAAGACCTTTAAACATATGGCAAAATATATTGACACATGGTAACTCTAGTGAGAATTTTAGTTTTTTTAAAATCCCAGAAATGTTATAGGAAGATGTGTTGGTTTTAATCCCACGTGTGGGATATGGGACGACTGTAGACTGTACACAGCAACTAACTATGAGTTCCCTCTCACTCTGGCAGGCACTTGGTTTTGCCAGCTGCAAAGAATGTTCGACAGGGTATGACATTTGGAATACTGGGTACTCTTGTAAGGAAATACAGATGCTAGAACACTAAGAGAGGCAAAGGCTGCTACTGCTTCTCCTGATGCTGGTGGCTGTTTGCGTTTTGTTACTTTTTGCCAAGTGGTCCTATGCAAAGATGAGAAGAAATTGGGTATCCTGACACTGAAAATTGACTTGCCCCAAAGAACTTTATGCCTCTCATCAGCAGAAAGTCATCTAAATATTTCAACTCCCCCTTTAACCCCTAACATTCTTTTTTACCTACTTACTTTGTATCTACCCATACTGTTGGTTGGGGGCAGGGGGTAGAATGGTGGAATATGGCTGGAGAGGGTGACAAAAAAAAAGGAACCCATAATAATCAAAAGTTTGGTTATAGATGTATGTGTTATTTTTAACAAAGTGGAACAATGTATACATTCCATGGTTTCAGTATTCTCTTTAATTTCTGTAGCCCAGGCACAGGGAATAAGCATATTTTATTCATGTCTTATCTAATATTATTCTGTCCTGTGACTATATTCAATTGAGAGTAACTTCATGATAAGATTTACTTTTCTTCCCACTCTCTGCTCAGTGTGTGGGTCATTGGCATCTTTGTGTGTCGCATATCAGATATCCTGAATATAAGATATTTTCATTACAATTTGTAACAGAGGTAAAATCACAAGTATGAAGTAGCAAAGAAATAATATTATGGTTGGGGTCAGCACAACCTGAGACACTGTGTTAAAGAATTTCAGCATGAGAAAGGTTGAGACCCACGGCACTAAGGATCAAATATGTTCTTCATCTTGTGTTTTTTTTTTTTTAATAAGTATGTAAAACGATAGCAAAGCCTTCAATAAAAATTATCAGGCAGTCATTCCCACATATTATTTCATTAACTGAAATGACTCAGCATATAAACAGTAGTTTACATAATTAATTTTATATCAATTTCATATAAAAATATGAAGTAGCAAATAGGTGGTAGCCAGATGAAATTTTTATAGCTGGCAAGTAACGTCTCATTCATGAATTTATTTGATGCATTTATGGGGAGAAACATGCATTTAACTTTTTTTCGGACTCGAATATTGCAGATTTAGAAGAGTATTTTAAAAACAAAACAGCTAATTGTTAAAATTTAACCTATAAATTATTTGTCCTTATATCTATTAATCTGTCTTCTATTATGTTTCATCTATATACATAGATATCTAAATTCAGGAAGTATAGTTTAGAAATTATTGCAAACTTACAAGATCTTACATTGTAGATTATTTTAAATTAAGCACCAAAATAAGTTACTTTAGGAAAATATAGAAACATTTTGCATCTAGAAATCAGACATCCTTTGAAGCATACAACCAATTTGATACTCTAGTACCCACTTTTTAACTATTTAACTAAGCTGACTTCTGAGAATATAATTCAAAGTTCTGTCAAAACTCCTACATGCTGCACAGTCCATGTTTCCAAATGCATTGCTCTTCTCTGCATACCATCTGCACCTGCGTCTATGGTGAATTACCCAAGGAAAATGTAAGTGCACTGGGTAACAGATAGCCTAGAAAGACAGAATAAACCTCAACTTCTAGCAATTTGGCATAGCTGCATACAGCTGGGAACTGAAAGCAGCAGATGGGTTATGTTGACTTCCTGAAATCAGAAATGAGAAGCCTTAGATCTAACAAAACATTTCCACTGCCTCTAAGGGAAAAATATCACAATGCAGGGAAAGTATAACTAGAAAATCATCAGGTGGCATTCATGAATCTGAATAAGGACAACCATACAATCAGAAAGAATCTATACATATAATTGCAGAAGCATCTTTTCTTTTTTTTAAAACTAATATTAATATAGAAGACCTATTTTAGCTTACAAAACATATTTCAAATAAATTTTTCATTCAAATATGGATTATAGTGATGTTTGCAATTATGAAATTAAATGTTTAATACAATATAATTCTAAATTCTAAATCAGGATTATGTGTAGATTTAAATGTTTACTTTTCTATTTTCCAAAGGAAATACTTGTTCCAAGACTATAAGAGTAGGGAAAACTAGATGATAATTGATAAATTAAATTCTGAGAATTATTTTATAAAGATCTGATAAATACTCATTAATATTCTGTACAATTCCCACACAATATATTGATGTGATTTATAACACCTTGTCATTTTTCAGGTAAATAATTTCAACTCTTCCTACAATTATGCTATTAAATTACACTCATTATGTATGCATATATGTGTCTTCAGGCAAAAAATACACAATAGGATGGCTTCAGAATGAATTCCAGGTGTATAAACAATAGTATAGTTAACATCTGTTTAATTTTGCACTGAATAAAATCTGCAGGCAGTCTTGTAAAGTATTTTCACCGATGTAATGTTAAGGGTCAAGGCATTACTATATTATCACTTGATATTAGATACACTGCAGGGTTTATACATGATCTAATTCTCTTCTATATGGGTATTGGCTTGCTTTTCTATGGACTGCTAAGGTTTGTGCAAGGATCAAAATGGCAGGGGTCAGATATTAAGTGTTTTCCCACACTTACCATTTCCTCACTTATATCATCTTGCTTGGTTTTGTCTATGCCACTTGAAATTTTATTAAAAAAAAATGAATTTTGATCTTTAAACAGCCTTTCATTTATATGCCAGGAATAACTTCTACTCATATAGTAAAGAAAATGTAGAGTTTATATGTCTGCTTCTGTAATAAAAAATGTCAAAACATCTATCTCTGAAATTAGTTTTATATTCTATAATGGTCCATCCTAGTTTCAGTGGTCATTTGGCTGTCTGGAATCTGAATCCCTTCCTGTTTGAAACTGCTTAGCTCTTGATAAAATTGCCCTGCTGTTCCTTTTCAAATGGTTCAAATGGGCAATCATTGTCAAGGTGATCTTGAGATGCTGAAATAGAAAAAAAAAAAATGGGAAAGAGTTATACTTTCTGAAGAGAAATAGGAAAACATATTTAGAAGTGTCAACCATGGCTTCCTGACAGAAACATAAATTTTTTTCCTAAGGTTGTTAGAGATTTCTCATTTTAATATTTATAAGAAGCCTGTTGTAATATTTTTTAAATTTCACAGTTACTTGTATTTTTTTAATTAGTGTAATAATGGATGTTTTAGAAACAAGCAGAATAAAAAGTTATTTTGAACAGGTAAAGTAGGCTGAAATATTTTCAATCACAAATATTTCTTCAATTATTTGAATATTCATTATCATCTTATATTATTTAATAGTGACCTTAACCATCTAAATATACTAGCGAAAATATCAATGATTCATTCAAGCTCATTCAACTTTTATATGATCTGCTAATGTAGAAAATATTAGTAATCAGGATGAGTTAAAACTGGAGATATATGGTGTTTCTCGTCTCAATGTTCGATGTGATTACCTCGTGACCATCGTGAATATATAACTTACATTGGTTTCGGATAGATTAACTTAAATATAGGTGATTTGTCTTACCTTAGTAAAGACCTTGACATTTGTATTAGTTTGTGACTCTGTTATTTGATTCCCATCTCAGAGAAGAGCATAGTATCTCTAGTTTCCTAAACCAGTGTCATTCCTTGAGACTGTGTTCTCTCATGTGTGTTCAAGTCCATTCTTTTGCAAAACATGGAGTCTGTTTCGAAAGCCAAAACTAGTCAAGTGCAATGAATTCTTGACTGTAGGTTGGCTGCCCACAGTAGATATATCTACAATGCAACTCTGATACCTAAAACTCGAGGAGGATTGTAGGAGAAGAGCAACTTCTAACTTAAAGAGATAGAAGACCAGGAGGTCTGATGTGATATTATGCTGTTTATTATTACACGGAAACTATATCACATACATCTCAACAGTACGTCTATCCAAACCAGACTTGAACAACTCTAACTACAGTGGACATCCTGCATAGATGGGGCAATATTACTGTGGTTCATTTGTAGTCAAACTATAACAAACTATTAAAGGATTTTGACAGAGGGAGATTTAGTATTCTTCAGGGATGATCCCCCAATCTGTTATTTAATACCAAGTGATCAGGCCTTGAAACCTACACATTCAGGCAACATTAGGGGAACTTAGTAGTTTGTCTTTATATGTTTACTTGTTTATATGTATATGTGACAACAATAGTTTAGAAAGATGAGGCCTTGAATACAGAAATCTTTTTTGTTGTTTTATTTTTTGTTTTTGTTTTTAGAATAACAAATTATCTCAATTTATGTGTATATATTTTTTCTTTTGATTTCTAGTGTTCCAAAAATGGCTGTTTTTAAAAAATATTCCTTTTTTAAAGTTTTTTTTTATTAGAGAAATTCTTCATTTACACTTCAAGTGTTATCCCAAAAGTCCCCTGTACCCACCCCCAGCCCTGCTCCCCTCCCCTCCCCTACCCTCCACTCCCCTACCCCTCTCCCTCCCCCTCCCACTATTTGGCTCTGGCATTCCCCTGTACTGGGGCATATAAACATTGGAGACCAAGGGCCTTTCTTCCCGAGTAATGGCCAACTAGGCCATCTTCTAATACATATGCAGCTAGAGACATGAGCTCTGGGGGTTCTGATTTGTTCATATTGTTGTTCCATCTATAGGATGGCAGAACGCTACAGCTCTTGGGTACTCTCTAGCTCCTACATTGGGGACCCTGTGTTCTGCCCTATAGATGGTAGCCCTGGCTGTCCTGGAACTCACTCTGTAGACCAGGCTGGCCTCTAACTCAGAAATCTGCCTGCCTCTGCCTCCTGAGTGCTGGGATTAAAGGTGTGCGCCACCAAAGCCCAGCTCATAAATCTGCTGACAGTAAGAGGAATGAAAGGAAGAAGGGGTGAGGTAAATGCAACAAATGAAAAAAAAAAAAAAATAAGAATCAAAGAATGTTCAATCCAAGTAAGAATTATGCATTTTCTTATTTTGGTCAATTTGCTTATAATAATAGATGATTTAAACTTTATTATGCTATTTAAAAAAGAAGTAAATTCATATCAACATGTAGTCATTAAAATGTACTTTAAAATTAAGAATGAATTTATGATGCTTCTTTATAAGGAAAATATCATTTTATTGCATTATATGTCCATGAATACATTGAACATATGAATACATACTTATCTATTTTATTAAAAATAAATGTTTTTATAACGATTGCTCTGTAGTACAGCTTGAGGTCAGGCATGGTGATTCCACCAGAGGTTCTTTTATTGTTGAGAAGAGTTTTTGCTAATCTAGGTTTTTTGTTATTCCAGATGAACTTGCTAATTGTCTTTTCTAGATCCTTGAAGAATTGAGTTGGAATTTTGATGGGGATTGCATTGAGTCTGTAGATAGCTTNGTACATTTACACAATGGAGTACTACTCAGCTATTAGAAACAATGAATATATGAAATTCCTAGGCAAATGGATGGAACTGGAGGGTGTCATCCTGAGTGAGGTAACCCAATCACAAAAGAACTCACATAACATGTACTCACTGATATGTGGATACTAGCCCAGAAGCCTAGAATACCCAAGATACAACTTACTAAACACATGAATCTCAAGAAGAATGAAGTTCAAAATGTGGTCTCTGTGCCCTTTCCTAGAATTAGGAACAAAGCACACACTGAAGGAGTTACAGAGATCATGTGTGAAGCTGAATCAAAAGGATGGACCAACCAGTGACAGCAGCTGCCAGGGATCCCTCCCATAATCAGCCACCAAAATAAACACTATAGCATATGCCAGCAAGATAATGCTGAAAGGGACCTGATATAGCTGTCACATGGGAGGCTATACCAGTGCTTGGTAAACACAGAAGTGGATGCTCACAGTCAGCTATTAGTTGGAACACAGGACTCCCAAGGTAGGAGTTAGAGAAAGTACCCAAGGAGCGGAAGGGGTCTTCAACCCTCTAGGTGGAAGAATAACATGAACTAACTAGTTCCCCTTGCGCTCATGTCTCTAGCTGTATATATGGAAGAAGATGGCGTAGTTGGCCATCATTGGGAGGAGAGGCCCCTTGGTCATACAGACTCTATATGCCCAGTACAGGGGAATGCCAGGGCCATTAAGTGGGAGTGGGTGGGTAGGGGAGCAGGGCGGGGACGCGGGAGGGTAAGGGAAAATTTCTGGATAACATGTGAAATGTAAATGAAGAAAATATCTAATAAAGAGAAAAAAAAAGAAATAAATAAATAAATAAATAAATAAATAAATGTTATATGATGAAAATATACCTATATACATCCAGATGGATTTTGCTTTGTTCCAAGGATCTATCATCTATTTTTCTTAGAAAATATTGTCAGATAAAAATGTATATTTGTTGTTTTTTGTTTGTTTGTTTTATATTAACTTTTCACACTAAATTAAATTTATCTTTGAATTTAGATTACCTTCTAGCTAACTAAGACATTTACATATAACACATGTGCTACTGCTTAAAGGTTTCATAAAGATTAGGTTGCTTTTTGCTGTTTACATATCTGAAGAAATATAAGATAATATAAAATCATAAAGGACAGCAAAAGTTAGATGATTTTATTTTGCCAATTTAATAAATTTAATCCTAGGAAACCTATTCTTGTCTTACAAATACTTCCTTATTTTAGAAAGAAGAGAACAGAAAAATACTTGTATGTTGTATACTACTAATTCACATTATTGTTTGGATTTATAATAATGTTGAGACTATGAATAAATTTATGCCCTGAAATTTAAATGTACAGCATAAAACTCATTTGTAAATATTCTATTAACTATATGATAAAAAATACTTAATACTGTAGTCTGCTAATATGAAATACAAAAGTCTTTCTTCTATAGACTAATACATTTGAACACTTGGTCCACTAGATTTTGTCACTTCCAGAAATGTAAAGCATTTAGAGAAAGTGAAAGAGAGAGACCAAGAGAGGGATAAAGAGAGAGATAAAATGAACCAAGTTCAAGGTATGAGCACATTATATTATGGAGCAACTGAATTTCACCCTAAAACAGGGATAACTTCAGAAACTATCAAGAAAAGCAAATTCAGCAAACTAAGACTAGTTAATGAATTAAAAAAAAACAGAAAACAAAAGAAATGTCTCAATGGGCAACAACTTCCATATCTGAGAAACTTACCCTATAACATTAATCTGAGTAGTGAGGAATACATCTCCTAAGCCCAATTACTAAAATTCAGAAGGCAATTATACCACTGTTGGACATCATAAATGTAGACCTAATATCTGACACATTTATTTTGAAGGGATAAGCTGTAATAATTTTAAACCAGTTATACAATGTTAGTAAGAAAAATGTTCAAACATGTTAAAAATAGTTAATAAATCTTTTAAATTTCCATTATATAACTCTGACTTCTATATATAATGTTTTAAAATTCCTGTCAAGAATACTCCTACCAATTGTCATACATTTACATTTAACAAAAACTAAAATCTTAGAAAATAAGAGTTTTTTCTAATATTTAGAATTCAAGAGTAGATTTTTTTAATTGAACACATCTATTTACATTTCAAATATTATCACCTTTCCCCGTTTCCACCCCCCAGAAACCTCCTATCTTGTCCTCTATACTCCTGCTTCAATGAGGGTGCTCCAAAACCCACACACTCCCACCTCCCTACCCAGGCATTTTCCTACACTGGAGCACAAGCCTTCACAGGACCAAGGGCTTCTCCTCCCATTGATGCCAGATAAGGCCATCTTCTCCTACATACATGGCTGGGGCCATGGATCCATCCATGTGTAAGCCTTGGTTGGTAGTTTAGACCCTGGGAACTCTGGGGGGCAGGAGTCTGGTTGGTTAATATTGTTGTTTTTCCTATGGGTTGCAAACCCCTTCGGCTCCTTCAGTCCTTTCTCTAACTCCTCCATTGGGGACCGCAGGCTCAGTCCAATGCTTGGCTGCAAACATCTGTCTCTGTATTTGTCAGGCTCTGGCAAAGCCTCTCAGGAGACAGCTATATGAGGCTCTGTCAGCAAGCACTTCTTATCATCTGCATAGTGTCTGGATTTGGTGTTTGTATGTGGGATGGATACCCAAGTGGGTCAGTCTCTAGATGGCTTTTCCTTCAGTCTCAGCTTCACACTTTGTCCCATATTTCCTCCCATGAGTAATTTGTTCCCCCTTCTAAGAAAGAATGAAGCATCCACATTTTGTTCTTCCTTCTTGAGTTTTATGTGGTCTGTGAATTGTTTCTTGGGTATTCTAAGCTTTTGGGCTAATATCCACTTATCAGTGTGTGTCATACCCTGTGTATTCTTTTTGTGACTGGGTTACGTCACTCAGAATGATATTTTCTAGTTACATCAATTTGCCTAAGAATTTCATGAAGTCATTGTTTTTAATTGATGTGTAGTTCTCTATTATGTAAATGTACCACATTTTCTATATCTATTCCTCTGTGAAGGACATCTGGGTTCTTCCTGCTTCTGGCTGTTATATATAAGGCTGCTATGGACATAGTAGAACAGGTGTCCTTGTTAAATGTTGGTGAATCTTTGGGGTATATGCCCAGGAGTGGTGTAGCAGGGTACTTAGGTAATATTATGTCCAGTTTTCTGAGGAACCATCAGACTGATTGCCAGAATGGTTGTACCAGCTTGCAAAACCACCAACAATGGAGGATTGTCCCTCTTTCTCCACATTCTGGCCAGTATCTGCTGTCATCTGAGTTTCTTATCTTAGCCATTCTGACTGTTGTGAGGTGGAATCTCAGGGTTGTTTTGATGTGCATTTCCTTGATGACTAAGGATGTTGAACATTTCTTTAAGTGCTTCTCAGTCATTAAGTATTCTTCAATTGTGAATCTTTCTATAGCACTATACTACATTTTTAATAGGGTCATTTGGTTCTCTGGAGTCTAACTGTTTGAGTTCTTATATATTGGATATTAGCCTTCTTTGGAAGAAAGATATGAAGCATCCAATATGAGGAGTCACATACTTTGAAACTCTCAGCTCATTACTGCGACTATACTTTAGAAAATCTGGACAACGATTATACTAAAGAATCTATACCTTATGCCTGTTATGACTGATATTAGTATTTCATGTCTTAATGATACTTTTAATTATGAAATATAGTATGCATACACAATGAGCATATTCTAATTGTGACTCTTTTTCATCACATATAAATTATAATAACATTTACTCAAAACTAGCTCCATGGCATTCTTTTGTTGTTGTTGTTGTGTTTTTGTTGTTTTGTTTTTGTTTTTCAAGACAGGGTTTCTCTGTATAGCCCTGGATATCCTAGAACTCACTCTGAAGACCAGGCTGGCCTCAAACTCAGAAATCCACTTGCCTCTGCCTCCCACATGCTGGGATTAAAGGCATGTGCCACCACACCAGGGTCCTCCATGACATTCTTAAGTGATGCCTAAGCATCTTGATACCTTATGATCAAAACCAATCTATTTTGAATTATTGAAAAGTTTAAATAAAACTGGTTAAAGTATATAAAGTACTTATAACTTTAACATTTTAGTTGCTCAATGCCATCTCAGGGAATCTATAAATTCTTAGCAGAGTACAGGGAGATGCACCAGGTAATCTATCAGAAAATGGAATCAAGCATCGTTATAACATTACAGTGATATGACTCTAATCCCATGCCATTACAACATATTTTTGACTTTAGTTCACTTCTTATTTTCATCATGAGTATTCTTAGTACTCAATTCAAATTTGTACTAATATGAAAAAATAAATGTTCGATCTTTATATTTAATTAAAATATTACTACAATATTTATTTAATGGCTTCTGTTTTAGTTGTTTCTGTTGTGGTGTGTGTGTGTGTGTGTGTGTGTGTGTGTGTGTGTGTGTGTGTGTGTGTGTAAATGATACATAAATCAAATCTGGTCAGTCTTATTCAATGTGACCTCTATGTATATTAACTCTGGTATAACCATTTGCTCTAAATTGCAGTTAGAACCTGGTAGAATAAAGCCTAAATGTGAGACTGACTAAAATGTCTCATGCAATAGTCAATTTTATACAGAGCATCTGACAATGTATAGCCTGATTGTTGAGAAAGGTCACCTCAGAATGCACTCATGAACACAAGCTCTATGTAGTGACAAAGACAAGGTTAACCTCTCAAAAACATGTTTTTCCATAGAGGTGGCATATAAACATAAAAAACAAAACAAACAAACAAACAAACAAACAAAAACCAGTTGTAATGAAAAACCTGAAGTAACACTCCTTTCCACTACACCTGAGAGTTACACAAAAGCATTCTCCAAGAAAATTTCCAGTTAGTTCAGCTAAAGGTTTATCTACCTATTTTTTTTTAAACACAAATCTTTGTCTCATTGATTTTTCTTTTGTATTATTCTATTGGTTTCTATTTTATTGAATGTACCCATGAGTTTGATTATTTCCTTCTGGCTACTCCTTTTAAATGTTTTGCTTCATTTTGTCTTAGAGCTTTCAGGTGTGTTAGTATGAGTTTTCACCAATTTTTCACTAAGTTACTACTTTGAGATCTCACTAACTTTCTTCATGAAATCACCTAATGCTATGAACTTTCCTCTTAGCACTGTGTTCACCATGTGACCAAAGTTTGAGGATGTTGTGCCTTCATTTCCATAAAAATTCTAGAATGTCTTTAATGTATTTCTTTATTTCTTCCTTGAAAGCCATCATTGGGAAGAGAGGCACCTTGGTCTTGCAAACTTTATACGCTCCAGTACAGGGGAACGCCAGGGCCAAGAAGTGGGAGTGAGTGGGTAAGGGAGCAGGGCGGGGGGGTATAGGGGACTATAAGGGATAGCATTTGAAATGTAAATGAAGAAAATATCTAATAAAAAATTAAAAATAAAAAATGGTAAAAAAATAAAAGCAGAGAACTCTAATTTCTTTAAATATATTGCATAATTATAAGATCAAAGTGTATTTTTTTATATTTTTAATAAGCAGAAAGCTGAATTCACATATATACTATGAAAACTAATGTAAGTAAAATTGAGTTTAAAAAGAAAACAGTTTCATCTTTCTTCATTAGTCATAGGGCTCATTGTATAAACTTATGATTCTTTATTATTAAATATAATTTAATTTATTTCATTTCAAATATTAACTAATATTAATACTAATTACATGTGAAAATTCTGCAAAACCTGATATTATGTTTATTCATACAGGAATATAATCATTTAATTATTCAAATTTGTATTTAAATGTCACACATTTATAAATATTTTAAAATAGGATAGCTTACATTATATTATATTATTTTTCACATATATTTTTTCTTTACTGCTTTGAACATGAATTATAATAAAATATATTTGACAAATTTCATTATATTAGGTATAATTAAAATATTGACAAATGTTTCTAATAAATCAAAATATAAAAAGAAAAATTAGTAAAAGTGGCATAATATCAATTTAAGCTAAAGAATAAGTTATAATTGTTTAAGGATACAATGAATATTTCATAATTAAGCTTATGAATTAGTGCAAGTCACCCATGAATGAATATATTTTCACGTTGGATAAAAGGTACCCATTAATGAATTAATCAAAGACTTGAAGCCTTTCCTGAATCAAATCGGTATTATGAAACATCAATAAATGACTCTTAAATTCCACATGATATTTTTTTACCCTTAAATAGTTCATAATTCATTTGGCATGCTGTTAGTAAAGGAGTAAATTCCAAATCTATTTATTACAACCAAATTTTAGTGGCCAGGCTTTTTCATGAAATATTTGAAGACAGTCTATCACTTTCAAACCTGATGCTATTTTTTTTTTTGCAACCACAATCTTTCAATCATTTGAATAAAAGCTTGATTAAGAAAAGTATCATCATCAATATCATAACATTATTCATATCACATATTTTTCATTGTTATAGTCTGATATGCTCTCTATACTATCTAACTTTAGATACTAATAATTATATTATTTGAATCTGTATCATTTTGTGATTGTTTTATGATCTTTAAGTCAATTCAGTAAATCACCATTTTACTCAATAACCTACATATAATTAATAAGAACCTATATCAGTCATGTAAACCCTTTTGCTGAATCATGGTACTTATTTCATATGCCAAATATGCTATTCTGTATTTCCCTTCAGAAATGTTATCAGTTTCTTCTCATATTGATTTAATATACTACTACATAGAGCACTACTTCCCTTGTCATCTACCATTAATTATTGGTTACTCATACATCATCCATATAGACTTTGGTTTCAGCAACAAAGAACACACCTTAGTTTATAATATGTGCACTGCTCCCACTTCCAAATTATCAGTAATCTGCTCCATCAAAAACATTTTATCCTCTTGGAAACACATGACAGTATTCAAATTCTGAAACACAAGTATTTTATCTTATGTTGTTGAATCAGCTCATGCAGATGAATTGCCTGCAAAGCTAATTGGCTTCTATAGTGGAGAGATCAGAATAGATGAAGGCATATGTCAATTTTTATTTCATTTTAAAACTCAAAATGCAAATTTTACTGTTTTTAAGGTCCAATGGTAAGGGAATTAATTTCAACCTTTGATTTTGTGGCTAGTGCCAAAGCAATAGCATTAATTCAGCAGATTTGCATTCTGAAAAAATAAACACACGCCTACTGAAACATGTAAGTCAAGGGAGCAAAACAGCACAATAGTAAATATATAAGTCACACTATAAGTGCTTGCTTCACAACTGTGTTTTAATCGTTATTTGCAATGTCAACATTTATTTTAAAAATAAAAAGCTTTTTGTCATATTTTGAGAAATTCACTTGTTGACAATGAAAATGCAACCTCTAAAGAACAATAGGATCCACTTAGAGAAATGTAATTTAAGAAATTTATTTCAAACCAATTCTCTTCTATAAATCCAGCTTCTTCATTTTGGGCTTAAGTTCTCACCAAGAATTATTATATTGTTTTCTTACTGTGTTTACAGAAAAAAATCATTATGTGATTAAATATATTGTTCAATAGAAATAAATTGGAGAGAATTGGTATATCTTTACTTCTTAAAGAACAATTTTATTTCTGTATTTAATGTTAAATAAGTATATAAGAACTGTAACAATTCTTGTTCCCATAATCTCTGCTAATTTTTCACTATCATTTAGTCATGATATTCAGCCTTAAATGAAATTTCTGTTGCTCATTCGGAATATAATATCAAGAGTGAATAATGTTCATGCTTTTTTTCTTTTCCTAAAAACAAAGTTAAGAGAACATCAACATTGTAAATGAGGCTAACAACAATCATTCAAAAGTGCAGGAGTAGGATGAATAAGTTCCTTTGTTCATTCAAATAACAGACAAAAAAAGGTAGCCAGAATTGCAAACATCACATTCCTTTGACATTTCCATGCTACTGTCACCAGAATTTCAACTAGTATAGGTTCACTTTCCCTTTTTATGTTAGCTTCTCATAATGGGTTAATAACTTCACAGCTTGTTAACATAGTGAAATTTGAATTTACTGTGATAAGTATATTATATGTTAAATTATTCTTTTTTCCCCTAAATATCTGTCTATTCCATGTTCTACACTATAGTTGATATCAGTTATGAATTGCTGTAACCACAGAGATAATAACATCTGGATGCATGGAATGTTGACCATATTCAAAAGAGTATATTTGATAATGACTTTAGTAACAGTCCTTTAAAACATAGTCCTCACATTAAAGCCAAATAGATGTGGCACTGCATAGAAATTCGGAGTCTTCCGCCCCCAAATATTCATGTTTGTTCCAATATAAAAAGTGAGAATAAATGAGAATACTTGAGGAAAACTCTCCATTTAACAATCTAATTGTCTCCTATAGATCTCTTCTTTTCTGAAGAGGAAGCAAATGATGATTGGAAATGGGGAAAATCTATGATTTGGGGCTCTTTTATGAGACAATAAACTATTTTCAGCAAATTAACAAACAAATGAATAGAGAAAATTCAGGTTTAACAACTATAGTAATTATAGACAAATATTTTTACAATTAAAAAAAAAGCTACATATTTCTTATACAAAAAAATTGATTTAATTGATAGGTTGGAAACCAGTAGAATCCCATAAGTTAAAAAGATTACTAAATTATTTCTTACTAAATTATTCACAAGAATATAATGCTATATTATTAAGGGTATTTATATTAACTACTTCTGTAGAAGATTCAAGAAGGAATTATGTCACAAGCATAGTGACAGAAACCAGTAATCACAGGAGTCTATTGAAGGAATATGGTAAATTTGATGCTGACCTCAGCCACATACTAATTGTCCTAATCACTGTTTCTATTCCTTCACAAACATCATGACCAAGAAGAAAGTTGGGGAGTAAAGGGTTTATTCAGCTTACACTTCCATACTGCTTTTATCACCAAAGGAAGTCAGGACTGGAACTCAAGCAGGTCATCGAGCAAGTCAGAAAGCAGGAGCTGATGAAGAAGTCATAGAGGGATGTTCTTTACTGGCTTGCTTCCATTGGCTTGCTCAGCCTACTCTTTTACAGAACCCAAGACTGCCAGCCCAGAGATAGTCCCACCACCCACAAGGGGACTTTCCCCCTTGATCACTAATTAAGAAAATGCCTTACAGCTGGATCTCCTGAAAACATTTCCCTAACTGAAGCTCCTTTCTTTGTGATAACTCCAGCCTGTGCCAAGTTGACACAAAACCAGCCAGTACAATTGACCCCTTCTCAACTTGACACACAAACACATCACTATTAAGCCTCAACCCTTACATTCTTATTCATCCCTAAGATCTAAATAACTTTAAAAGTCCCACTGTATTTACATATTCTTAAATTTTCAATCTCCTTAAAATATCCAATCTCTAATAAAATTCAAAGTCTTTTAACTGTGGACTCCACTAAAATAATTTCTTCCTTCAAGAGGGAAAAAATATCAGGGCATAGTCACAATCTAAAGCAAAAATTCAACTTCAACTGTCCAATGTCTGGGATCCAACTCATGATCTTCTGGGCTCCTCCAAGAACTTGGGTCACTTCTCCAGCTCTGTCCTTTGTAGTACACAGCTTGTCTTCTAGGCTCCAGCTGCCTGTACTCCACTGCTGCTGCTGTTCTTGGTGGTCATCTCAGGGTACTGGCATCTCCAAACCACTGCATGACACCTTCAGTCCTGGGCCATCAGTTACAATTGAGGCTGCACCTTCACCAATGCACTTCCTTGGCTTCTCACAGTGCTGAGTCTCAGCTGCTCTGCATGTCCCCTTCATGCCTTCAAAACCAGTACCTCCTGGGTAACTATTAAACATTACTAAGTCCAGCCATAGTACAAGGTGCAACCTTGGGTATCTCTGGAACACAGCCTCTGTGCTCTCAGAAAACACTTGCCAGATTTCACCCCAAAGATGCTGGTCTCTTCTTAATCACAACTAAGTTCTTAACTCCAGCTAACCAGCATCAATAGTCCCAGTAATGCAAAGGTTTTGCTTTAGTAGTTCTGGTGTCTTGTGAATCACAGTGGATTCTTCAGCACCAGCAAACCAGAACCACAGAATCTTCACAATCAAAATATCATTGGCCTTTAAAAGGGTCTTTAATCTTCTTACAGGAGTACCCCACTATGCTGGTACCAATTTGTCTTAGGGTTTCTATTCCTGCACAAACATCATGACCAAGAAGCAAGTTGGGGAGGAAAGGATTTATTCAGCTTACACTTCCATACTGCTGTTCATCACCAAGGAAGTCAGGACTGGAATTCAAGCAAGTCATCAAGCAAGTCAGAAAGGAGGAGCTGATGCAGAAGCCATAGAGGGATGTTTTTTACTGGATTGCTTCCACTGGCTTGCTCAGCCTGTTCTCTTATAGAACCCAAGCCTACTAGCCCAGCAATGGTCCCACCCACAAGGAGCCTTTCCCCCTTGATCACTAATTGAGCAAATGCCTTACAGCTGGATCTTGAGGAGGAATTTCCCCAACTTAAACTTCTTTCTTTGTGATAACTCCAGCCTGTGTCAAGTTGACATAAAACCAGCTAGTATACTAGTGTTCTTATCTTTAAAAATAATAATCACTATGAGGTCATAGGTATGGCTTATCTAGAAAAAGAACTTGTCTAGAACTTGAGGTAGACTTGAAAGACCCACAAAGGAGATGGAGAGGAAATTCTGCTACCTCAAATAATCACAAATGCAATATGACATGCCTGGATATCCACCTCTCACAAAATAAGAAATAAATAAAATATTATATAAGATATATGTAACAAAAAGTAACAATGTGTATGTAACTGGACTTGAATATTAGAATTGGTGTGCTATATATAATCAATTTTATAGATATTAATTATATATATATATATATATATATATATATATATATATATATGTGTGTGTGTGTGTGTGTGTGTGTGTGTGTGTGTGTGTGTGTGTGTGTGTGTGTACAGGAATAGAAACCCTAAGAAAAATTGGTAAAAGCATAGTGGGGTACTCCTGTGACAACCTGACCATGTTTTGGGGAGTACTGTGTAAGGACTTTGGAAGTTTGGTGTAGAAGATCCATTTGTTGTTAAGAGGTCTGTAGAATGCTGTGTAGGAGCTTGAAACATAATGTTGAGAACAGTACAGAAGATGGAGGCCTGGTTTGTGAGTATATATATGTATCACATACAGGTGAGAATAAATTAATATGTTGATAATAAATCAGGTGTATTTGAGGGGAAGATGTGTATAGAATAGAAATCTGTAGATGTGAATGAAATGGAGCAATGGTAAAATATCAAAGTGCCTTCTTGAATTGAGAAACACAAATGCTGTCTGGATCAATAATGTTAAATATAATTTAATATGAAGACCAGTCATGAAGAATATCTTAACAAAAAATCTCTCTGGTAATACAGGTGACCATAACTGTGATCAGTGTACAGATAAAAGTAAATCTAATTTTATACATGTTAGCTTCAAGGAATAAAACAGAAAATGAACTCAGCATATTTAAAATAGCCAAGAATTTATAAACCTTGGTATGTTCTATAAAATAGACCAAACAAGAAAACATTAAAAGTGAAACCTATCAACTATTTATTAGTTAACATCTACGTTCACATTCATTCCACTGTGCTTCATAAGAAAGTCGTGTTCAACCAATTTTTGTTTTGTTTTGTTTTTTTGAGATAGGTCAACCACATATTATTGAATGCGGTTACTTAATGATTTTCTGTGTGTTCAAAAAAGCTTATTTCACTGATTGCTTATTTTTATATGAGTAAATGTAGCAGTACATGAAGGGACACATTTGCATGTGTAAACCCTGTGGATGATAGCAAGTGTCTTTCACTTCTTTTTAAATACTAATATTTTATTAAATATTATTATATTGTTTTTCTTTCCTTTCTTCTATACAGTCTATTTTGTTCCTTCTTCTATCAGTATAAATATTTGTAATTCTGTGTCTAGATGTGGGGCACCTTGAGATTCCTTTTAATTGGTGGCATGTTATCAGTGTTGTCATTGGATTGTGAGGAGAGACAGGTTGCTGCAGTATTTTGGGTAGAGATTTCTTGTCTTGTAATACCTATGAAGTGTATTATTGAGAACCATGACAAAGTATTCCCAAAAATATGTCTAAGACCAAGAGCTGTCTGATTGGACCAAAATCCTGCTATAAGAGAGGGAAACGTATATCTGGTATTGCACTATTAGTCAATTACTCCAAGCTAGTGAGGTCATGAATATCAAAGGAGAGCCTTTGGTTGCCACTACTTTACTCTCTCAACATAATCCCTTACTGAATTCTCTATGCACATCATTAAAACAGTGGATAAATGTAGGTATCACCCATCTTCCTTCTCTGAAAGACAGAGACAATCATAGAAAGCATTAAATGACCCAAACCAGAGAACAAGTTTTAGGCTGTCTAGTTTTCGTTTTTTTTTTTTTGTTGTTTGTTTGTTTGTTTGTTTGTTTTGAGATAGGTCAACCACATATTATTGAATGCAGTTACTTAATGATTTTCTGTGTGCTCAAAAAAAGCTTATTTCACTGATTGTTTATTTTTTATATGAGTGTTTGTAGCAGTACATGAAGGGACACATTTGCAACTGATATACCAACAAGAGAAAACCTGAATGTAAGACTTCAGGAGTGTGAAGGAATTGGGAGCAGAATGACAGTAAAAGTCAAAATTCTAGGAGGTTGTCTGCGATATTACAACTTCTAAAATTTCTAAACATTATACCCACAATATCTTATTCACTGTCTTCTTTATTTTTGAGAAAAAATCTAACATTCTACTTAGAGCTTGCCAGTTCAGCTGGACAGGCTCCAGAATCAGCCCCAGGAATTTGTTTTCCCGCTCTTCCAGTATTCCCCCAGTTATCTTGGATGTGAACCTCTTGGTAATGTGTAATTTATTTTTAATGTATATTGTGAGAATGAAAACTCAGGTTATAATGGATTCACTTTACTGACTGACTGATATACCCAGTCTTGTACTTATTTTATAAGTCTGAAAATACAAGGATCAGTTTCATTTATATGGCCATTAATTTTTAGAAAAAATCATCTATGTGATTTTTAAAATAAAGTTTAATGCCCACATCAGAGAAAATAAAAAGATAAACAATTGAACTTGAGATGATAACATGGATGCCATATGAAAGAACACAAATACATTTTCGATTAACTTTTGTCCATGAGCGTTACTTTTGATTAATATTAGGGTTTTGTTAGATTTTTAATTTGTCTAACTCATGCTTGAAGATACAAAAATATCAGTTGATTTCAAATGATTAATTACTGTGATAGGATAATTAAGCTATGCTTGAGGATGTTTCTTTAATAATACTTGCATGGAACAAATAGGAGAAGCATTCCTTTTTACCAGGAGTTTTTGTATAGACTCTTGATCTCTCATACTGGAAGGTCATATTGAAATATAGCTGTCTCTTGTAGGCTATGGCAGTGCCTGGCAAATACAGAAGCGGATGCTCACAGTCATCTATTGGATGGAACACAGGGCCGTCAATGGAGGAGCTAGAGAAAGTACCCAAGGAGCTGAAGGGGTCTGCAACCCTATAGGTGGAACAACAATATGAACTAACCAGTATACCCAGAGCTCATGTCTCTAGCTGCATATGTAGCAGAAGATGGCCTAGTTTGCCATCATTGGGAAGAGAGGCCCCTAGGTCTTTCAAACTTTATATGCACCAGTACAGGGGAATGCCAGGGTCAAGAAGTGGGAGTGGGTGGGTACGGGAGCAGGGCTGGGAGAGGGTATAGGGGACATTTGGGATAGCATTTGAAATGTAAATGAAGAAAATATCTGATAAAAATTAAAAAAAAAAAAAGAAACTGAAGGTGAGTCAAAAAACCTTAGAAGACATTCATTAGCATCTTCTTAAAAGAATCAGATTTTAAGCATCACTTGGTCTGTAATACTGATGGCCAGTCTGGTCCTACATAGCTTCTAGTTTTTTATCATGCAATATGTTAAACACCATGTTGGTTCCATTTCTAACCCATCATCCTTTGATAAAACCAAATTTTAAATTGTCTCTTGAGTATTTCTGAAAACAGAATATCCAGCCAATAAGTATCTTTATAAAGTACCCGCCTTTGGGTATTTTGTCATGCAATAGAAAACAATGTAATACTCAAAATTTTTGTGCTCTAGTACAATGTCATAGAATCAGAACTACATGATTCATATTGATGTATAAATTATCAAAAGTTGTATATAGGTAACATAAATAATATATAAATTAGAAAGTGATAGCCCTGCTAGTGGGGACTAAATTTCAAAAATAAATAAATAAATAAATAAATAAACAAATAAATAAATAGATAAATGAACAAACAAACAGATAAGTAAATAAGTAAATAAATAAATAAATGAAACAATACAAAAACATTAAGAAAGCATCCAACAATAGTATCAACAAAAATAAACTTACCAGAATATGCCTAGAAAAATAATAAAACTGTAAAAATCACTAGATGGAAAAGCTACAGTGACATGCCTAGAAAAGGAGGTTCAGTAACTCAGGGGGTCATTGTAAATCAAAACTGTTTCTTGAAGCAGAAATGATTGCTCATTGCCTGTCTTATGTAGCCTCTCTAGCATATACAGTGCTTCTTTTATGCTGTCTCTTTAGCATATGCAGTGGATGACTTGCCTGCTTTTAATCCAGTGATTATCAAAGAAGATTCCTATGAAGCCATCTGGGAACACATCTAAGCCACGTAATGCCAAGAACTATTGCAGATCAATTGGATCAAATTTTCAGAAGAGGACATTATTACTTTTAAAAGTTCCCTGGGCGATTCCCAGATATACTAGGATTAAAAGTTATTGATCAATCACATTAAAAAAAAAAGTTAACTAAAGCCCCAAATCCTCAAGAGTTTTAACAAAGAAATTAGTCTTTTTCAAGGCATTTGAGAAAACACCACTAATGGTTTACTATGCCTATGTGCAATACATAGATTTGTTTCTTGAATGTATGAAGGATTTAAAAGAATCAATTGAACAGTAAAACTATGAATCTAGAATAGTTAGTGAATGTTATGACAACTATCTTAGAAGTGAATAAAATCAATGTTCATGAAATCATCAAAAGATGTTCCACTTCACTGTGATTATGGTAATAGAGTTTAAACTCAGAAATTTCACTTTCATAGCAGCATTAAACTTTTTTGTGAATACCTATGTACTAAAAATATTTGAAAATAAAATACACTTGTACTAAATATAATTGCAGATGGGGATAGTGTTGAAATGAGATGGCACTCTACCACCATGTTTGACATCAATTTACAGTCTTACAAACTGATATGTAGTTAATCACACAAAAAAGCATTAGTGCACTATATACCACACACACACACACACACACACACACACACACACACACACACACATTTATTTTATAAAGTTTTTAAAATAAAACTATCTACTTAATACCCTCAATGAATGAAAATGGCATTGGAAATGTTTAATTTGTCCACCTAATATATAAATATTAAGAATATGTAGACCAATTTCAATATATTAAAATTGTAAATTATATAAGATCAAACAATATTTTATTATATCATTATTATAATAAAATTTAAATATATCAACATAAAAATATTTTACAACTATATCTATTTGTATAAACATAATATTGATAAATTACTTCTGTAAGGAGCATCTCTATATTGAAAAATAAACCATCTGTGGAATAGAGACACAGGGGACCACTCTAGAAAAATAGTCATGGGAAAAATACCTGTGGATCAGGAAAGAAATAAAATAATGTGAATATAATAAAACCTTTAAACAAATAATACACAACAGTTATCAGCTACTGAAGATTGCAACAAAATCTCTGTAATTAGTTGAACATTGGATGGACAATTATTTGCATATAAGATAGATATGTGTATTATTGTCATATGATATATTTAAGACAAAATCACTCACTGAATTGGACATCATAATTTGATGGACTGGGCAGCATCCCCCAGGAGGTGAGATTGCACATGTTAACTTTGGAACCCTGATTTAATTGTAGGTACTGGGATCCAAACTTATAATTCACCTCAAGTAATCCCATCCCTTCACCCATACTCAATTATTTTGTATTCCATATAATATACATACATTTTATTTTTCTACTTATCATTAATACATTGTAAGTATTTGCATACTCTGTAAACAAGATAAACATTTCCAAAAAATTTTATTTGATGTATAATCACAGCCTTCTATAATATTCAGGTAGTTAAATTTGATGAAAATTTAAATACTTCGTTTCTTCTGTGTGTGTTTCTTTTAGAAAAAAAATGAGACAAAAATATGTCTACACATTTTGTTTAGATACAACTATAAAGTTTAAAAACATAATTTATTATTATATCTAATACAATGTAAAAATTGGCCAAATACAGGATTAAGGAAACTGTGAAAGGAAAAATATACAGGTTCAGTACAGAACAATTCCCCTCAAGCTTGCCAGCTCCCTAGGATAGGCTTAGCAGGTTGCCTTCCTGGAGGTGGCACAACACTTTCACATGGTCTGTCATAGGTGAGCTCTATGAGGCAAGGTCCCAAGGAGACATTATCCCAAGATTGATTCTTGCAATTGATATGGCTTCCATATCATTATTATATTAATATGAAAATCTCTAGGCATTACCCTACCCACTCGATCAGATTTCCTGCAGATCATCATCAAGATGAACTTTCATGAATTAATGCTGTTTGGATGAATTAGTGATTTTATAGATATCCAGATTTGATTCAAACAATTTTAAAAAGAAAGTTTTAAGAGATGGACTTATTTGCTTTGCTAAAACAAAGTAATAAAGTTAAAATCAAGAATAGAAAATCTACCCACTCCTCATATAGTCAATAAATGCTGCAAATAAGAAGTACAATAAGCATTCATAAATACAATAAAAAAGAGATATAGATTTGGGAGAAATTTGAGTTCAAGGTGTTGTGGTCCACTCCCCTCAGTGGACAGGGTTCCTGGAGGATTGGCCCGAAGCTGAAATGAAACTAAGGAGGTGGGGGAAGAAAGAAGATCTCCGAGGCTACGTGGTTGCTTCTGCTTAGAATGACTGTTTAATGGTGGACAAGCATTTGGGGATAAAGGAAGGGAAGGCCTGCCACCAGTCTTCTGTGCAGGCATTCTGGAGTTTGGCGGGGACCCTGAAGTATTGTGACATCTCCCAGGTTGCGCAGGTGGGCTGGTCATAGGTGGGCCACCGGTAAGCTGGGAGGAGCAGGGGGACTTGGCAGACATACAGAACCTGGCTGAGGAAGAGGGGGTGGGAGAAGAGCCGGGCTATCTCTTAGCCTAATTAACAAAACAACAGGTGCCATTGGGTGTGGCTTTCTCAAGGCTTAGCACCAACTATGTTGCTGGAGAAGGGACACCACACAAGAAAAAACATTTAGGTCCAAGGATAAAGCCTCAGGTGTGTACTGTGATTAGGTAAGGCCATGAAAAACTGTTGCATTGAACTTATAATGAGCATATTATAGTAAAACAATGCTTTGAACTTAATATTAACATTCTTCTGTAACTCATTTTATGTAACATTTTATCTCTGTAGTAATTTTCCAAAAACAGTTTTATCTAAGAAGGTAGAAGAAGGCCAGAGAAAATAAATATAGTTTTTTTGGACTATTTGTCTTGGAGGTCTCTGCCCATCTATCCATCCTTCCATCCATCTATCCATCCATCCATCCATCCATCCATCCATCCATCCATCCATCCATCCATCCATCCATATGTATACGTCTGTTTGTCTGTATGTATATATGTATGTACGTAAGCATGCATGAAGGTAGTTGGACTCAACAAAATGTGAACACATCAATGTCTAAATGAGAAAGTAAATGAAAATGTAAATGTGTGTATGAATGTATATTTCTGCACACATTTTCCTGGTTTCAAGATTTTGGTTCTTTCACATTCATTCGTGTCTGTTTCACAGCCTTAACCAGCACAGACGAGTCAGTAAGGAGCTCTTGGCTGCAGAAAAGGAAGCACTAGCAATAGTTTGTTCTTTTACTTATTCACTCAGCTTTTAGTACCAAGTATCAATACATCCAGAGGCCTACAGCTTCTGACTTCAGTGTAACTTAAAGTCAAGATAGGCATACATTCTTATAGAAAGCAAACCCTCTCTCTCTCTCAAAACCAAGGTTTTATCCCTGCCCACCCCCCAAGCTCTTCCCTGTTGGCTACTTCACAGAGGAGCCAGTTCTGTCATAAGCCCTTGGCATCTGCCCAATGGATCAATGTGTCATGGGAAATGAAATTCACGAATATGTGGAGTTGACTGAAAATATTGCTGTGTTTCTACAGTTTACTCAATTTCCTAGCTCCATAACTCTTTGTAAACCTACTACAATGTCATTTTTATGAATCATTATTTATTTCCTTTCAAAGAGTTTTTCAAATGTTTCTACCCAATATCTATGATTTCTTGAACATTTTGAAAAATAAAAAAAGAATTGACACTTTTGAATGAATCTTATTTGGAGATTATAGTGATGTAGTCACAAAAGTGTGCTGAATCAGCAGTTCCACATTAAAAGAGCACAGCTGATATCTCCCTTTCCCTCTGCTTGCTTTGGAGTTTTGGTCTTTCAGTGTTGATAGCTTTGCTTTCATGTTTTCACCCAACAAATTGAGAGTTTCAGAAAAACTTCTTTTAAATCCCAGGCTATCAGTTACTATGTTTAAAAAAAAAAAAAAAAAAAAAAAAAATCTCTGGCTGGGTAGGGGAGCAGGGTGGCAGGGAGTGTATAGGGGAATTTCAGGATAGCATTTGAAATGTAAATTAAGAAAATATCTAATAAAAATATTGAACAAAAAAATCCCATCTCTAGCTACAAGAGTCTCCAGACTTTCACTACTCCCCTGTATGGGTGACTGACCAGTTACAAGAGTCTCCAGTTTAAAGCATAAGATGACTTTGATTCTGTTCACCTAGTAAAACAATATGGCAGCTCATGGGGCCTCTGTGTGCTGTACTGAGTCTGTTGAACAATTGTACTTGTGGAGCCAGTTTCCACACAGAACCTCATACTCTTTCATTTGTTAGACTCATTAAATATATTGAGTAAGGCTGGCTACTTGGGCTTATTTTTTCTGTATATTTAACACTTTTTAACTCTCCATTTATATCATTTATTTATTTATTTATTTATTTATTTATTTATTTATTTCATTAGTCTTATTTTTATTCAGGACATAATATACTTTTGTGACTCAATATCTAAATACTCTTTTACAGCTAATATTACACATCTAATATTAAAAATCAATATGAGATCAATTTTCTTCTGCATTCTTCAGCATGTTCTGATGCCTGAGCACCCCTGGTTACCAATTACTACTAAATTAGGAATCTTAATTTACATTTATTTTATTCTCTGTTAACTTAGGTTACTAACGCCCATGAAACAACTCTAGCAGTGAACATTTGACTTCTTACAGCCAACATGATTTTCAATAAGGAGTTTTTTCAAACGACATTCTCCCTTCCTCCCTTTCTCCCTATCCTTCTCTCTCTCTCTCTCTCTCTCTCTCTCTGTGTGTGTGTGTGTGTGTGTGTGTGTGTTTCTCTCTGTCTCTGTCTCTCTCTCCCCACTTTCTTCTTTCTCCTCTCTCGTTGTGTCTCTCTCTCTGTGTCTCTATCACACACACACACACACACACACACACACACACACACACACACACTCAAGCTATTGAACATTAAATGATTGCTTGTTATTCACGGAGTCCTTCTATGTTCGTCCTACATGGAAACTAATTCCAAATATGTAAGGGTTGAATTTGCTCTGAGAGGAAATGTCTCTAGTTGGTGTGTATGAACATATGTTAATTTTAAGTTTTCCACTTTGGGCTCTGTCTTAGTCAAGGTTTTTATTCCTGTACAAACATCATGACCAAGAAGCAAGGTGGGAAGTAAAGGGTTTGTTCAGTTCACACTTCCACACGGCTGTTCATCCACAAAGAATATCAGGACAGGAACTCACACAGGGCAGGAACATGGAGGCAGGGGCTGATGCAGAAGCCATGGAGGGGTGCTGCTTACTAGATTGCTTCCCCTGGCTTGCTCAGCTTGCTTTATATAGAACCCAGGACCATCAGCCTATTAAGGACAACATGCACAATGGGCCCTACCACCCTTGATCACTAATTGAGAAAATGCCTTACAGCTGGATCTCACAGAAGCATTTCCTCAAGGGAGGCTACTTTCTCTTTGATAATTCTAGCTTGTGTCAAGTTGACACACAAAACCAACAAATATAGGTTCCTTAGCATCTAGAGGTAGGAATTTTAAGGACTCACCAGCAGATTCTTAAGCAAGTGTTGGTCCCTTCTGGACAGAACTTATTCTCCATTCCTTTCAGTTCTCCAGGGCTCTCCCAAGTCCCTCCCACAGTTTTACTCTAATGAGAACACTCTGAGCTTCTGGATTTTCTACATTCGGGAAATGCCCAGTTTCTGTTTTACACATTTTCTCCTTTCTGTAGTTGTTCTGTTTCATGGACAGAATCACAGAATGATCCTATGTTGCCCAGGGAATAATAACAGAAGAACATTCTGACAGTACAAGTTTGTGGTGTATCTGGGGAATATTATCTGGATGTCTCCTGTAATCCCTTCTTCTGATAGAATATTTTTGTGCATGTACAATGACATGCATAACTATTTGGTAGTAATACCAATTAAAGAATTATTGTCTATCAAAAATGTATTGTGGTACACACTTATCTATATCGATGTAACTGGATATGATAATGCATGTCTAGCAATCCACAAAACATTTGCCTTTTACTTTATGATCTGTGAATGTGAACATTGAAATGCTTAATTATATTGGTTCTTTTTTGTGTTGCAATTTTCTCCAAGATAAAACAGGGAGAGAACCTCACAAAGACAAAAGATGATTTATAGGGCAGTAATATGCCATCATCCTCAGTAAAAGTTCATCAAATTTAGGAAGTAAATAACTAAAGAATTCAGAAAATGTCTGAAATTAACCAGATTCAGGAGGCCCATCCTTCCTTTGCTTCTTGTGAGAAGCAGAAGGGAATAGCTTAGCACCTAGAAGAAACAGACCATTGAAACTATCTGGAGGCAGCTCAGCTCACCAAAGCTAACTGAAAACGACACTCTTCCAATTGTAGAGCAGGCTCCCAGTTTTAGAATGCTCCTTAGGTTTCTAGGTCTCATGAGTTGTGACTCATGGTGAGGTGGACTTTGATGATGCAGCTGCCTTTGGGTCATTTCTGAGCTTCCCAGGAACCCTTTACCCATATTCTTAAGCCACAAAGAAGTTGCAATAAATTGATTTGGGTGGTATCCTTACTTTGGCCTGTCAATATTTCCTCATCTATTGTGAATATACATTTTTTTTTCACATCTCCATAGGAGTAGTGCCAAATTACTGATAGAATAAGAAAGACTTTGTTTAACAAATACTACTTCCAATAAGAAAGACTTTGTTTAACAAATACTACTGGATTCATTTGAATCAGCATGTTGAATATAAAATTCTAATGTTTAGAACACCTACTATATTATGTGACATAAATTTGCAAAAAACATAATTAAAAATTATTTTTGGATATTTTAGTTTTAGATAGTTCTGTAATTATTTGTACAAAAAAAAAAAAAAAAGGAAAAGAGAGAAAGAAACAATCTGATCAAGGGAAAATGACCTTACCAATTTATCAGCCTGTATTATTTACCTCTAATACAAATACTATTGAATAAATGAGGAATGCATTTTTCTGGATAAATGTGTAAATATGAAAATTAGTTTGTATTTAAGACAGTGTTCCAAGCACAAAAAATTAAGGCTTTATAAAAAAATCAAACTTTGATTAGAATAAAAATAGTTGTAAATGTAAAATATGGTTATTGAATTATTCAGTAAAAATATTACAGTGTTCAAGTATTCAAGAAACACTAAAAGGACAAAGGAAAGTGTCATCTATAATTTAGTCAGTAGCTGGAAGCAACCAAGCAACAAATGTACATAATTTTAGTTTATGTTTCATTGCTGTTACTGCTATTTTGATGAAATTTCATTTGTAATGAAAAGAAACACAAAATAAAACAATTAATTGGATAACTACTAATTACTGTGAGCAATGAAAATTACATCGTTGCCACTTAACTTTGTAAGAGTTGTGGCACCAAATAATCCTAAAGAGCATATGTAAATGTGAGATTTCCTACGAAGTCACTCTCCAACTGCTCAAAGTTTTTAAACAATCTATGTCTGCTAATTATCTAATTAACTGGGAAAGACAGTCCAATTATAATCCTGAAGTTCACCGTAGATATATAATTATTTTTGTAATCATTATCTTGGCTTAATCACCTTTAACACTAGTCTTATAGGTCCTCAACTAATTAGTTTTATGAGCTAATTACTGAATATAGAAAAATTTGATTTTCATTAAGATCTTATAAGGTCTGTTGTCTTCTGCCTAGGAATGTGAGGGCATTGTGTGCCTGACTCTAAATAAAGTTCACTGAAGGTCAACTTTTGTGAAACTCAAAATTCCTAAAACTACATTGATTTGTAGGAAAACAGTTGGATGCAAACAAAATAGACATTCATAAATCTGTATGAGAATCTTTGGATTTTTATCTATATATAAACACACATTGAGGTAAAATAATTAATTTTAGAATTGTCAATTTCAACATTTTTGAAAAGAAAATCTATTTTTTATTAATCACTATATTTATTTACATCCCAAATGTTGCACTGCTCCCTATCCCCCTCACAGGGATCTTTTTAAAATGTGATATAGTTAGATATTTCAATGAAAATGGGACATTACATGGATATAATTTACCTCCAGAATGCACCAGGGACCTGGGAGATGAGAAACTCACATGATTCACAAGCAGGAAACTTGGATAAAATGCCAGAGAGTATGGAGAGTGAACTTATTGGGCAAACCTCCAACAGGAAGACAGGACATCAAGTGAGGGATGGGGTTGCCATCCCACAGTCACATCTCTGACCCATAATTGTTCCTGTCTAAAAGGATTTCACGGATGAAAATGGAGAGGACCCTGAGGAAAAGAAGGTCCAGTGACAGACTCAAAGTGGGATCCAGCTCAAGGGGAGGTCCCAAGGCCTGACACTATTACTGAGGCTATGGAGCATTCACAAAAAGGGACCTATCATGACTGCCCTCTGAAAGATCCAACAAGCAGCTGAAAGAGTCAGATGCAGATAGTTGCACACAACGGATGGACAGAAGCTGCTGACCCCTGTTGTTGACTTAATAAAAAGCTGGAAGAAGCTGAGGAGAAGGACTACCCTGTAGAGGAACCAGCAGTCTTAATTACTCTGGACCCCAGAGATCTATCAAACACTGGACCACCAAACAGGCAGCATACACCAGCAGATGAGGCCCCCAACACACATACAGTAGAGGACTGGTGAGTCTGTGTTCATTCAGAGATGATGCACCTAATCCTCAAAAGCCTGGAGGCCCCAGAGAGGTTAGAGGTCAGAGGTCAGGTGGGGTGGGGGAATAGTGGCATCTACGTTGAGACAGGGGTGGGGGAAGGCGGTGTGGGATGTGGAGCAGTTGGAGGTAGATGGGGGTCTGGGGAATGGAATACAAATTGTTAAAAATGAATTACAAATAAATTTTAATTTTAAAAATATAAAATTAAATTAAAATTTAAAAAGATATTTTATTTAATGCTTGTTATAAAATTATTATTCTTTATTTTCTAATTTTAGTGTCAATGCCAAATGTTTTCAGCATCAGTATACAGACATTACATTTCTCTGTGTGATTCTATACTCACTTTCAAAAGTCAGATGCTGAAAGTCATTTACTTTGGCAAATTAGGTTCATTATAAATTCTGGAACTGAGTTCAGTAGATATTTGTTCCCCTTAGATCGTTATTTGGATGTAATACACAGATTTGGTCCCCAAAGATGAAACAAAATATTTACATATTTATGAAAATAAGTAGTCAAATATATCTGAAATTATGCATATGAATACCCAATGGCAAATACACTATAATTTATATTTATAACTTTAGAAATATTGCCATCTGTCTTGCAAACAGCAAGAGACTATCTAAAATATCTCTGTGATTCATTTTTATTAAATTGTATTACTTATAAGTTATATAATAATTCATATAAATTTTAACAATTAGAGAATTTAAAATATGTTGTCTGTCTTCATTCTATTTACTTAAACTAAAAAGAAAATGCTGAGAAAAGTTTTTTTAATCAATATATTTACAAGTTTCACAACCTCTGAGTTAGAACTACTATAAATCAGTGCAAATAATTCTAACAGCAACTGAGTGATACATTTACCTTCGTTTAGAACTCTAGATAAAAAAAAAAAAAAAAAAAAAAAAAAAAAAAAAAAAAAAAAAACACTCAAAAATTATTTAAAAGTTTGCTCAAGATCAAATGACCTTATGTGTTTGAATATATGGGAGTTTAATGTGGCATTGTAAATATGTTAACATATCAGAAAAAAACTACAGATGACATATTATAAACTCTGTCTTAGCAAAAAGAATGCAGTCACTAAATGCATAAGTTAAAATTTGGTCAGGAACCTGAATTAATCCAAGTATACAAGGCAGTGTAATTTATACAAACATGTACCATGAACAATCATCTTACTATTCCAGATAAGTTTTATTTTTAACACCGAAAAAATTAGCATGTTGAAAGATAACAAAAATAACTAGCTATTTTGACATAAGTAACATATACTTTTAGTTATTATTGTTGTATCCACAGATTATTGGAGATAATACATAATAATTCAAATACACAATGAAATCTCATGTAACAGTTGCAGGGCCATGGGACATTATGAGACTACATATATTTCCTAGCTATGATTGCATTATGGTAAAAATAACTTTTATTCTAGAAAGATTAGTACTTTGCTGAATCTCACATTCAAAGAAAACAATATATGTTGAGGTCACTTAATACTTATTACTATTATCCTACTGTGTACTCAGATTGCTTTTATGTTTAAACTGCCCTTACAAAATCAGTATAACAGCTGGAGAGATGGGTCAGAGGTTAAGAGCACTGACTGCTCTTCTGAAGGTCCTGAGTTCAAATCCCAGAAACCACATGATGGCTCAGAACCAATTGTAATGAGATTTTATGTCCTCTTCTAGTGTGTCTGAAAAGAGCTACAGTGTCCTTACAAACAAACAAACAAACAAATAAATAAATAAATAAACAAACAATCTTTTTTTAAAAAGAAATCAGTATAACAAAGAACCTGACTTTCACTTGATTTCTCATAAAATCAATGTTTTTTACATAATCTTAAGTTATGCACTTTTCATGAATATTGAATGTTCTTGATAATTATTGGCTCAAATCAGGAAATATAGACCGAAAGTACTCTTATCAATTACATACTTCTATATTTTTGAACACAGTATTATTAGTATCAGTATTATTAGTATCAGTTGACAGTCAATCTATTTGTAGTATTGCTTGCTATTTTAGTCAGTTGTAACTAATAACAAATCCTTTGTAAAACTGTGAATTATTTCTCATTTCTTCCCTACATTCTGCTTTTTCTGCTGTTCAATAAAAGAGAGAACAGATTTATTTGTTAGGGCAGATACACAGAAACAGACACAAATTCACAAAAAATGTATTCAGGTATGCACAGATTTATACTTCTGCAAGAGGAAAGAAGACAGGGAAAGCAAAGTAAAGAATGAAAATCTGGTCAGACCCTTGGTTCAATGACAAAGGGAAGAAGTGCTATGATGTCTTTTTTTAAAATATAGCACTGACAAATTATTGATGCCTATGAATATATTATTAATGTTCTCAAACTAACTACAAACAAATCTACCATTCTACTATCTAAAGTCAAATAGCTTTTATCACTTAGTTAACATGATGACTTTTTACTGATTACAACTTTACAGGATAACAAATGGCTTTGGAGTTAAATCTCTGGGGATGTGTATAAAAATATTCTAGGTTAGATTAACCTAGTTAGGAAGACACACACTACTTGCCAGACTGAATCAAGTGGAACAGGAGGAGCTGAGTCGGACAGTACTTTCCTCTTTATGTGAAAGGCTGCTTTTCTTTCTAGCTGAGAGTTTGGCATGAAGGAGTCCATGAACTATACAATGAAGGGAACACATTATGCATATGTTTCTGTCAGGTATTTTATCACAACAATGAAAATCCACTGATAACATTCACTATTTTAATCTAATGACATCTAAGAATATATCCATTTTTCTCTGTGGTTTGAGTATATCATTTCAGCTAAAAAATACTTGTGTCACAAATGATCTTCAGTGATTTCAAAAAAATCAATTTGCATGTATGTTTTACAATCAGTTTATCACTTTTGTCACATAGTTGTTTTATCTACTATAAAACATATATCACTAAAAATTTCTACAGCTAGATTCTATTAGTAGTTCAGCTCTATGATTGGCAGTACCAAAAAGTTGCAATAGATTGTTAAGGCTCTTCTTAAGCTCCGTTTCTGAATATATTTGAATTTTTATTAATATTATTTCTTGCTGTTTGTCATGAGTAGGTATGTTAATTACTATATTAACTCCTACGTTCATATGTTTCAAAACATGACATTCAAATTAATCTCAGTAAAAAGCCTGAATTTTGCCTGAGACTACAGTTCAGATACTGGAGTGTATTGCTTCCTTATATGAGGTAATAGTTTGACCCTAACCTTGAGAGAAAAACAGAGGTAGATTTTCTTTTACCATACCTGTTTTGAATTCTAATTTGCACCTCAATAATAAAATCCGGACAATGCTAGAATCTCAACATTCCAGATCACTGGATTGTAGCCTTCCAGAGTTCAAAGTTTAATATGCTTAATCACCTGAGCTTGGGAATTTTTTAATGGTATTACAGTGGGTATAAATAACTGCATTTGTATGCCTCATAAAATATTTGCAAATATCATAAACTGTATGATTAAATTCTATTGAAATTATTTTTAAATTTAGTTTTATTTGTAATTCATTTTTTACTCTCCATATTCCATTCCCCTGCCTCTCCCCATCCACCCTCTGATTGTTTCACATCCCACACCTCCTCCCCACTGCACCCCATCTCCACATGGATACCCCCACTCCCTGCCCCATCTTCTTAACACATGAAAGAACAAAATTAAATAATTTTAAAATTTGAAAATTTTCTACAGATCTGATGTATAAACTTATTATTTTATAAATAGAATTTGTCATAAAATTGTTGAAGTTTGTGAAAATACTAAGATGGCTTTGTGAGTTCTTCCTGAATGATATATTTCTCCTCATTTTAAAAAATGAGAGGCCCCTTGGTTATGCAGTCTTTATATGCCCCAACACAGGGGAACGCCGGGGCCAAGGGGTGGGAGAGGGTGGGTAGGGGAGCAGGGCCAGGAGGGGGGAGAATATAGGGAACTTTCTGGATAACACTTGAAATGTAAATGAAGAAAATATCTAATAAAAGTTGAAAAAAAATGATGTTCACTATAATATATAAACTGTAATATTTAGAAAAATTATTAATCCTATTACTTAATTTTTCTGTTGGAATATCCAGGTTTTTTCTTAATTCCTTATCTTATATACATGTCTTATAAAAGTGACTCTTTGTCTCTAATTAAGTTTTAATAATAACCAGAAGTAATTATTTCAGTAAGTAATATTTTGGTATGCAGGTCTCTAAGAATAATCATGGTACTTACAGACATTGAGTAGTAGAGTTGACTTCATTGCCCAATGAGGTTTTATATAGATAAAATATTGACCAGTTATAACTTTAATATCTAGTTCTTTAATCTTTCTCCATCATGTATGTAAAGCTTAAAGGAAATTGAATGTGAAATTAGCAAAGAACAATAGCAATGCATTTAATGTTGATTTTTACATTAGTGAACCCTTGTAAAGGCAATTCTGTAAAATTGTGCTCAAATATTTTTCCTTCTATATGAATTGTGGAGCCCCTAGTTGACATCCCATTTAACATTTGAGCTTGAGTAGACTTTTAGTGTCGTGAATACTCAAAGGAAAAAAAAGACAATAATTTACATAGAAATGTAATAAATATACTTTCTATAACAATGGGTTTAGAACTTTAAAGTGGTGCAAAGGCCAGCCAGTGGTAACTGCATCACTTCAAAGGAATGAGAATTCACCGAGCAGATCAGTAAAACTCTAAGCCTGTAATATAAGATAAAATTTCACTTGATAGGAAATCAAATGAAATCATATAATTATTTAATAATACATTAATGTGAAGCAGCTCATTAAAGGAAATGAAACAATGAATTCTGATTCTCTAATGTAATAAACCCAATTCAAGTTAAGTAATTCTTGGGACTCATTACAGTTTTTTCTCCATCTTTTCTCTGAATTTGCAAGTTTTATAATAGCTGATTTCAATTAAATTATCTTTTAAAACTTTTATTTCCTTTTAGTGTTAATTAATATGCTCTGTATGCTATAATCTATTTCAGATACAGAGATTCTCATAATCCATTTTATTGATAGCATGTATACATAGCTTGTCCTAATACATTTTCTACTTCATACATATTTTAAATTTTATGTTATATATACTAAAAAATAAATAGTTAAAATGCAAAGATGTCTTTTGAAACCAAATTAGCTAGAATGATATGAAATAGCAAAACTCCCAAGTAAAAATACCATTATGTTTTATGGTTTAGTTGTTTTCTCAACAAAATTTATTCAGTTTTCTTAGATTTCCCCAGGGCATTGCTAGATATATAAGTAAGGACAGCATTCACCTGGTGAGTCAGAATTGATGAAAATACAATTTGAATATACTGAACATTCTTATTGAAATCCTCCCCACCTGGAATTTTGACTCATTCATAAGAAGCAACCAAAGTAGAAAGAATCAAGGTATTTACTATGAACATTTTCAAATATTTTACTTGTATCTGAATTCATTTGAAGTATATGTTAATTTATTATTAATTCTAGAATAACATATTTTATGTAACAACAACTTGCATTTAGTAAAAGAAGGAGAGTACTTTGTAATGATAGGTGTAGTTATTTTTACTTTTTGGAGAATGAGAATGAAATTAAAGTAATTGAATTGTTAACAGAGTGAACCTAATCATGCCCTTAAATTCCCTCAAAAACATTTTGTCCTCAGACCAGTTTGAGGCTTAGCTGCACGTTATAACAATAATTAGCATCTTGTGCATGATCAAATGTGTAGATAGGAGCCAGGGATGTAAAATTCTGATAGAAAGTATATATTTAACATCCTAGAACATCTGTACTCATCCCTCATTTCCTCCACAGCCAAACAAACACAAATGGGCAGTAACACGAGGTATGAATCTGTGGCCATCATATGTTATTACTGTGGTGACTTGGACAAAATTACCATAAAGGGTCATGTATTATAACACACAGTCCCCTACGTATGCCTTTTGTTGGGAGTGGTTACAGAACTTCTAGATATATAGACTTCCTGTAGGAGTAATTCCCTGGAGGCAGGTTTTGAGAGTTAGAGCTTCTTTCTCCGTTATGTGGGTCTTGAGATGTGATCCCTCTTACTCTGGCTACCCTGGGATGTCTCCCAACTATTATGTATGGACTCTCCATCTTAAACCTTAGGGCAAAATAAGCTCTTACCTCCATAAGACGAAGCTGGAAGCACTGCTTCATACTGAGACACCAGTTTTCAATATAAATAAGCGAACAGAAACACAACAACAAACAATAAGGAGGAAATAAAATGTATACTGATAAAGGATTTTTTTTCTAAGAAGTGATATAATGCCTTTCACTGTATCAGATGAGCACTGAATCTTTTCCATGGTTTGAATGTGTACCTTGATGTTCACGTAATGTAAATAGTTTCTCTAATTCTCCACTGTAGCAGCATTGAAAGGTGGAGCACAGAGGCAATAGTAGTACAAATTAGGGGAATAAGTTCTTGCAACAGAGGCTTTGTTATGCTTGGATTTGCCTGCTCTGATGTCCTTTTCACTGTCTCCCTAGGTCTATGCCTGAGGGCTAGCATTATCTCTGTCTCGGTGTCTCTCATTTATGATGAATTCTTCCATGAGATGAGATAGCATAAAGCTTTGACTAGACTTTATAGCCTCCACAAGATATATGCTGTAATAAGTTGCCAGTTCTTAAGATTATTGTTATATTATTTTTAAAAGACAATTTTGAGCCAATGATCTACTTGCATTGGCCCTTTCCTCATTTCTCTTGTGCTATAGAACTATAAGGAACCCTGTATTAATAAAGAGTATATGTAATGGACATGGAAATTATGTAATCATTTTAACATGTTTATTAACTTACAGAAAGAAAGAGAAAAGGTATATTGATTTAATCATGATAAAAGTAGAAACTTTGGGGAAGTTATATATGCATTAAAGTTCAAAAATCAGTTATTAGTTTTCTCTGAAACGAATACAATTTTAATAAAAATAGATATTAAGTTTCCCTTTCTATATGTAATGACATTTACATTAAATGATATTTAAGATTATTAGAGGATGCTAGTTATTATAGTGTACTTTGTTGTGTCATCATAATATAATATACTTTTTACTTATTTATAATTTATTTTTGCATACACTATATTAGTGTCTTTTCCCAATAAAACATTGTATGCTAAATGAGTTCTAGCAAAAATAACCATACAGCTTATTAAATCAAAATTATCATCGAGGCTTGGAAGATAGTTCTGCTCTTTAAAAATGTGTATTTCTTTTGCAAAAGTAAACAAACGGAAAGAATCAGTGTTCTTTGAAAAACTTTCATACTGGGAGGCTCAAGATTGCCTTTAACTTCAACTGCATTGGTTCTAACACTTCATCTCCTGGCTCATGTGCACACACCAATCCATGCCTGCAGTCATATAATTAAACATAAAATAAAATGTCATTTATAGTTACATTGTATGAGAAATACTACTTAAAACATGTATTAACTTAAGGATTATTTATCATCTAAACTCTTCATTGAAAGACTATACGTTATTGAACAGCAAACAATACAGGTGGACAATAAAATATAATTTATTGTATGGTGTCTGTCAGTCCAGTAGAAGGATATTATTTTTAATAATAACAAAAAGGTATGTGCATACTTCTACCATTAATAAGTGAAGCATCCCATGTTGAATTTTTTTTTCTTATAAGTACATTTATTATGCAACAACAAAACAAAAGTAAGCAAGTTATGGTTCACATCATAGCAATTCTAAAGAGATGTCAAACAAATATATCAAGATATGTAAGAGTCAAGATATGAGGAAATAATGTATAAAAGTACCAATTGTTAGAGGAAATATTTTAGTCCAGAAGTATGTAAAGGTTTACTGAGATAAAATAAATCCTCAATTAAAAAAGTCTTTCACCTTTACATATCCTGTTAAAATTTGTGAATTCTAAGTAATAAAAAGAAAAGAAACCTCTTAAGCTTAGTGACATAGAAGTTACTTAGAAAGTTAAAGAATCAAATACACTAAACTTCTCATCTCTAACACCAGAAGCCAGAATAAATGAAATGTTTCCTGCAACTGAAAGTCATATATCAAGTTAAGATGGGAATATTTTCACATATATATCACCTTCTCAAGGTGGAAGACAATTTTAATAGGTTTTCATGAATGAAAAGTATATATCTTAATGCAACTCACCTGCAGAAAATACTTTGTGGAAGACTTTAGAAACAAACCATAAGTTAATTTAAAAATAAAAAAATATAATAAAAGAGAAATCAATGAAAAGGGATCCAAACGATGATTAATGAACTTTGAAAAGATATATTATTGTTAGTACAACACAGACATAAGTGTATCTTTGTGTTTGTGTGTGTGTGTGTAGAATTTTATTTTTGTTTATGCTGCATATTAAACTGATCAATATGCAATACATAAAATTAGAGTGCTAATGCAAGTAAAATTCTTTTTAGAAGATTTATTACAGGAGGACACAGGTTTAATCTGATTCAGAACATATTACCCATTTTATCAAATCCTTCAAACTGAAATCAGCTTAACAGAAATAAGCTTTTAAATAAAACACTACTCAGAAATATAGTGGAAATTTAACTCAATAATCTAAGGAAAAGTTAATAAAGAAATAAGAATTTAGACTTTGTCTCTTTTAATTTTATTTTTATAGTATTAATATTGAGAATTTTAATCATTACATGATATGAAATCATCCCTCAATTTCTAAATGCTTCACAATTTTATAGCACCTTTTCTTTCTTTTATTCATTCTATCAAGTATTTTTTTAATTTTTTTTATAACCAATCAAATACAGTTAGTGTTGGCAATATGTGCATAGGTATGAATCTGTTTACAGTACAATGGACTATCTCAAAATGACAATATAAGATGTGATTCACTCTCCCCTAGCAATAAGTCATTGCCAATAGCCCCTCAATGTCTGGTAGAGTTTGGAGATCATCTGTTCCATCTACGGAAAGATTTGGGATAGCATTTTGGGATGTAGATGATGAGAGGGTAAAGCAAAGGTACTGACTGTGTGTTTATGATCCTAAGAATCAAGCTATTTCCAAAAGGTACCAACCAGCTCATGGTACTTATCCCCATGTTTTAGATATTTCAATCTTTATGCATCCTCTCCCATGATATTTCCTGAGACTTTGCAATGGTGGGATAAATATACACATTCTGTTTGGAGACAGGCATTTAGTTTTCTTTTTCTCAGCTCTTGAACAGTCATGCATTTTCTCATTGACCACTGTCTACTTCAAAGAAAAACTAAAGTTTGAGCGGAACTGGTATAAGGACTTAAAGTTAAATATTTAAAAGCAATCGACATTGTCACATAGCAAAATTACAATGGCTGCTTATACTCTTGGGTCGAAAATCAGCCTGTGGAACAGACACCTAATCAAATTGTCATCTTTCCTTGTTATTTTTCCTTTCTTGGCACTTATGTCCAGATATTCTCATCTACACATGTCATTTCTTAAAATAATGCAACTATTAACTGAATTATAAATAATTTTCTTTACATCCACAGAAAAATGTAGTTCTAAATTCAACAAATATTCTCCTTCAGAAGAAGAAACCATTATGAAACCAGAACAGTATAAAGTAAAGAGAACAAATTTTTGTGGTATCACTACTTAAAATATACATCTACACCACATATGTATATCTCAGTGAACATTCCAGAATTGAAAATGAAAAATAAAGAGCAGAATTCAAGATATCATCCATAGCATTGTTGCTTCTTCTTTTTTAATTGAATATTTTCTTTTTTCCAATTTTTATTAGATATTTTCTTAATTTACATTTCAAATGCTATTCCAAAAGTCCGCTCCCCCCTCCCTGCTCCCCTGTCCACCCACTCCCACTTCTTGGCCCTGGTGTTCCCCTGTATTGGGGCATATAAAGATTGTAGTACCAAGGAGCCTCTCTTCCCAATGATGGCTGACTAGGCCATCTTCTGCTACATATGGAGCTAAAGACACGAGTTCTGGGGGTTCTGGTTAGTTCATATTGTTGATCCTCTTCTAGGGTTGCAGAACCCTTCAGCTCCTGGGGTTCTATCTCTAGCTTCTCCATTGTGGTCCCTGTGCTCCATCTTATAGATGATTATGAGCATCCACTTCTGTATGAGACAGCTATATCAGGGTCCCTTAAGTAGGCACTAGCTGTCCTATGCCATAGTGTCTGAGTTTAATGACTGATTATGGGATGGATCCCCCCTGGTGGGTTAGTCTCTGTATGGTCCATCCTTTCATCTTAGCTCTAAACTTTGTCTCCATAACTCCTTTCATGGGTATTTTGTTTCCTATTCAAAGGAGGAATGAAGTATCCACGCGCTGTTCTTCCTTCTTGATTTTCTTGTGTTTTGCAAACTTGTGTTTTGTATCTTGTGTTTTGTATTTTGGGTATTCTAAGTTTCTGGGCTAATATCTATTTATCAGTGAGCACATATCCAATGACTTCTTTTGTGATTGGGTTACCTCACTAAGGATTACGTCCTCCAGATATATCCATTTGCCCAAGAATTTCATAAATTCATTTTTTAATAGCAGAATAGTACTCCAATGTGTAAATGTACCACATTTTCTGTATCCATTCCTCTGTTGAGGGACATCTGGCTATTCCAGCTTCTGGCTATTATAAATAAGGCTGCTATGAACATAGTGGAACATGTATCCTTTTTACCAGTTGGAACATCTTCTGGGTATATTCCCAGGAGAGGTATTGCTGGATCCTCTGGTAGTACTATGTCCAATTTTCTGAGATAACGTCAGACTGACTTCCAGAGTGGTTGTACAAGCTTGCAATCCCACCAGCAATGGAGGAGTTTTCCACCTCACACCAGTCAGAATGGCTAGGATCAAAAATTCAGGAGACAGCAGATGCTGGCAAGGATGTGGAGAAAGAGAATATTTTCTTTATTTTCATTTAAAATCTAATCCCCTTTCCCAGTGTACTGGCTAGTTTTGTGTCAACTTGACATAAGCTGGAGTTATCACAGAGAAAGGAGCTTCAGTTGGGGAAATGCCTTCATGACATCCAACTGTAAGGCATTTTTCTCAATTAGTGATCAAGGGGGAAAGGCCCCTTGTGGGTGGGACCACCTCTGGAGTGGTAGGCTTGGGTTCTATTAGAGAGCAGGCTGAGCAAGCCAGGGGAGGCAAGCCAGTAAATAACATCCCTCCATGGCCTCTGAATCAGCTCCTGCTTCCTGACCAGCTTGAGTTCCAGTCCTGACTTCCTTGGTGATGAACAGCAATGTGGAAGTGTAAGCTGAATAAACCCTTTCCTCTCCAACTTGCTTCTTGGTCATAATGTTAGTGCAGGAATAGAAACCCTGACTAAGATACCTGGTTTCCCCTGAAACCCACAATCCCAACCTTCATTCCCTGCTTCTATGAGGATGTTTCCCCACCCACCCACTCCTACCTCTCTACTCTCAAATTCCCCTATTGGGCATTAAGCCTTCACAGGACCAAGGGCCTCTCCTCCCACTGGTACCTGATAAGGCAATCCTCTGCTACATATGCAGCTAGAACTATGGGTCCCTCAATGTGTACTCCTTGGTGGTTTAGTGCCTGGTAGGCCTGGCAGGGGTCTGGTTGATTGATATTATTGTTACTCCTGTGGGGTTGCAAACCACTTAAGCTCCTTCAGTCCTTTTTCTAACTCCTCCATTGGGGAACACATTGGGAACCTTGAGCTCAGTACAATGATTGGCTGCAAGTATATACCTCTGAATTTGGCTCTGGAAGGGACTTTCAAGAGACAGCTATATCAGGTTCCTGTCAGCAAGCACTTCTTGACATCCACAATAGTGTCTGGATTTAAGAGGAACACTACTTCTCTGTTGGTGAGATTGGAAGCTGGAACAACCACTCTGAAAATCCATCTGGTGGTTCCTCAGAAAATTGGACATAGTATTACCTGAGTACCCAGGTACACCACTACTGGGCATATACCCAGAAGATGTGCCAACATGCAATAAGTACACATGCTCCACTATGGTCATAGTAGCCTTATTTATAATAGCCAGAAGCTGGAAAGAATGCAGATGTCCTTCAACAGAGGAATGGATACAGAAAGTGTGGTACATTTACACAATGGAGTACTACTCAGCTATTAAAAACAATGAAATCATGAAATTATTAGGCAAGTGAAGGGGATTAAAAAATATTGCCATGAGTGAGGTAACCTAATCACAAAACAGCACATATGCTATGCACTCATTGATAAGTGGATATTAGTCCAAATGCTTGGAATGCTCAAGATATAATTCACAGAGGACATGAAGCTCAACAGGAAGGTATACCAAAGGGTGTATACTTTAGTTCTTCTTACAATGAGGAACAAACTATCCATGGGAGGAGTTACAGAGACAAACTGTGGAGTAGAGACTGAATGAAAAGCTATCCAAAGACTGCCCCACCTGGGGATCCATCCACAGCATTGTAGCTTCTAAGTAAGACAAATATGTTGAATCCGTGAAATCCAATAATATGGTAGACTAAACAAGACTTGAACAATTATACTAGATAACATGCAATCATTAATAAGGGAATTCTCAGAGACTCTAGCTATAGAAGGAGCATTAAAGGCAATTAATCACCTGTACAGAGAAAATGTCTTCCTTAGGCATGACATACTAAATTAGATAACTAATAATAACTGATCATCACTCAATATATACACATATGAACACATTAAGGAACTCAGCAGATTATATTTATATATGTAGGTGCATGCATATGTTACAATAATAATAAAGGAAATTTAAAAACTATAAAATAAAACATCCAATTAGAATGTAAAGGAACATTACGGGGAGGAGCAGTATAAGAAAGGATTCATCAAAGATTACATGTTTCTTTTATATAAATATTTGAAATGTTGTTGGGAAACATAATTTTCAACAATGAATAAGAATGAAAAAAAGATGAATACCAATTTCATCACTGATTCTGTCTCCAAAAGTGCATATAAAAACAGGACACAGTTCATGGGTCAAAACTGGTTTAAATAGGAATATGCTCATAGTGTGCACACTTTTTCTGTTGTACAAGACCATGCTAGAAATTTGCTTAAAGTCCCTTCATATTTAATTTGTTTGTTTGCTTTACTGTTTATAGATTATCCATATAAAATCACCAAACTATATATGAAAGTGCATATAAAATATTTTCATTTGCCAAAAACTTGAATGTAGCATATAAACTCATAACTAATAAAGTGTAGAAGTAAAACAAAACCTAACAAAAATCTAGAAGTAGTAAACAACATATGCTAAAATATGTCATTTACTTAATTGAAAGAAACTGTATTCCCATGTGAAAATGTCTTTTTCTCCTTCATCATACACAAAGGCCCATCCTTTTTTTCAGGTACATTATTTTTTTATCATTATTTATTTGTTTTGTTGCTTAAAACTGTCTAAGTACCAATATTAGATGTTTATTCTGTTAAAAAGCAAGGAACATGGGGAATATAGGTCTAGTACAAGAGACAGCATTTGCAAAGTAATTTAAATATAGCACAGTATGTATAATTTTGTTAAAATGTCTCCAAACACAGTTTTGAGCAGTTGAGGAAAAGTCATCATTTCATTAAAAAAGAGAGACTTGTGAATACATTCTTAGTATGCATGTTTGAGTGTTTGTAGGTATCAAGGTTATGGATCAATTAATGGAGTTCCAGTGAGGGATGAGGAAGAGGACTTGAGGAAAGAGCAATAGTGTCTCCCATTTTACTTTCCTTATAACCAAAAATTAAAGATGCATAATAGCAAGTGCAAGTTGATCCCGTGCCTACTTTCTGTCTACTCCCCCATATGATGGGAGTTGCTGTAGAAATGTGATTTACACTGGGGAAATTTGTTTAGCTTATGTGTTTTAAGAATGAATTATCCACACATTCATAGAAAGGGAATTATTCAATCTACAAAGCAATAAGGTATTGATTTAAGGCATGGGTGATCATATATATTTATAAAATAAAACTCAATATTATTTTGTGTAGATTACTAAATCAACACTTTTTAGACAGTAATCATGAGTTTAAAATATTTTATTAATATTATTTACATTCATTTTTTTTTAAAGTACAAGAACTGTTCTTTCACAAAACACGGTCTCTTAGAATTTATTCTCCACTTTTCCTGATTCCTAATGTGTGTCTCGCATCAGAGCTTTTTTGTTTTTTCCAGTTTTTTTCACAGGTATTAAGAATTAAGTAAAGATTTGGAAATCTAAGACCGGAAGAAAAAAAATAGAATCCTGCAGAGGTCTCTCAATGTGGTGTTTCTGGGGAAGAAATTAGTTTTCAAAGTAAATGTTTGAGTAAAAACAAACTTTTAGAAAACGATCGAACTACAGTTTAAGTGAAAGCCAAAACTACTTCCCAGACCTTAATGAAATTCCCTTGCTATGCTAGTCAAGTTGCCATTTAAACTGTCTGTCCAGCCGTCATCCACATGCTTCCTTTATCCCCTTTAAACTCTTCACCATAGGTACTAAGAGGGAAAAAAATCTTTCTTTCCCAGGTCTTTTCCTTTGGCTGATTTCCATAGCTTTTGTTGGATATGTAGAGTTTACTTCATTTACTCTGAACAACATAACTTATTTTTCATATTTCTCATAGGATAGGCAAAAACTATCAAGAGCTTCTGTTTCCCTAATTTTAAGATTTTTTTCCCCTAATTTTAATCTAAAATCAATTTTTACAACCCACAAATAAAATAAACAAAAGTTTCAACAAATTCTTAGGGACAAAATATATTTTTATCACCACATTTCAGATTTTTATGGTTTTGTTTTATCATGGAGCAAAACACAGCATCTGAAACTTGTGTAAGGATGGACCAACAAGTGAGCATCCGCCTCAATACATAGGCAGATAGATGCTTGCACTATCTGAGCACAGGGTCCACAATGGATGACTTAGATAAAGGACTGAAGAAACTGAAGGGGTTTGCAACCCCATAGGAAGAACCACAATATGAACCAACCAGACCCCCGAGAGGTCCCAGGGACTAAACTACCAACAAAGAGTACACATGGAGGGACCCACAGGTCCAGGCACATATATTGTAGAGGATGGATGGCCTTGTTGGGCATCAATGGGAGGAGAGGCCCTTTGTCCTGTGAAGGTTCTATGCTCCAGTGTAGGGGATTTGGAGGACAGGGAGGGTTGGGGGAGCACCCTCATAGAAGCAGGGGAAGGGGAGATGGGATAGGGGGTTTTGAGGGCAAACAGGGAAAGGAGATAACATTTGAAATGAAAATAAATAAAGTATCTAACAACAACAACAACAATAATAATAATAATAATAATAATAATAAAAACCTAGAGGCTGTGATGTGCAAGTTTGGTCATGAACTTTTCCCACTTAATTGTGTGATCAGACCCCTTAACCTACAAATATCAACTCTACTGTAGATGCTTTCCTGCTAGGGAGATTAATGTACAATTATTTTTTTTTTTTAGTTTTTCTTTCTTGCCCCCCTCATTTTTTTATTTTAAGAAATCAATCTAATTCACAGTTCAGGCCAGACTAGACTGTAACTCAATATGTAATCAAGCTAATATTAAACTTAAGGTACTACATCTACCAAAACATCCTCTTTATGACATTTTAAGGAAAGGCAGAATACTGATACAATATTTATTGTCTGCATAATATCTCTAAGAATTAGCATTTAGCTATCTTAAATTCTCAAATAACCTGTTATGTTATGTCCATTAAAGTATAAGACCTCTGATAAATTATACTAAATTATTGAATGCCCTCTTAGTTAAGCAAAAATGTCATTGTTTATACTTGTAATAATTGTTCTATATTATGAACCTTTTCTTTATTCCATTATTTTGTTACCATCATGAAGTTCCTGTAAAGCTTTTGGAGCTTTGATATATTGAACCAGTTGCAAAAATACTTGTATATACATTCCTCTACATGTCAAGCTAAGAGTAGTGTAATTATTTATACTAATGAATAATGATAAAATATTGTGCATATCAAAGGGAAAATTCAAAGTTTGTTTTCTTCTGAGATCTAATATGCTGAAAAATGAAATTGACAAGATTCATGTGAAATATATTTGCCAAAATGAAAAAAACTAAACTTTTACCTATATTTTCAACATTATCTAGTTTCTTTACTACCTATGTACCTGTCTTCTTTGGGTTAAATTTTGTGCACAATACATTTAGGTTGACATCATAACTGTAGTGTTTATAGATAAGCTCTTCTTTGAAACTAATCTTTAACAGTTTTATATGCAGTGTACACTAACAGGATCCTGCATTGAAGGTTTGATCCCCCACTGTTAGTATATGAAGAAGTGATAGACTCAAACATTGTCAACTTACTAACTTATTGATTAGTTCATAGCTGAGCAGGTGTAATAGGTGGAGAGGCAGGTTACTATGGACACTCTTTTGAAAGAAACTGTGGTTCTGGTTCCTTTGTTTTCTCTCTGTCAGGAGGAAGCATCTGGAAAGGGCAGGATCTGGATCTGGTTGTGAGAGAGAAGGCTTTCTCTTAGCATCTTAGTGTTACATACAGCTCATTAAGGCAAAGGCCTTTTGTGGTCTTCCAGGAATGAGCTCTCTGTGATGATCTTAGATTCTGCATATACTCTTATTCGGGGTGGGCTTATACACATATACTTTACTCAGAATGAACCAAGGGTTACATAATTTTAGGGAAGGGTATGGAAATATCCAGGATGGACAATGGTCATTAGTAGAAGGCTAAGGCTACTGAGAGGCCTCATTAGTATAGGGAGGCATCCCAGGAATCTCAGGTGCAGAACTATGTGACATGCCTCTCAGGTAATCAGTGTGCAGTATGTGATTCTCTCATAGAGGAAGAAGATTCACTACCAATGGGCATATGCCATTTTGCACCTGCCTCAGGTCTCTCTGGTAAGATCTGATTAAGACATTAGCAGCACCTTCATTGGGGGCCTTGTGTTCCATCTAATAGATGACTGTGAGCATACACTTCTGTATTTGCCAAGCACTGGCATATCCTCACAAGAGACAGCTATACAAGGGTCCTGTCAGCAAAATCTTGCTGGCATATTCAACAGTGTCTTGGCTTGGTGGTTGTTTATGGGATGGATCACCACGTGGGGCAGTCTGTGGTTTGTCCTTTCTTCTACCTCAGCTTTGAACTTTGTCTCTGTAACTCCTTCTATGGGTATTTTGTTCCCAAGGATCTAAAGGGGTCTGCAGCCTTATCGGAGGAACAACAATATGAACTAACCAGTAACCCCCAGAGCTTGTGTCTCTAGTTGCATATGTAGAAGAAGATGGCCTAGTTGGCCATCACTGGGAAGAGAGGCCCCTTGGTCTTGTGAAGATTATATGCCCCAGTATAGGGGAATGCTAGGGCCAGGAAGCGGGAGTGGCTGGATTGGGGAGCAGGGCAGGGGGAGGGTATAGGGGACTTTCAGGTTAGCATTTGGAATGTAAATGAAGAAAATATCTAATAAAAAATGTAAAAAAAAAAAAAAAAAACTTTTGATAAAACTACTACTATGAATTCACTGTATTTTTCTATAATTTTATTATCATATGTTAATTACATATAATGTGCTCATTATATTTTCATACATCTATATAAAGGACTTTGATCATATAAAAAAAGACCTTAAAGACCTTAGCAGTTGACTTTCCCTTCAATTCATTGTCTTTTCCATGCTGCTCTTCTCTGTTTCTACTCCCAGATATTATGACGGGAACAGCTTTGCTTCATTAATATTTCTAGCCTCACTGTGGTGCCGAATGTTGGAACAAGTATATCATAGACTGGAACACCTAAAAGAGAATTCACAGAAACACACTTTGCTCTTTTAACATGCATGCCTGGTATATTCTTCTTGTTTTTTATTTTATTTTTTTATTTTACTTATTCACTTTATATACCATTTACTGCCCCTACCATTCATCCCTTCCCACAAAACTTTGCCCCTCCCCTTCTCCTCTTAGTTGGTGGTGCCCCCCTGGGGTATCATCCCAACCTGGCACTTCAAGTCTCTACAAAGCCAGATTCTTCTCCTGCTGAGGCCAGACAAGCTAGCCAAGGTAGAAGAACATATCCCACAGAGTCAACAGCTTTTGGGATAGCCCCCATTTCAGTTGTTCAGTACCCAGATAAAGACCAAGCTGTGCATCTGCAACATATGTGCAGGGGGACCTAAGGCCGCCCTTGCATGATCTTTGGTTGGAGGTTCAGATTCTGAAACCCCCAAGGGTCCAGGTTAGCTGTCTGTGTTGCTTTTCCTGTGGAGTACCTATCACCTTCGGGACCCAAAATATTTCCTCTTACTCTTCTGTCAGAGTCCCTAAGCTACATCTACTGTTATGATGTGGTTGTCTGTATCTGTCTGAGCCAGATGCTGGGCAAAGCCACTCAGAGGACAACATGTTCCTCTCTGCAAGCATAACAAAATATCATTAGTAGTGTCAAGGATTGATGCTTACCCATGGGATTGGTCTATGATCTGCTTATTATTTGGCCCTTCCCTCAGTCACTGCTCCATCCCTAGTACTTGAATTTTTTATAGACAGTATACGTTTTGGGTAGAAAGTATTCTGGGTTGGTTGGTGTTTCTATTGCCCCACTGGGGTAGCTGCCTGGTTATAGGATGTGGCCTCTTCAGGTTCTGTACCTCCAATGTAGTGAGTCATAGATAAGATCACCAGCATTGATTCCTGGACACCTGCCCTCTCCAGGTCTCTGCCATTTCCTGGAGATACTTCCCACCTCCTCTCTCCCTTCAGTTGAAGATTTCCATTCATTTTCATGGCCATCTATCTTCCTGTCTTTCCCCATACAAGGTTCTGAACTCCCCAATTCCCACCCACCCCATGACCTCTTCCTCTCAGTTTTCTCCCTTTGTCTACTTCCTATGACTATTTTATTTCCTCTTCTTACTGAGATTCAAGCTTCTTCAATTGGGCCTTCCTTCTTGTTTGGCTTTTTTTGGTCTTTGAGATATATTTATATATCTCAAATTCTTATATTGTCATTTCAGATAGGTAAGAGGAAAGAGCGGGGTAGAAAAATGATGCAATTATGTTTTAATTTTAAAATGCACTCAATGATGTATGGCACATCTAACATTGTACCAAGTAGAATAGAATGTAGTGAACTGAAATAAAGTAGTTTCACCATCAGAAGATATCTTCACTTCTCATGTGGGATGACTCATACTCTGAAGATACAGAGATAAACCAACACTGATCTTCTTTCTCTTTGCTAACTTTGGCATTTACATTTCACCATGACTGTCTCATATTTTTCAAAATCCAGATAATTCAGCCTGGTTAAAGTTGTTGAATTTGGGTAGAAAATAGAAAGCACATTTAAAAAAAAAATCATTAACTTCTTTTATCATTTTTGGATATTGGTACACACTGTGAAAGAGAAAATTTAGGAAAATGAAATAAAATAAAGATTATAGGTGATTACATGTACATGTGAGTTAAATAATGCTTTATATCTATGTGGTAGAGTTTTAGTGTGATAATTGTAATTTCAATGAGATCTTTCATTATAATTCTCATTGTAAAATATTTGCTTGTTACTTAATTTGCATTTCTTTGTTATCTGTTATTTACATACAGCCAACAAATTGGGCAAAAATTCCAGGGAAGCAGACATTTCCCTTTTTTGTGGACCTTGTCTTTGTTTGAGCTCACTTACTTTAGTCATTGTTCTCCACAACACCATAGGAGTTAGCTCAACCTCAAAGTCTTGTACTGCTCATCACACTTCAGTGAGTTAATTGCTGCACCATAACTGGAAGATAGTGTATGTTAGCAATACTTCTTTAAGTGTACTAACTCTATATTAGATCCTCCTTCACGATGTTTTCTGAGCCTTAGAGTAGGTGTAAATATTCTGCTTAGGGATGAGTATCCAAAACTCAAATATAATCAGCGTCATGATTCTATTATATTCACTACCTTTCACTACATGAAATTCTCTGGTGAAGTATGAGAAGAGCATTTATTTATGGATACAAGCATAGGATTTAAAAGGCAGTTGGACATAATGTCCAATTAGCAAGCCAACAGTTGTGAGTTCCTGTCAAGTTTCTATGACCTCTGCAGCCATGTTATGACAAAGTTCATTGTGGAGGGTGGGAATTCATTCCTGTGAAGAAGGTCTCACCATTCATGTCACTGTTGCTCATGTGGGCATATATGGCCTGCCAGGTTGATTTTGTGGGTCACAGGGTTTAAAATGCATAAAACTGTGAATGACTTTTCTCCATTATCAGCTTGCATTGTTCCTTCCAACAGTATATTTTTGGATTTCAAAACCATGCCAGGAAGCTTGGAAAGGTAGAGTAGGTTGAGTTCCTGAGACTCACTGAGCACACACCTGAGACTTAGGTGGTCCCTCTGCTCCCTGCCAGATTCCTGGCCTGGAACATGTGCCACACTCTCCACATAAGAAAACATAACCTTTTGTCACTTAGGTTCAGAACAGAGTTCTCCATGCTAATGAGGTATATTGATACACTGAGAGCCTAGCCACTAAGCTTCCTTTCCCAGACATTCCTCCCTGCAAAAGGTATTTAATCTCAGGTCCATCCTGAGAGGTGGATATGGTAGAGTATGCATCCTATTTTCACCATGAACAACCAATAAACTGTTTAGAACCATGGACTGTCTATTTCATCAAGATCTTCCATGGGGAGCAATGGGGAAGGCATTTGACTACAGAGCTGCAGCTTAATTTTCCCATAAAAGGTATCTTCGTGCTTTCAGCCTGCCTCCACCAAGCTAAGGACAATCACCTCTGTGACAAGCCAGAGCTTCCCTTCCCTGATGCCCCTGCTCCTGACTCCATACTGCTCTTTTGAGACTCTGAGCAGTGCCTGGATGTCCAAGAAGAGTCAGAGAACCCCCTCAGCCCCAGTTTCCTCACAAGCCCAGTGACTCCCAACCAGCTCTGGCTTTCCCATGTCTTAGCCTGTGCTTTCCCACCTGGAGCTTTGTCTTAGTACTTCCCTGAAACCCTTGACCCACCCTGGTGGTGGCATGGGATAAGTGCAGTCAAACTCCCTGCTTTCTGCCTCCCCAAGAGGCAGTATCCTGTGGTTTGGGGGCAGACTGGGACCCACAGTATATATAATAGACAGTAGGGATGGGGCTTTACATCCAATTGTAGTTCTTTGAATTATGTCTTATAACTAAGTCTGTGGTATATTTAGCAATCTGTTCTTGTAAAATAGTAATAGTGGACAACCAAAAACTGTTGTATTTCCCTGTCTGGTTTGGGGAGTCTCTAACCAGCATTGCATTTTTTGTTCCCTAATGAAAAGGGGCCTTTAGAGAGCCATNGCTAAACCTTGGCTGAGGTTTATGAACAGGTAAGCATTCATAAAGGAGTAGTCTCAGAAAAGTTCAACAGGTTATTGATATGATTCATTTCATAGGATAGAGGTTTTAGTATCTTTTCTGTTATTTGAGGTACAAAAATTCTGCTGCTGCTCAATTCTTTAAAAACTGAAAAAAAAAATAGTATAGTTTAGTGTATGTGTCCTATGACTTCCTTACTCTTCTGCAAAGACAGTCAACACATCATTTTAAATATGCAATGTACAAATACAATGTATATTACAAGCACAGTGACTTGGAATACAATTTTTTCAATTTTTTATTAGAAAAGTGTTCATTTACATTTCAAATTTTATGCTGAAAGCCCCCCTATACCCTCCCCCCCGCTCTGCCCCCCTACCTACCTGTTTTCACTTCTAAGCCCTGGTGTTTCCCTGTATTGGGGCATATAAAGGTTTTATATGATCATTCATTGTACCTTCCATGCTTTAATTTAAACTCCAAAAAGTATACTTTGATTTGACTATATCATCATTAAATTATATTGAAATATTTTGAGAAGTCATTTAATGTGTCTGATAATTTAAGACTATATTTTTTATAGTATTACACATATAGAAAATATCATAGGAAAAATTGACATTAGTGTGCATAGAGGACATGCTAGTTACATTAACATTTCATGATCCATAAACGGACTTAAAGTTTATCAAATTGAGTTTGATCTTTTTATTAGAGTCTATTATATGTATTGACTCCAATGAGGTAAGTGCATTCTGCTACTGCTTTTCATAAATGAAGGGGAGTGGTTATCATGGCAACAAAGTGCCCAATCAAGGTCAATAGATTAACTCAAATAATTAGTTTGACTTTCCTTAACCTATCAGTAATTTATTTCTTTATATTTTGTTTGCCTGCCCAGGAAACTCATTAATTAATTTTGATAGATCTAAGAGCATGGTATCCATAAATAGGATATATATTTAAAATGAATAATATTTATTTCTGTCATGACATGGTGAGTAAAGTCATATGTACATACCTGGGAAACAGTAGCCTCTTACAGATTGATCATCATAAATATGAGACCTTCTTGAAATTGAAAATGTATCGACTTAAAGTCATCTAGAGTTTGCATTAAAACCTGTGATCCTTAGGCTAACTTGATCTTATTGAAATTAGACAAGCCCATATTGAGATGTGTTTGTAAGCATATTCTAGAGATGATTAAATAATGAAGGCTCAGATATAATTAGCGGTTTAATACTTTGACAAATTCAAAGCTCAAGGAGAAAATTGGGCGGTATTGACAGAAAGCAGGACTGGAGAAGAATTGAGAATCTTGCCCTTGAAATGTAGACACTAATAATTGCCAGAATTTTGAACAGAGTCATGAGGTGTGCCATATCTAGACAATAGAGCATTCTTTAGCATTAAAAAGAAATGAGATCTCAAGGCCTAAATGCGCCTAACTGAATAAACAAATCTATATTGATATCCTTCAAAGTATGGCTATATGACAGTCTGAGAAAGCCAAAACTAGGAACAATGAGAAGACTGGTAGCTATCAGCAATCAGGACAGGATTTCTAGAGCAGTAAAATCTCTCCACTCATTGCAACGATGCTCTATTCTCTTTCCTTTATTATCTACTGTTACAGCTGATTTTCCTGACTTCTGTGATGAGTACTTGGATTATCACTTTTACAAGATGTAGAGTTACCTAAGAGATAAGCCCGTGCCCTTGCCCATGAGGGATCTTATTGAGGAGGTTCACAAGAAGGAGGAGGTGTTGGTGGCACCACTCAAGAGGCTGCTGACCTGGACTTACAAAAGGAAAACTTTATGTGAGTATCTGTTTCCCTTCCTTTGCTCTCATCCATATGTGATATATGACTAGTCACCACAGCTGACACGACTTCCTTGCCATGCTGGCAATACCTAGAAATGTGAGCCAAAGTAATTCTTTCTTTTAAGTTGCTTTTGTCAAAATGCTTATCACAAGCATTTTGTGATATTCTGTTACAGCATCATGGAGCTAAATGATAAAGCTTGGTAAAGTACACTGTCACAACTAAGAGTCCAAGAACATTGGACAACAAAGGATAGGCAGATTGTGAAACCTAGAGAATCTGGGAATTTGAAATAAGGTTGTTTCTTATAATATTGTCAAAAGCTGCACACTTTAAAGTCTCATGAACATGACTGGCTAAACATGTGCTGAGCAATGATAAGAACAGTAGACATGATAAAGCAGATATGAAAAGCTAATGAGGTATCTTTTACACACACACACAGAGAGAGAGAGAGAGAGAGAGAGAGAGAGAGAGAGAGAGAGAGAGGGAGAGAGAGAGAGGGAGAGAGAGAGAGACTAGACACAGAAAGAGAGATAGACACAAACACACACACACACACAGAAATAGAGAGACAGAGAGACAGACTAGACACAGACAGAGAGACAGAGAGACATACACACAGAGAGACAGATAGACAGAGAGAGACAGAGAGACAGAGAAGAAAAATGGTTTAGGTAAGTGTGGGAGAAAAGACTTCCTCAAGAGAAGAGCACACAAGTTAGAATGTATTCATCCATGGAAATATACATGGACACAACATTACACAGACACAACATTACACAGACTGATTAGGTTGGATTTATATATTTAGGTGCACACTTGCAAGAGTGCACGTGCACGTGTGTGTGTGTGTGTGTGTGTGTGTGTGTGTGTGTGTGTGTGTGTGGTGGGTGGGTGGGTGGGTGTGTATGACAATTAGTAAACAAAGAGGCCATTAGTTAAAATTAGCAAAAGAGGCTATACAACAGGTTTGAATGGAGGGAAGAAAAGGGGAAATGGTCTAATCTGAAATGTAAATGGGGAACACTTTTTAAACTAAAGACTGTTATGAAGTATGGTCATTTTTTTTATCACTATCTGTCCCTGATTCTGGAGCCTTCAAGGCAGGCTTCTAGGATAAGTTAGGAAAAACTTGGATATAAGCTAGCGTAGGCAAAGAGTTCATTAAGCATAGCTTAATGAACAATTCTAGAGTGGATTAACAAAGACAGAATAACCAGAATGTTAAATTCATGAAAATCTTGTACTCAGAAAATTTCCAATTTGATAAGAGATCATTATTGCCCACTTATGTAACAGCCTGTCAAAGTTGTCTATATTTTAACAGACCCAGAGATTCTGACTCTTAGTAAGGCAGACTTTAAAGATGACAAACTAATTAATATAGCAAAAACATTTTAATGGAGCTGACACTCAGGGGATGGCATAATTATTGTTTGCTGCTCTTAGCCAAGCTTATAGTAAGAGTTTGGAGCCAGGAACAAAGTAAAAATTATTAAAAACCTGGCAGATATTCCAGAAAACCACAGCCCCCAAAATTTTGTCTAGGACTGGGTGCAAAGAAAGTATAACTACAGAAGCAAGGTAAAGTGTATAAGAAATAAATTAGTCCGTATCAGGAGAATTAAGATACCTAGAGAATTTAAATAATTGTCCAGAAATTTTTGTAGAATGAGGAGATAAAAATGTAATTTAGCTCACAGACTTTTCCTTCCTGAAGCATTCACATCTACTTTGTGTTCTGCTTGGGAAAGTAAACATTGACATCATTCAGACAGCACTCCCTCTTTCCCTCACCCCCACCCAATGAATTTAACGTTTAGAGTTTCTAGGTGGGTTTTATCTCAATAATAAAAGAAGGTCTTAGCCAGCATGGTGGAACAAGTCTTTAATCCCAGCACTGAGGAGGCAGAGGCAGGCGGATTTCTGAGTTCCAGGCCAGCCTGGTCTACAGAGTGAGTTCCAGGACAGCCAGGGCTACACAGAGAAACTCTTTCTTGAGAAACAAACAAACAAACAAACAAACAAAAACAAAAACAAAAAAACAAAACAACAACAACACAAACAAAGGTCTCTGTGACTAAATGATATGAAAATAGAGTCAAAACCCCTTCAGATATCCCTTATAGTTCATATCTAAGATGAAGAAAGTGGAGATTTTTTTTCCAATGGTGTGTTCGCTGTGAGACAAAGGACCTATAATATCTGCTACTGAAGCCTTAAGAAATAAATGCTGATAGCTCAAAATGGAGGATATAATGCATACAAACATCATTTCAGTAAAGGCAAGATTTCCAATATCAATTAGACATTACACAAAAACCTTTCCATACCAAATGTTATGAGCTTTCTCACTTTAAATATGGCTCCTTCCTTCACTTGTTTTTTGCCTCTTACCATGTGTATGTGTGAGCTGCGCCATTGTACAAAGAACTTTATTACTTCATATATTAAAAAGAGTGGTATGCTGTGTTGGGTTTTGGTGAGACAGAAAAGGAAAGAGTATTTAAAACAAACCCATTGAATAGATTCATCTGAAGGATGAATATTCATTAACACCACTGCAAGCATACAGATTTGCTTAAAGTTGACCAGAGATAAGCCTCCTTGGACTCTAGGCTTAGGGGAAACAAATCTTACTTCTCTGCTAGTGGTATGATATTTTAAGGTCTGGTAAATGGCAAGCTTGAATTTTCTAGCATTTCTAGCTTTAAACATCTGTGAAAAAGACATAAAGTATTTTTTTAATTAGATTGTGAATATGAAAATGAGGGAAATGGGAGGCCTTATTTTAACTTGTGCTTCTGAAAATTGACACTCACATTTGGTATAACCACTCACTTTTGCTTGGGAGTCAGAAGGTGCTCCTTTGTTCAGAGACTAGTGTCAGGATCCAAGACCAGGAAGACCTTAGGCACACACGTTATAAAAATATTTAAAGTTGCGTTTGTTAAATTACAGAAGAAATAAAAATTTTCCAGTTATTGGAAAAGCAAGTTGACCAATGTAGGAACGGCTGGAGACATGAGAGTTGTCATCAGGGGAATACGCATCCAATAAAAGCAGTGATAATGAATTCATCATCTCCATTGAGGATATTTTGAATAATAAAATATTTATAGATAGGTTGTAACAGTTTATATGAGTTGGTTGAAGGAGAGACCGTTTGATTGACTAGGATATGAACAAAATTATCTGTAATTTACTTTTAGGATTAAAATTAAAGCATTCCTTCTTTGTTCCAAGTTCCTCTTATAGGATTTCTTGCTCTCTTTTAAATTCATGGAATAATTTGTCTTTAATTATTATACAAATGAACCATACATATGCATTGTTGAATATTTAAATATAAGCTTATAAGAATAATCAGTTAAAATATCTAATACTTATACCAATAAAAAGGTAACAGGCATAAACTGGGGGAAAAAAAACAACAAAAAAAACCCAAAAAACTTCTATCTCTGTGAGGTAACTTTATTTTCTTAACTAAGTACAAAATACTTACTTAGAGACCTCATCCTACAACTAACTTGCTCACTCTATGTAAACCTCTTTTTCTCTGTGTCTTTTTGTCTAGCTAGTCTACCTGTCTCTTGACTCTTCCAAATCCAAGAGGGTTCCTTAGATCCCTGTACTAGAATACTGTTTTACCTGTGTCCTGTCAGCTGCTTCTGAGTTGTTCTTGCAAATCCAATGAGAAAATTCCAGAACTCCTTTCATAATGGCTTTTCCAAGCCAAAAGGGGGAGGGGTTCTAAGAAAGGTATAATTGCTTATAAGAGCACTCTCTAGCTTCTCTTTATACTCTTGGTAGGAGGAACAATTTCACGTTTAATGTGGGGTAGCTGGAGCCCTCCTAGTTGAGTTTGCCTTGAGACATAGACAAAAAACAAGACTTCCCCCAATCAACTTGCCTTAAAATAAGCAGGAAGTTTCAATTCTTTGGCATTCTTATCTATGGAGGCTTTTAGAGGCACACCCACACTTCATCTTTTCAGGACACAACAAACTTCATCTGACCCATGCAATATCTGTGAAAGCTTTTGTATTTTGCTTACAGTTATGTTTCTGTACACAGTCATCAAAGCCTCTAAAAATTACCTTCATGTGTCTTCATATCTGACCATTTGTTATTAGATTTCTAATTGATGTGTTCTTCCCTGAGGAAGACAATTTCTGAAACTCTCTCCAATCCTTAATTGCCCATTTTCCAAGAGCACATTACATTATATAAACAATACATATAGTTAACTATGGAGTATTGAAAACAGACATATTCTGACTGTTATCTCGGATATTTGAAATGTAGAAACAAATTATTGATTGAAGTTTCTCAATTTTACTAACAAATCATTATAGAATAAAATGTACTAGAACAGAGCTAGTAATACACTTGTGTCATATAGCATCTGCCTCACAGTTACATAAATTATCACACACATAGATCTATATAAACATTTCTGATTTAAGAAGACAGCAACAACAATAACAACCAAAATGGTTTCTGGTTCTCTGTATAAGACATAAGATAAAAAGAACCTCTTAAGTGAATTTGGTAGATGACATAGGAGGATTATGTGAAGTCTTTATCATGACTATGTTTTAAAATAATATTTTATACTACATTTATTCATCCTCTGTCTCTGTCTCTGTGTATGTGTGCTTCTGTGTGTGTGTTTGGGGGGATGCTTGGGGGGTATTCTTAGTTTAAATTGCTCTGAAGGCTCAGAAGACAAAGGTTAGAGATGGTGTCTAATCCTTAGTCTGAGAACTGAAGAATGCAAGGTGCTGAAGTTTGGAGTCAGAAGATGAGCACATAGATATTCAGGAAGAAAAATGAATTGTTTTTAATTAGTTTTTTTTTTTTTTTTCTATTGGTCTTTCAACAACTAACACATATTGTCTGCAGTGGAGAGAACTTATTTGCTCAGGATGTTCACTTTATAAACTGCACTCAGAAACATGCTAACAAATCCCAACAAACATACTGCACAGAGTTTTACCCACTCAACCATCCTTCAGTTCTACACATGTAAATACAGAGGATTAAAAATGCCTCTCATTTACTAATGGTTTCTCTTTGAGAAGTAAGTGTTCAATTACTTTTCATTTTGGAGAAAGTACTTATAAAAGTCAACTCTTTGGTAATAGTCCTATTTGATGGTTTTGTGGTTGTGGGAAAGAGATAAAATTCTCTCTCTCTCTCTCTCTCTCTCTCTCTCTCTCTCATCTTAAGAAACTAAAATGAAGATAGCCATAGTTATATTAAATGAATTAAGATATGGTATGTGTATACACACACACACACACACACACACACACACACACACACACACACACACACACATATATATATATATATATATATATATATATATATATATATGGTAAATAATTATCATATTTACAAAAATTAAGAATATTTATGAAATTTATGTTAAAATGCAGTTTTCTAAAGAGGAGATGCCATCTCTAATATAATTCACACAATCTATATATTTTCTACTCTATATTTAGTTTACATTTTGGTCCCTGCTTTAGATATCAAGTTAGTAAAACAAAAGAATTATTTTAAGGAATGAGAGATGTCTCAGCCACATATGTACTTTCCTTTGAAACCTGGCAACCTGATTTTAATACATAGACCTCGCCTAAAGGGGAATACAGACAATGGACTCCATAGTGTTCATCTGTGACTGACTATATGCATGCCATGGCACGTGAACCTATGTCTACAATTCATTCACATAAGTACTCAATTGTAACAATATTTTAAAAATGAATATAATAAGTATCTTAAAATGTGACTATACATGGAGACGACCCCTGCATGCTTTGTTCTATGTCTTATCTATAAATATAAATAAAACCATTGAGTCTCCTTTCTTATTATTTTTATAGTCAGCAATTATATTATAGTAAAGAAGTCATCAAAATGACTTGTGCTGCCATTCTTATGTCTACTTCCAATTTATTTTCAGAAATATAGTTAACTAGAGCAAATTCAGTGGTTAATTTATTCAACAAGATGTCAGAATAACTTAACCCATGTTTTAATTCAACTTCTAGCATTTGAATTCAAAGAAACATTTTTTGCACAGTATTTCCTTTTATTTATGATATATAGTTTTTCTCTTACAAGAAACCTATCAAGTGTTTGATAATTAAGAACAAAAATTAATGCATATTTTATGAAAGCATAGTTGAGAAAATGGCAGATTAGTTATTAACCTTTATGTGCAGTAAAGATTGTTAATGTATATGGGATGTATTTCTCACATTGCAGAATGTGATGTGGTTTGCATAATGATTCTGCATTAATTTAAATGATGACTACACTATAACATGTTACAAATATTATAAAATTTTAAAATAGAATACAAATTAATGGGCATTTTCATGTCAATATTGCTTGGTGTCCTCTTGTCCCATTCAAGGATCCATTTTCCCCTGTCCCATCATTTCTTTTTGCATTCATGTCATGTATTTTCCATTAATCACTTTTCCCCTTTATCCTATGCTGAGAAATGTTCTTCCCATTTCATGCTTTATTTACTTCTGTGTTGATGAAATGCACACACACACACACACACACACACACACACATGCACACATACACACACATTGAGATAACAGTCAGTACTTTTAAACTAAAAAAATTATGAAACTATTTGATTCCACCCACCTTTCTCCAAGTTCATTGTTTTCAATGGAAATATAATTTCATTATATATTGACATAGATAAATAATACTTATTAATATATAGTTACACACTTGTATATATTGCTCATTTTAGGTTTGCTCAATGACTAAACTGGAATGAATAGAGAAACAGCCTGTATATTCTGCATAGGTGAGCAAGAATTGCTAGGTAGGATTTAGAGTCCCTCAGGTTTATACGCAGGGGTGATGTAAGTAGATATTATGAGTGCTCTGTTTTAGTTTTATAGTTTAGTCTTAGTTGTTTTAGTTCTAATTTTAATTTTAGCTTTTGGAAAGCATGAACACTGACTTCATTGCTACATCTACACTTCTACTAGCAAAGAATTTTGGTTAACTCTTATCTGCTAGGTCCCAGATCTTCATCACCATCAAGTCTCATTTTTTTGTTTGTTTGTTTGTTTGTTTGCTTGCATGCTTGCTTGCTTGTATTAATGAGAGTGTTACCTGCCCCAAATTCAGTGAATATCTCCTATTCCCACAATCTCATCCACGTGCTTGACCAAAGAAGTAATGTTTTCTAAGGTAATTAATTCACTTGTATGGGGTTTTGGAGAACCTCAGGTTCATGATTATTTATGACACTTTTGCATTTTGGGAAAGTCCATGTCTACTATTCCTATAGACTTCTTGCTCCCAAAGTGATAAACACCCACTAATCATATCTCTATAACCTAGTGGGTCTGTGAACAGTTACCCTTTACATTGTGGTTGCTTTTCAGAAAGGGACAGCACTTTCCCTGCAGGTACCACTGACCAAAGTGGAGTAGGCCAGTTGCTAACAGGAAGCCCTTCCTAACTAGTCCCTACTTCAATTTCATACCTCCCACAATGGCTTATTTTGAAATCTTTTTTTATTATTATTTTTGAGATTTTAAAATTACACCTTGTTTCGTTCTCCCCTTATCCTCCAAAACCTCTCACATATCCTTCTTTCTCTCTTTGAATTCCATGATTTCATCCTCACTAATTGTCATTACATGCATTTACGTAAATGTGTATACACATTTATTCCTAAGCAAAATCTTCTCTTTCTGTGTAATTTTAGTTGTACGTCTGTTTAAGAAATGTCCATTTGGTATCCGTTTCTTTTTGTTCCTATTAAAAGTAGAGCCTAATCTTTATCCTGAGTAATTTCTGTAACTAAGTTATAAAAGGCAGACTCCAATTTGTTTTCTTATATCAATCTGCAAAAAAATAATTCCAAACTGATAATATGTCATATTTTTTTCCTGACTGAAGCACTGAAATCTGGTGCCGTACATGTCTAAAAGAAGGGAAAATGAAACGTCAAGTTTCTATATTGGTTATTGCTCCTAGAATCATGTAAAGTGTAATTCATCCTGATGTACACTCGGTGGAATAAAAGTTAATAAACTCTGATTAGGTTGGCTCAACCAAAACCATTTTCTCACTTTGTCTTCCCATTAACACTTTTAACTGAGTGGCAGAAAAAAATTATTTGTAATAAACAACACTTCAATTACTTCAACACTTGCTTCATCTAAACATGCCTGATATATAATTTAATAATAAATATTGTTAGAAAAATTGATGACAAGAATTATAATTAACAAAAAATGTTACTCATGTAGGCAAATAGTTATTAAATATATTTTAAGAAAATATGAAGATAATTTTACAAAGTATTTCATTTAGATTAATGATTTAAACTGGGAGTTAAATTTCATAATGACAAAATAAGTCTTTAATATAACTTTTTCATTAGTTAGTAAAGGAAATAAAATATACATAAAATCGGTCAAGCAAGTTTAAGGAACAGGAAGCAACAATTTACATTTTCTTTTTCTTATATTTTACAATTAAGGACAGTGAGTTATATTAGAAATAACACAGAATTCTTATAGCCAAATAATTATAGATGGTAAAACCAATTGACTACAATCAAGAGGGTAAGAACATAGTTTTGAAAATCCAGAATAATAATAGTCAGAGCTTATCTTTTGAAGTCAATCAATCAGGAAACTCCAGAGCATCATAGTGTGCAGTTCTAAATCCATCCTGAAGCAAAAGCATCAGAACCTATTCCTCCATACATGTGGCTATTTCTACTTGTCTTTTCTTTATGAAAAAAGTATGGGGCTGAAATCCAGAAAAGCTGTTAGCATTTCACAGCACATCTTTGCTGCTCAGGACCTCATTATTTTCATTTGTGGTAAAGAGCCAGCATATCAAACACTTAGACAATGGATTTCATGGGCGAGTCATGGCAGGATCAACACATTTCACAGTTTGATCTGAATTAGCAAAAACAGCTGCAAGAGTACAAATAATGTCAAATGCCTTTTAGATGGTTCTAATGAACAAAATGAATGAAAGTAAAAGTTTATTTAAAATTAGAACTGGACATTTGTTTTCAGTTTCTCAAAGTCATGCAAAACCAGAGCAAAGCTTTCAACATCTTAACTGTTCCACTGTAAACTAACTTTAAAATGACATTTTCTTATTAACTGCAGATGATAGTTGAACATTTACTATTTTAACTCTAAAAATGTTATTTATGTGTTGTTCTTTGTTTTATTTCAGTGTCCTAGGGTCTCAGCTCTCATTGTCATTTTTATATAATTACATTTTTAATGCAGAGAACAATGTAAAGAATCTTAAAATTATTAGCAATATAACATTTTAATATACTGTTCATTTTAGTTTTGAAACATAAATAATGCTATTTTTGAACAATACAAGAAACATGTTGAATTCTTATTCAAATTGATAATAGGAGGATAATAAAACCAAATTCCCTCTCGACAACAGAAAGTGTAAGGAAATATCTGTGCTGTCCAGAGGAACACTGAGAATACCGTGGAAAGTAAGACAGCTTTTTTAAATGAGCCTCATCTTCATTGGCAAGGATGATTTTGTTTATGTGATGTAGTTTAAATATTAACATTTCCAGAAATAACTCTTAGATATTTCAGAAACAGTACATTAGATTACTTTGGCACCATTCAGTAAAGTCAAGAATAAAATAAAAAGTGAACAACTGCACATACATAAAACAGCAAGAGAGAAAAAAAAAAGAGAGAGAAAAATAGGTAAAGAAAGAACAAATTCTGATGAACTTTACTGGTATATAAAATATATTCATATATTGTAAAAAAAGCTGATAAGTTAATTCATACAAATATATTTGGATATACCATTTAAACAAATTAAAGTAAGAGAGTTTATGTGCTAAAAATATTGTTAATTAGATCTTTTACATACTCATTTGTTTTTCTACCTCTAGATGGCAGTGTCAGCAATCTGAGTTCATTAGAATTTGTGCATAATTCTACAAACAAATGAACCACATATGTCAGTCTGTGTAATATCTATTTATCACTACCTCACTATCTATCTGTCCATCTGTCTGTTTTTCTATCTAGGATCTATTTGATAGATAAAGATGGAGGATCAATCAATAGACACATATGACCTATCTAGATATATGATAGATTTGCTAGAGAGAGATAGATAGATAGATAGATAGATAGATAGATAGATAGATAGAGATAGATAGATAATAGATAGATAGTAGATATTTCAGAGACAAGTGCACGCACACACACACACACACACACACACACACACACATACATGTGCTTCAGTTCTTTGAATATTCAGGTTGTATTCATTATAAATACTGAGACTGAATACCAATAAAACAAGTACTGATATTTATTTTCATATAATTATGTTATGGCATTGAAGCTCATAAAGCAAGTTGTACACTCAATTACAGTGTTCCTTAATGTGTTATTGAGTGACTACCTTCATTTGGATTATAGGCTTAGTCTTGATTAAAGAATGCTGTACAAACCCTATTCTCTGATATAAAGCGTGTTGTGATTGAGCTAAGCCTAGCATGTTGTATGAAATTCTCAAGTAATTAAAATTTTACTTTTTTTCTGAAACTTTTGGCCCCATGCTCAAAGCCTTGGAACTATTTAAGCATTTAGAAATGCACGTTGGAGCTTGTTATCACTTGTGTAAAGTTCACAGTGTTAAATGTTGGGAAAGGTTCAAATGCTTTGAGTTAATCTGGAATCTGTCCACATGCTAAAGGTCTTTGTCTCCAGTCAGTTTTTGATTGATCAATAAAGAGGTAAAGTTAACGGTTGGGCAGATAGTCTGAAGTAGGACTTTGAGATTTGCCCAGGCTAGGAACCAGGAGAGATAAAGAAAAGGAGATCACCATGGCGAAGAAGAAAGACCAGACCCAAAGGCCTGCCAACATGTGAGAATCTGGAAAATTGGCCATACAGGCCACTTCCTCAATTATCTTTGAAGTAGCAGAGATGAAATATAGATTTTAAATGTTAACTCAGGAATGCCAGTGAGCAGTGTTTGCTGGCAACTGGAAGGATTAGAAATGCCTAGGCGTCAAGCTAGTCAAAGCATATCAAAATTAAGTTAACGCATGTTGTCTTTTGTTCGCAAATCCAGACAGTTCCTGGGCAGGTACAGGAGCTCACAAGACTCTCAGGGAGCAAAGCAATTCACTGCTACAGTTCATTTGTTTCTTCTAATTATTTATATTTCTTGGAATAGTCTCATGATTGCTGAATTTATTTCATATCTCATCAGAATTTACCTATCCCGTGGGAAAGATCCATTCCCCGACACTAGTAATGATACTCCGCTATGCCTGCACACAGGAGCCTGGTTTAACTGCTCTTTGAGGGGCTCAACCCAGCAGCTGACCCAAATAGATGCAGAAAGCCACAGGCAACATTATGCAGAGCTAGAGAGTCCTGTGGAAGAACAGGCAGAAGGATTGAGGAACCCAGTAGGGAAAGGGACTCCACAAGAAGACAAACAGACTCAAATAACCAGGATCCTAGGGGGCTCTCAGTGACTAAACCACCAACCAAAAAGAGCACATGCGAACTGGACATAGCTCTACATACATAAGTAACAGATGTGATGTGCAGCTTGGTCTGCATGCTCCTTAAAAAATGCAATGGGAGGTTTGGAGCTGTCTTTGACTGTGTTGCCTAGAGTAGATTGGCCTAATGCTGCTTGTATACTAGTGCTAATTTGGGAACCACCAGAATTGTTGCCCCAGAAATCAAAGAGTCTTCATGTAGGAAACTGAGTGACCCTTCCTCCATGTTATTTCTAAATGTTAAAGATACCAACAGACAATATGTGGGTAGAAGAGACAGAGGTGGGGTTTTGATTTTTCTCTGGCTTGTGCAAGAGAAGGACCTCAAGAAGAAAGAAGGTGCAGGTCAGGAGTAAGGAAGCAGCTATTCCTTAAAAGTCAGGAAGGAGAAGCTCTTGGTCCTGTGGAAGCTCAATGCCCAGTGTAGGGGGAATGCTAGGGTGGTGAGGTGGGAGTGGGTGAATGGGTGAGTACCCTCATAAAAGAAGGTTGCAGGGTTGTAGGATAGGGGTTTTCTGGTGGGGGGAGACCTGGAAGGAAAATAACAATTGAAATGTAAATAAATAATCAATCAAAAAAAAAAATGTCAAAGTGTGGAACTGTGAGGCCTGCCTAATAAGAGTTAAGAGCAGCCCAGGGGAAACATTGTAAGTGATATCTCGGGGTTACCCATAGGAAAGAAGATTCTAATAGCATGAAGGCTAGATATCTGCCAAGATCTTGTGCTGCTTATTGCTTATTGTAAATTTAAAATCTGCGAGTGTGTGTGTGTGTGTGTGTGTGTGTGTGTGTGTGTGTGTGTGTGTGTGTGTATTTTTTGTTTGTTTGGTTTTTAATCTGGGAATTCAATGATCAATGAACAATTGAAGCCCCAGGCTGGATTTTAAATATATCTACTATAGTGCTTGCTTCTGGATCACATTTCTTTAATTGGGCTTGTCTACTTCTTTGTCTGGCACATAAAATATTTATTCACCCCATAAGGATCAATGTCCAACTTAACTGAAATTATGTAAAGTCAAACTGGGTAAACAATGCATCTACCTGGTTGCTTCATAGAATATGAGCATCTCACACAGCTGCATCACTGAAAAATCAGGGAGACTGCAGCACTGTGGCCCCTCAACCAACTTGCAGGTGCGAAATTCTGTTATCTTCCCTTAGTTGTTTAGTATTTTTCAAACAAGAAGAGTCCCTTTGGACTGCTCTTATGTTATCTGAGTTTTCTGGCTCTATAGCTTTTATGAGATTCCATAATTTATGACCCTACCTCTTAGAGAGAATGATTTAATTCATAGGAAATAGAACAGAAAAACTTTAAAAAAAATCTATTTCAGTCATTTTAGTCAGAAGTTAAAATTTTATATGAAAATGTTCAAGAGTGTTTCTGCAACAAAGCCTGGGTATATAATTATTTAATTCTATTTACTTTGGAAAAAAATAAAGACGTAGGGGATTTTTTTTCTAACAGACAGGTTAATATTTTGTTTGTTTGTTTTCAAGTAGAGTATGAGATCATTAAAAAAGTACACCCTTTTTTTTTTTTTTTGTCTCTTAACCAAGAGACCGTAGTAGATCGTTTATAAAGAATCCAGACACTGCCTCACATGGAGATCTATACCATATGCAGCCATCAAAACCAGACACTATTATTAATGCCAAGAAGTGTTTGTAAATCTCCCCTGAGAGGCTCTTCCAGAGCCTGACCAATACAGATGCAGATGTTTGCAGCCAGATATTGGACTGAGCAAAGACCACAATGGAAGAGTAAGGGGGAAAAAATGTAGTAGCAAAAGGGGTTTGCAGCCCCATAGAAAGAACAACAATATCAACCAACCAGACATCCCAGAGCTCCCAGGGATTAAACCATGAGCCAAAGAGTACTCATGGAGGGACCCATGACTCCAGCTGCATATGTAGAAGAGGATGGCCTTATCTAGCATCAATGGAATGCAAGGCCCTTAGTTCTGTGAAGGCTTGATGCCCCAGTGTAGGTGAATGCTAAGGCAGTGAAGTAGTAATGAATGGGGCAGTGGGAGAGTGGGGGATCACCCTCATATAAGCAGGGAAGGGGGATAGGATATAGAGTTTTGGGGGGAGAAACCAAGAAAGAAAATAACATTTTAAATGTAAATAAATAAAATATCCAATAAAATAAATTAAACATGAAAATAGAATTGTGTGAAGATATAATAGTTGAACTTGTGCCTACCTGTAGCCTTCAAACCAATTGACTAGTGTTGATGTTACTGAAAGATATTATACAAACTACCAGAAGGATTGGTATCAATCCAGGTACCAAACTTTCTCTCTAAAATGTTGGCATCCCAGAATGATGTACATGTACTATACTGCAGCAAATTTTATGAGGATGATGAGTCAATATCAGATTTGATTTAAGGCACCACACTCCATTAGATGAAACATACACCTGGTACTGCTCAGGTGGTCAGTAAACTGGGTCGAGATAATCTAAGGACTTATGGGAAAGGCCAATACTACTAACCTGCTTGAGGAATATATAAAACAAATGACTTCTAATGGCATTCTTCTGTACCCATAGATAAATCCTTGATCAGCTCTCATCAAAGAAGCTTCCTTCTGCAGTAGATAGGCATAAACAGAAAGAACAATAACCAGAAACTGAGCACAGAATGAAAGATCTTGGAACACTTAATCCTAAATGAGCTGTCTCCATCGCATCTCTTCACTAATGAGTCAGAACTCTGGAAAAGTAGACAGAACATGTTTAAGAGTTAGAGAGGATGGGGAAGTTCAAGGAAATATGATATTCTAAAAGTAGAATGACCAATGAACATATAAACTCAAAAGGACTTTTGCAGCATGCACTGGGCATGCATGAGTGCATGTGTCTGCACCAGAAAGACTTTCAGTGTTGAGAGGAGAAGTCACAACTCACCATTCCTAACCAAGAAGCTATCTCTAATTGATAATTGCTTGCAAACAAAAAGATAAATTTCTGTCCCTAATTCTAAGAAGGGGCGAAGTGTCCAAACTTTGGTCTTCGTTCTTCTTGAGTTTCATGTGTTTTGCAAATTGTATCTTGGATATTCTAAGTTTCTGGGCTAATATCCACTTATTAGTGATTGCATATTATGTGAGTTCTTTCGTGATTGGGTTACCTCACTCAGAATGATACCTTCCAGATCCATCCATTTGCCTAGGAATTTCATAAATTCATTGTTTCTAATAGCTGAGTAGTATTCCATTGAAGGAGTTACAGAGATCAATTATGGAGCTGAGACAAAAGGATGGGCCAACCAATGATTGCTGCATCCAGGGACCCATCTCATAATCAGTCACCAAATGCAGACAAGCTTGCATATACCAGCAAGATTTCGCTGAAAGGCCCTGATATAGCTATCTCGTGTGAGGCTATACCAGTGCCTAGCCAACACAGAAGTGCATGCTCACAGTCAGCTATTGGATAGAACACAGGGTTCCCAATGGAGGAGCTAGAGAAAATACCTAAGGAGCTGAAGGGGTCTCCAACCCTATAGGTGGAACAAAAATATGAACTAACCAGTAGTCCCAGAGCTTCTGTCTCTAGATGCATATGTAGCAGAAGATGGCCTAGTGGGACATCATTGGGAAGAGAGGCCCCTTGGTCTTGCAAACTTTATATGCCCCAGTACAGGGGAACGCCAGGGCCAAGAAGTGGGAGTGTGTGGATAGGGGAGCAGGGCAGGGGTGGGGAAGGGTATAGGGGACTTTCGGGATAGCATTTCAAATATAAATGAAGAAAATATCTAATAAAAAAATTGGAAAAAAAGAAAAGAAAAGAAAAGAAAAGAAAAGAAAAGAAAAGAAAAGAAAAGAAAAGAAAAGAAAATTTTCCTGAACGGAAAAGCTCATTCCTCATGGAATCTTCTTGGTGAAGATACAAACCAATATGAAAGGCAAACCTAATGATGAGTAGTAGACTACATACACAAAACAAACTCAGTGGCATCTTTGGAAGTTCTTTGATTCTTTGTCTCACAGAGTCTTTAGGGCATAGTTGTTAACCTCTTGCATGTATGTTGTGGCTTCCAGCTCTGTCTTTTTACAGATTGCCTGTGTGTGTGGAAATTTGTGTCTCTGCATCTCTGTGTATTAGTTGTCCTTTTTGTATCTTCATTCTGTTTGCTTAGTTCTATTCATATTTGATTTTGTTTTATCATATATTTATTATTATTATTATTATTATTATTATTATTATTATTATTAATTATTTCATTAGTATTAGATTCTTTGTTTTTTTATGGAAAGAAATAAAGAATTTGGATGTGAAAGGGACCAGAGTGAGGAAGGAGTTCTCAGGAGTATGGGAGTAGACACCATAATATTATTATTATTTTTTTTTAATTCTATTTTCAATAAAATAAAGAATATAGACCACATTTGATTTCAAAGCATCTTGCCACCAATAGGAGAAACCGTATATTTTTTACATTACTACGTGCTTAAACTGTACTTGGTAAAAGAATAGAAATAGCGTTAATGAAAGATAAAATTTATGGATGCTAGGAATTCATTCATGGAAACAAAATACCCAAATAATAAATAAGATTATCTAAATAATAAGTGTGATTATATATAAATAGATAAACATGTGGATATTTATGCAAATTATAGATAGATAGATAGATAGATAGATAGATAGATAGATAGATAGATAGAAAGATTGTCAGTGAGATAGAGAACAAGAGAGAAAGAGAGAGATCATTGTGTTAACGATCCCGGGAATTTTTTACTTCTCGGAGTTTATTTGGCTTTGACTGCTGTCTTCACTTAGGCATGTGGGCAGACATCCTCTAACACTGATAGTATGTAATGTAAAATGCCATAATAAAATATTTTCACACCAGTATCTTACTACAAAATTCATTCTATATTTTCATTCACTATGGAAATATTGAAAATATTGTAATGAATCTATATAAAAAGTAGAATAAATATTACAAGATATGGTTCCAAAAGCTAAGAAACAAAATGTGCAAACATTAATATATATCACAAAAAAATAAATTTGGTTGAAACAAATAAAATATTTTAGACATACAACAAAATTTAACATTTGACTTTGAAAAGTTCACTTTGACAAAATTTGAGTCACTGACTTTTTGAAGTGTTAACAAACTAAAAATATAATTTCACTGTTAGCTATGCCAGATATGAAAACAGCAAGTCACTCTTCATTATCTTTAACTAGATATACTTTAGCTAGGTAAAACTGAGAAATTGAGTTTAAGTATATATTTGTGTACAGTTCCTAAATGTGACTCTTTCTTGTTAGAGTCCATTAACCATAAGGCTTCTGGTCCATAACATGCATATATGTAGTTTGATTTATGAGACTCATATAACATTCGGTGAAATAATAAAATATATTCTAACTAAAACATTCTTAGAAAATATGTTCAGCCTTTTCATGTAAATTGCATATTACATTTCATGCTCAGTAAGTGATTATTTATGCAGGAGAAGTAGCTTATCTGACATAATGAAAAAATATTGACTGTAAGACAGTGTAGTCAACTTTACCTAGAAGACCCAATAGTTTGATCTATTATATATAATTCTATACTTATGGGCCTAGGGTTTTCCAATAAAAGAAAAATAGTGACAAAAAAATTCTTCCATTTAAAAACCAACCACAAACTAAGGGGGCATTTGTGAATGTTTACAAAGCTGACACGCTGTAATGAACAAGAGGTAGGAAAGCATGAGTTCTGTGTTTAGCATACTCTAGTTCCAAGAAGCTAGTCCTTGAGCAGAGAAAGAATATAGGCAGCCTCCAGCATTCCAGGATTTCTCTCATGCTACTAAATTCTTCTGCTGATCTTTCTTGCAGAAGAATATTACATATAAGATAAAGGCAAACAAGGAGAGCTGGAAGGATACTACTGAGTCACCTATTAACTTCAGCTGCTATTTTCTCTGTGTAACTGAAGGTTAAGTATTTGAGAGACCCAATAGCATAAGAAACTTTGCAATAGTCGGAAGAGTAAATTCTACAACCACCAAATTCTGCTTGGAATAAATATTACAGGATGTGGCTCCAAAAGCTAAGAAACAAAATGTACAAACATTAAATATATCACAAGAAATGTACATTCGGTTGGAACAAATCAAATATTTTAAACACACAACAAAATTTAGCATTTGACATTGCAAAGTTCACTTTGCCAAAATTTGAATCACTCATTTTTTTTGAAGTGTGAAAGAAACTGATAGATAAGTTATACACGGAAGAAAAATATTTCAAAGCTTTATTTTCTAATTATCTTATTTTAATAACAAAGAATTCATAATTGAAGAAAGAAAACCCAATTTTAAAAAAGAGCAATGGCATGAAAACACTTGAAATAAAATAAATATGGGTGACAAATAAAATTATGAGAAGATATCAAGCACATTTTTCTCTCGAAAAAGGCAAGATAGTCACAGTGAGATACAACTGCAGTCCCAGGAAAATAGCAAAAATTTAATTTAGAACCTATAAATAGGGAAGAAGGCACCAAGATAATGGAAACATAATTTTATTGGAATAAGTTATTTCTCGCTTACAGTTCACCTGGCAGCATCAGTAAGAATATTTTATAAAACTGTGGCTCGGCACCAACCAGAGTGGCTTCACTTCTGAGCATAGAACAATGACAAATTGGCAAACGAAGATAATCTGTCAATCATCATGAAAATATCCTCTTCTTGCAGCAGATCCCAAATAGTCCATCCATTTGTCCACTGAGCTATGCTGACACGTATCAGCTGGGTCAGAAGTGAAGGAGCTGAAGCTTTAGGAACATAAATTCAGCAGTTCAGGATCCTCCCATTCAATGTTATAAGGTGTTGTCATGCAGGCACACACACACACACACACACACACACACACACACACACACACACACACACACACAAATATACAAAAACACACACAAATATTCAAAGCCATTCATTTCTAGTAATTGAAATACTACAACTATACAACTAAAGTATTTGCAAATAATGAAAATCAAAGGAAAAAAATCGTTACAATGTCAGAGAATACCTACAACATCAAGCTTATTAATAAAAAATAACTACATGTCGATCATATGAAAGGACAGCATGCATGCGCCTAAGTGAGGACGACACAGAGGCTGATGTGAGCCAAATCTTATTTCAGAAGAAAAATGTAATGTCGAAAATGTTTGTTGTGTTTCTATGCAGATGAACACAATTTGAAAATTCTCAGATTGGTTCAAACTCCGTACTACAAACAATGCAATGCTGCAAAGTATACCAAACTTATTTATTGAATTTCATGTGGAACATGATTATAGTATCATGAAGCTTATCTGAAACAGAAAGTACCCAAGGAGCTGAAGGGGTCTGCAACACTATAGGTGTAACAACAATATGAACTAATCAGTACCCACAGAGCTCCTGTCTCTAGCTGCATATGTAGCAGAAGATGGCCTAGTCAGCCATCATTGGGAAGAGATGCCCCTTTGTCTTGCAAACTTTATATGCCCCAGTACAGGGGAATGTCAAGGCCAAGAAGTGGGAGTGAGTCCGTAGGGGAGCAGGGCAGGGGGGTGGTATAGGGGACTTTTAGGATAGCGTTTGAAATGTAAATGAAGAAAATATCTAATAAAAATTGAAAAAAAGAAATATTACTAAGACAAAAAATGGAGAGGACATTTAGGAATGTGTGTTTAGTTGTCAGCCATGTAGAAGGAAATGTAATTGCCAAGGCTTTCACTAAATAACTAGGAATAAATTTTAAAAAGATGTTAATATTTACATATATAAATTTTATATATAGTAATAATTTTATTACACAATATTTTATATTGTATATATAATTATAAATTAAAAATTGAGGCCTTATATTTGAAAGAGAAAACAGTGGAAAGGAGGCAAGGTGGAATGATGTACCACCTAAAATTTATTTTAAAAATAGGAAGATAAAAATTAAGCCACTTTAAATTTTGCAAAACAAATATCAAAGAAAAGTAAAAATGAGAAAAAAAAAAACAAACAAACATGGTGTCACAGGCCTATAATCTGAGCAGTCAGGATACAGAGGCAAGAAGATCTGGATTTCTAGATTACCCTCTGGATATCTAGATTATTCTTAGCTACAGGAGTTCATATTTAGCATGAGCTACATAGTGAGACCACCTCTAATCACTATGAGACCCCTTGCCAGAGTACTGAAATAACTAGCCTGAACTTGATAAATTGGAGAAAGAGAGTGGGATGCAGGAGAACTATGATGACGTCTGCTAAATAAGAAAGTAAACATGTCAGTTACCCTCTCAAAGTAAAACAAGTGGCAATCACTGCCTAAAAACATTCACTTCAGTAATGACATATTTTTGTGAATTTAGTTTTTCTTTGGTAAGTATTTATCATAAAATTTTGTAATTAGTTGACAGATTAGTTTTTTCTTAAAATTGGCAAATTTATCATTAATTTCACGGTGGATATTTATCATGCACTTTAAAAAGCATTTTTAATTTTACTTTGTATATAAAGACGTGTTGTTTGCCTGTAAGTACACCTAATGTATGCTCTACTTGAGGTAGGCAAAAGAGGCTGTCAAGTCACCTGGGACTAGAGTGACTGACTGTTCTAAGATCAAGGTCCTAGATACTCCTCTACAGACAAGGTATGTGTGTGTGTGTGTGTGTGTGTGTGTGTGTGTGTGTGTGTGTGTGTCTGTGTGTGTCTGTGTGTATATCTGGGTCTGGGACTATAGCATATTCCAAAGAAACCCACCAGGAATCTCATCTGTGATCTTGTTAAAAGTTCTTGGTACCCTTTGATCAACATTAATGTTGCCATGTCTTTCTTTATCATTGGCAAATTACAAATTTTAGAATCCATGGCATAAAGAATACTGCCCTTGGTACCGTTATTGCATTGTCTTCATCAAGTCTTATAGTACTATCATTGGATTTACTCTCCTGTTAAGGCATAACTTTACCAGAATCCTTTCTAAAGCTAGGATTTTGTACTTATTGTTTCACTAGTATACCACTTAAAAATCACTCAAGCATCTCTTGGAAGACTAGTACAAAGACATTGCCATATCCTCAAGAGCTGTATTACAACCCTAAATTGTGCGTCTGTTTCATCCACTACTCAGATTTTTGATCCCGGAAAAATAAATCTAAGCCAATTAGCTCATAAAAGAATAAAGCAAATTCTGTCGTTTCCGTACATAATCATGCGGCCTTTTTTTGTGGCATTAAACACCATAGATGGGGTGCCTAGCAGAGCAAAACTATCAACCATTGGATGAAAAATGGAGGTGAGAAATAAAGCACATCACATTTCTCTTAGAAGCTGTGCCCATATTACCCATGAAGTCTTTTGTTACCTGAAAGACAGCCTTGAGCCTTCCTAGATATAACATCCTAAGTAGACCCTTCATAGATACAATAAAGAGTGTGTGAAAGTTTATATTCCTAGGTTAAGTGATCCTACTTCTGTAAGGAATTACATTAATTAAAAGAATAATTTTTCTATTTATTGACAAAAATAGAAGTTTTCTGTAAGTCATACATGTTGATAGACTGGAAAACATTGCTGGCTGCGCAAAGTTATACTGGGACTTCCATCATCATCTTTTAAATTGTAAATAAGTTATGATATAAAAGTATATATGGTATGATATGGTATAATATGAAAGGTTTTTAGTGTAAATTCTTCATAAGATATTGAAAAAAAATTATTCAAGGTGTGGACAAATTTTACATTGTATAGTGACACTTCCACATTTCTAAATGGATTATTGGTCTGTAATAACATTAATTAATTAATATTTTGATTAAATTTGTGTTATTAACAAAAACAACTTATTTGGAAAATATAATTTTTGAAAATCGGTAGGTATTGAGAAATTGAGGCAGATTCATTTATAAAAATCAAGTCATAGTATGGAAAATGAAAAAGAGAGATGGTGTTGTGTACTATAAATGATAATAATAATAATAATAATAATAATAATAATAATAATAATAATAATTTATAACACAACTTACAATAGGTCTAAGAATCTTTGATGTTTCCATGGTATAAGAGTGATGTACAATCAGTTTTTTCCAAAGTTTTACCCATGGGGGACTAATCCATCAAGGATCTATCCATGATATCATAGTTAACCTTAAAACTATGTACATACTAACAACTCTAAAAAGACAGTATGTTTAAAGCACAAATAAATGTATACTACTCAGGGAAGGTAATGACGAGTGACTTGATTAAATCACTCTATACATATATAAAATTTTCAAATAATAAAAATTATAGTTTTTCTGACCTAGTAATATGTAGAATGATAACCTACTAACTTTCAAATGTATTATTCATGTAACTTACTGTACTGGCTAGTTTTGTGTCAACTTGAGAAAGCTGGAGTTATCACAGAGAAAGGAGCTACAGTTGAGGAAATGCCTCCATGAGATCCAACTGTAAGGCATTTTCTCAATTAGTGATCAAGGGATGAAGGCCCCTTGTGGGTGGGACCATCTCTGGGCTGGTATTCTTGGGTTCTATAAGAGAGCAGGCTGAGCAAGCTAGAGCAAGCAAGCCAGTAATGATCACCCCACCATGGCCTCTGCCTCAGCTCCTGCTTCCTGACCTGCTTGAGTTCCAGTCCTGACTTCATTGTTGATGAACAGCAGTATGGAAGTGTAAGCTGAATAAACCCTTTCCTCTCCAACTTGCTTCTTGGTCATGATGTTTTGTCCAGGAATAGAAACCCTGACTAAGACAAATTGGTACCAGCATAGTGGGGTATTCCTGTGACAACCTGACCATGTTTTGGGGAGGACTATGGAAAGACTTTGGAACTTTGGGCTAGAAGATCCATTCGGTGTTAAGAGCTTTGTCAGATGCTGTGTAGGAGCTTGGAAGGTAATGTTGAGATCAGTGCAGAAGATGGAAGCCTGGCTTGTGAAATTTCAGAAGGAAAATTAAAGAATCTTCAGGGCCATTGCTATTTTGGAGTTTGATAATTTTGTGGTTCTGGTTAGCTGGGCATGAAGAACCAGCTGTGATTAACAAGATACCAGAACTACTAAACCAAAACCTTTGCATTACTGGGACTATTGATGCTGGTTAGCTGGAGCTAAGAAATTAGTGGTGATTAAGAAGAGACCAGCATTGTTAAGGTGACATCTTCTGGGAAATGTTTTCTGAAAGCACAAAGAGGTTGTGTTCCAGAGATAGCCAAGGTTGTACTCCTGCTGCTGTGGGACTTGGTAATGTGTAAGAGTTACCCAGCTGGTACTGGTTTTGAAGGCATGAAAGGGTCATGAAGAGCAGCTGAGGCCATGGAAGGCCATTGGTGGAGGTGCAGCACCAGTTGCAATTGATGGCCCAGGACTGAAGGGGTCATGCAAAGAAGTTGAGGCTAGGCACCATGAAGAGAGCCTATGAGAGGCTAGTGTTGAAGCCTAGTTATAGTGGAAGATAGCAGCATTTTGGAGATGCCAGTACCATGAGATGACCACCAAGAACAGCATCAGCAATGGAGTACAGGCATCTGGGGCCTAGAGGACAAGGTGTGTGCTAAAAGGGCATGGCTGGAGAAGTGACCCAAGCCCTTGGAGGAGCCCAGCATCATGAATTGGATCCCAGACATTGGATGGTTGGAGATTGATTTTTGCTTTTGATTGTGACTGTGCTGAAGTAAGTTTTTTAATGAAGCCCACAGATAAGAGACTTTGAATTTTAAAGTACTTTGAATTTCAAAAGATACTGGATATTTTAAAAGGATTGAACTTTTAATATATAAAGACTGTGGGACTTTTAAAGTTATTTAATATCTTGGGGTTACATAAGAACTAAGGATTGAGGCTTACTAGTGATGTGTTTGTGTGTCAAGTTGACAAGGGGTCAGTTGTACTGGCTAGTTTTGTGTCAACTTGACAAAGCTGGAGTTATCACAGAGAAAGGAGCTTCAGTTGAGGAAATGCCTCCATGAGATCCAAATGTAAGGCATTTTCTCAATTAGTGATCAAGGGGGAAAGACCCCTTAAGGGTGGTACCATCTCTGGGCTGGTAGTCTTGGGTTCTCTAAGAGAGCAGGCTGAGCAAGCTAGAGCAAGCAAGCCAGTAAAGAACATCGCTCCATGGCCTCTGCATCAACTCCTGACTAAGACACTTACTTTCTACCTTGAATGATTAAATTTTATAGATTGTGTTTTTTCCTGCCTTATTTACTAATGACATTTTCTTTTCATAATTGATTTATAGATATGTAGTAATTATATAATAAATTGAAGGACATTTTTGAGCTCATCATGTACTTTTATTTTCAAAGATAATATATAATAGACTATCCAAAATTGACTTCATTTTGATTATTATCATTATTTTATAAAAGAGCACCTAAGTTGATATTAGCTAACGTTTCCTAGCTTCTTCATACAAACCTTAAGTTCCTTGTCTGTAAATTCCATATTACATTTAAAAAAATCATATGTGGTTAAACTTTCATAATTCTGGAATTTTGCAAGACTATCTATTTCTCACAAATTCCAAAAGAATAGCTCATGGGTAACTGCTGTCTACTGTAAAGTATGGATAGCATTGTTCCCACAAAGGTATGCATATGGTATAAATAGACCTGGGGTGACATTAGCTGACTTCACACACAAAAATCATACTTCTAACTCACATTTCCCTTCATTAAGCAAAATTAAACTTAGTGTGCTTCTTCCTATGTGGTTACCCTGCTGAAGAACTTAGCTATTACGGGGCTTGGTGGCGCACGCCTTTAATGCCATCACTTGGGAGGCAAGGTAGGTGGATTTCTGAGTTCAAGGTCAGCATGGTCTACAAAGTGAGATCCAGGAAAGCCAGGGCTACACAGAGAAACCCTGTCTTGGAAAAAAAACAAACAAACTTAACTATTCCTTAATGGAAACTGCACTTTTCAACATGAAAGGAAGATAGCATGGAATTTTTATTTATGTAGAGAAGCCCAGAATGAAAATGAATGCTAGATTCTTCCTTGAGTTGACATTCGAGACTCCACTAGGAAAATGTGCCCTTTACAAAAACCTCTGAAGTTCCATACTATCCAGTTCTGTGAATGGATGAAGATGCTAATGAGATCACTGAAGCTCAAACTTCTTATACCAACATTGCCCTTCCAAGAGAGAGATGTTCAGTTTCTTTCTAAATTTGAACTAAAGAACTATGCTTGAACATCAAATGAAATATTTCAAGTTTAAAATAGATTGTTCTTTAATCTCATTCACAAACAGTTATAGAAACAGAAAGGAACTATATAAAGAATATTTAAAAGTTACTATATGGGTGTATCTTAAGCCAAGAAATACTTAGATGTCACTTCTGAACCTTCCTATCTTTATGCACAATGTTAATGAAAACTCAGAGAAAAATGTTCTTAGATGCCATTGGCAGAGATATAGAAATGCTGGATTATCATCTGAAGAGATAAAGTAGTCATGTGTGCATCAGCAAGATGCACAGGTAAATACATCATGCTCACATTTTAATTTCTAGCCTCAAGGGAGTCCCTATGGTGGCTTACAGGTACTTTTCTCTCTACCCATAATGTCCATAACCTTATTGGAATATTACAGTTACTTCTTTATCTGCATGTAGTGGTTGAATGATATATCATGCTGACATTTTATGTTGGCATTATTGTAATAAGTGAGGAAATTGATCAAAATATAAATTATATTTCTAAAACCAAATGGGTGTTCATTGACATTATAGATGGACTGCAACTGGGTTAGATTAGTAACCTAATTAAATCAGCTCAACTCAGTGTGAAGATGGATGGATTATGACTATTAGAGCTGTTCTGTATTATTAAAGTTTCAGAAGTTACAGGTGCCTATACATTTTGTGGTGGTGGCTATGCGCAGCGTCATTCATAGGGGAATATTACAGCAATCTATTTTTTATCTTAAAGCTAATTAAAAATAATGCATTTTAAGGACAGTTTTAATTGAAAGTAATTATGTCCTAATTAATACTAATATCCCATGATTGAATAATTATCTATGCAGGTGCTTAAAGTATGGTTATTAATATCAAAATTAAAATAAACAAAATAACATTTTTATTTCTTTGACACTTTCATACATTTATGCAATTGAAGTACTTATATATAAACACAGCCTCCATTCTCCATTTGACATGTTCCAAAGTTTTCATAACCCCAACAGTTTCCACTCTTAACTGCATGCATTCTTTTTACAGCCCACCAAACCTTGAAGTCTTGGTTAGGCATTGTGTATCTCTTGTGCTACCCCTCATGAGACAGAAACACAAAGATTTCCGCAACTTTGAGGACATTATATACAAAGTTAATTCTAGCCCGGTTATAGACTAATGATAGGTATTACATATGAACAAATACATCTATGTTCTGTAAAGCATGCCATATTTGTTCATATTACCTATTTATTTACTAAAATCCAAGCACCCTATAGAATTACTTGAGTATCTTATAATAAAATAATTAAGTTTTCTGAACATAAATTAAGAATTAACTTAGCAACTTCAATATGAAACTATGATAATTAAGAAGATGTCATTTATATAAGAATATTTAAAGTATTTCAAACAGGCAGAAATAATTGTACTCACACCTATAACATAATGGAATACTACTACTACTACCACTACTACTACTAATAATAATACTAATACTAATACTAATACTACTACTACTACTACTACTAATAATAATAATAATAATAATAATATAAAAGTTTTCATGACCTCCCTGCAGATGTGCATGCTTGGAGCCAATGATCAGACTGAGCTCAGAAATCCTGATAAGGGAGATGGAAGAGGGACTAGAGGAGCAGAGGGAGATTGCAACCCATAGGAAGAACAATGTCATCTGACCGGACCACCCAGAGCTCCCAGGAACAAGACCACCAACCAAGGAGTGTACAGGTAGGGATTAATGACTCCAGATACTTAGGTGGCAGAAGATGGTTGGGCCTGACAACAATGGGAGGGGAGGCCTTTGGCTCTATGGAGGTTTGATGCCCCAATGTAAGAGGATGCTAGGGCAGGGTGCAGGGTGCGGGTGGGGGGATGGGAGGGCACCTTCATAGAAGCAAAGGGAATGGGGGAAAGGGAAGATGTGGAATGAGGAGGTTTGTGTAACCAGGAAGTGGGAGATCATTTTAGATGTCAATGAATGGAATGATTAATAAAAACTACTATATAGAGAATTGAAAGCCCTGAAAGAGTTTTCAGTAAACTGATGAATGACAGAATGTTAATGGTTAGAAAGACTATCACAAAGATGCCTATCATCTCCTTTCAGGATTACAGATTTGATACAATTTAATGAAAATATTTTTAGAATCTTATATCGAAATTTATATGCAAATTCAAATATTATGTTAATGAAAGATTAATAAAAATAGCTGAATATTTCTAAACATTAAGGCCTGCAGTGATTTTCCATGTGAAATAGAAGTATATACGTGAAGGTATATTTAAAATATTGGTGCATTTGATTAAAAAAAAAACCTGGGAGATCAATAAGGTTTTATACACAGCTGATAAAATGACTAAAGTGTTCTGTGTCTTTACCTTACAAAGTGTATTATAAAACATCACAACGGACAAGCAATTTTTAAAGCACTGAATCAAAGAAAAAGTATACTTTAATTAGATCTCAAATTATGCATTTTGGGTGCATATTTGTATGTATGACAACACCAAAGTACTAATATATTAATGAAAAAGTTCAAATAAATCAGTAGATAATACAGTTAATTTTGGGATAGTGATGTGTTACTATACATAAAGAACTGTACACAATTATACTGACATTTGTATTTATTTTTCAATAAATTTACCCTAAATAAAGCAAATGAAGTTTAGAAAGTGTTTTCACAAAAAAAATAGGAGGACATTTTAAAAGCATCTTTGAAGTTGATGAAAACATGAAGCAAGGAGAGGCACAGAAAAAGAAACAACTTTATTAAGAAAAGAAAATTGAAAGAATCACATGTAATGAAAAAATGTTCGAAAATTTTTAACATAACCAAAAACTGGGGAATGTAAATCCTTTCAAGTAACATTTTCAGGTTGTTAAATTAATGAATATTAAAAACATACAGGTTTTATCTGCCTACTGAAGCTATCAAAATTAACACTGTTACCTCTTGGAGAATACTTATAGGTGGTAAGTATATACTTAGCATTCATAAGGCCCTAGGATAAATATCATTCAAACTATCTAAAATTCAATAGTTTGGTGATGAGCCTGTCATTTTTCTATTTTGGCAATCAGAAGTATCAAGGGAGCTAAGCCAAGGTATGGCAGAGTTGAATTTGTTTTGAAAAATTCTAAAAGAAGACATCTTTTTCTTTAAAATTTAAATACTTTAGAGTTTTTGAAATATCCCTAGGTTCTTGGTGTCTTTCAGTTTTATGAGTCTGTGCTACACTTTATATTTTCCCAAACTCATCACTCTTTCTGGTCATTAGTTTATTTTCCAAATACGAAATATTACTGATATTGCGTATCTACCATTGTGGTCATATGTTTATCCATCTTAATCAATCTTAAACTATATAACCCACACCTGGCATGCAATATGTTGCTTATTCATATATCATTTGGATTACAATGACACAGGTATGTCCGTACAAATATGTATAGATTTAGGCAGCAATTTCTATAGTTATGGAATAATTCAGTTGTAGATACAAGAAGTTTGCATCTGCAAATTTCATCTGCACTATTGCTGGTGTCAAATGATGACGCCACTTACTAAGATGATAAGAACACTAACGCTATGCTTATAATCCTAGTAGCTGGTAAAATTAAGTTCATTTGTTGTTACATGAAATTAGCCACCTTAATTTTGAAAAAAATTAAAAAAGTAACACTTGCAAAGATGTACACTTGAAAAATTAGAACACTCTGACAGTGTAACATTTGTACCTATATTATTATTATTATTATTATTATTATTATTATTATTATTATTTAGGGAGATGTAATTTTTCATGTGGACAAATACTCGGAAGTAACGACTCAACACTCATGATGTTGCTGTACATTCATGCAGTAAATATTGCATATAATACAAAATAAATGAACTATATAACTATAAAAGGCAAAGTCAATTTATTGAAATACTAGAATATTCTTATGGTTTAGTTCTTTCTAATTATGTGACACTCAGTTTTATCAGTTTGGTAATTGTATGTACAAGGGAACCTAATTATTCCTTTAACAAAAAGAAAATGTGGGACTGGAGGGATGGCTCAGAGGTTAAGAGTGCTGACTGCTCTTCCACAGGTCCTGAGTTCAATTTCCAGCAACCAAATGGTGACTCACAACCATCTGTAATGGTATTTGATGCACTCTTATGTAGCTGTTTAAAAACAGCTACAGTGTACTCATATAAATAAAAAAAAATAGTTACAAAAAGAAAATTTAATCATAAAATGATTACTTTATTAAGAAATAATTGTTGAAAATACGTTTTATGGTTAAATTTATTCTTTTTTAACTTTAGCTTTGTTACAAAACAATATCCATTCTTTTTGCATGGCCACCTGCTTAAGTATTTCATTAATTTTTTTAAAAATTTATTTTATTTATTTAGATTCCAAATGTTGTCTCCACTCATCCCTGACCACCTCCTAAAGTTCTTCACCTACCCTCTCTTATTTCCTCCCAAACCCACCCTTCCCTTACCTATGCATTGACCCACCTCTACCTCTCCTTACCCCCACCTGAATCATCTCTCCACGACACATAAAGTCTTTCCAGGATTATATGCATCCTCTCTCAAAGAAGCCAGACAAGGTAGCCTTCTGCTACATATATGCTTGGGGCCACTGGCCAGCCCATGTATGCTTTTGTTTGCTGAGAGCTCCCATGAGTCCAAGTTAGTGACACTGTTGGTCTTCCTATGGGGTTGCCATCTCAGTCAGTTGTCTGAATTCTTCCCTCAAATCTTACATAGAAGTCATCAACTTTATTCCAATGGTTGAGTGTAATTACCTACATCTGCCTCAATCAGCTGCTGGTAGAGCTCCCCACCCTCCCCCCGAGGACAGCCAAGCTAGGCTCCTGTCTGCAAGCACAATGTAGCATCAGGGATGGATCCCAAGTTGGAATGATCACTGGATGAGCTTTCCTTCAGATTCTGCTCCATTTTTTTACCCTGTATTTCATTTAGACAAGTGCAATTCTGGGTCAAAATATTTGAAGGTATGTTTGTGACCCCATTCCTCTACTGGCTATCTACTGGAGGTGGTCTCTTCGGGTGCCATTTACCCACTGTTGAGCATTTCAGCTAATCTCATCCTCACTGAGTCCTTTGGGACTTTCTAGAGGTTCCTCCTATTCCCCATGCCCAGCTGCTTCATATTTCCATTTGTTCTTGTGGCCCTCGGGGATTCTCACCTATCCCACCCCTATATCTGATCCCCCCATGCCCTTTCCTCTCTCCCCTTTCCCTTTGAGGTCCTTCTTTCCCTCTGTCTCCCAGGATTATTTTGTTCCCCCTTATAAGTAGAATTGAAGCATCCATACTTGGGCCTTCCTTCTGGTTAAACTTCTTATGGTCTGTGATTTTTATCATGGTTACTCTGTACATTTTGGCTAATATCTACTTAGGGAGTATATAGCACGTGTGACACTTTGTGTCAAGCTTACTCCATTCAGGATGACATTTTCTAGTTCTATCAATTTGCCTGCAAGATTACTGATGTTCTTATTTTTAATGGCTGAATAGTATTCTACTGTTAAATGAATTTCATTTTTAATTTTTTTTTAATCCATTCTTTGGTTGAGAGATATCTACTTTGTTTTCAGTTTCTGGCTATTAAGAATAAGAATGCATGGAAGGAGTTACAGAGACAAAGTTCAGAGCAGAGCCTAAAGAAATGGACATCCAGAGAATGCCCCACTTGGGGATCCACCCCATAAACAACCACCAAACCCAGACACTAGGCAGATGCCAACAGAGCCTGCTGACAGGAGCCTGATATAGCCATCTCCTGCGAGGCTCTGCCAGTGCCTGGCAAATACAAAAGTAGATGCTCACAGTCATCCATTGGACAGAGCACAAGGTCCCCAATGAAGGAGCCAGAGAAATACCCAGGGAGCTGAAGGGGACTGAAACCCCATAGAAAAAAAATCAATATGAACTAACCAGTACCCTCAGAATTCCTTGGACCTATATCACCCGTCAAAGAAGCACATGGTGGAACTTGTGGCTCTAACTATATTTGTAGCAGAGGATGGCCTCATCAGTCATCAATGGGAGGAGAGGCCCTTGGTCCTATGACCAATGCTCTATGCCCCAATATACAGGAATGGACCAGGAATGGGAGTGGGTAGGTTGGGGAGCAGGGAGAGTAGAGAGGGGATAAGGGATTTTTGGAGGGGAAACTAGGAAAGGGGATAACACTTGAAATGTGAAAAAAGAAAGAAGAAGAAGAAGAAGAAGAAGAAGAAGAAGAAGAAGAAGAAGAAGAAGAAGAAGAAGAAGAGGAGGAGGAGGAGGAGGAGGAGGAGGAGGAGGAATGCAGCCAGGCAGTGGTGGTGCATGCCTTTAATTCCAGCACTTGGGAGGCAGAGGCAAGTAGATTTTGGAGTTTGAGGCCCGCCTGATCTACATACAGAGTAAGTTTCAGGACAGCCAGGCTATACAGAGAAGCCCTGTCTAGATCTCCATTACCACTGCTGCCAAATAAATAAATAAATATAAATATAAATAAATAAATAAATAAATAAATAAATAAATAAATAAATAAATGAATAAATAAGGCTGCTATGAACATAGTGGATCACATGTTCTTGTGTTATGGTGGAGCATCTTTGGAGGCTATGCCCAGGAGCAGTTTAGCTGGGTCTTCAGGTAGAACTATTTCCAATTTTCTGAGAAACAGGAAGATTGATTTCCAGAATGGTAATACTAGTTTGCAATCCCACAAGCAATGGAGGAGTGTTCCTCTTTCTCTATATCCTTGCCAGCAACTGCTGTCACCTGAGAGTTTGATCTTCGTCAATCCGGTGTAAAGTAGAATCTCAGGGTCCTTTTGATTTGGATTTCCTTGATGACTAAGGATGTTGAACCTTTCTTTAAGTCTTCTCAGACATTCAAGATTCCTCAGTTGAAAATTCTTTTTTTTTATCATTAGATATTTAATTAATTTACATTTCGAATGCTATCCCGAAAGTTCCCTATACCCTCCACCCTCCCTGCTCCCCTACCCACCCACTCCCACTTCTTGGCCCTGGCCTTCCCCTCTATTGGGGCATATAAAGTTTGCAATACCAAGGGGCCTCTCTTCCCAATGATGGCTGACTAGGCCTTGTTTTGCTACATATGCAGCTAGAGTCATGAGCTCTGGGGGGTCTGGATACAGAGATAAACTAAGAATTCTCAACTGTGCCAGAAGATCCTGCTCAGTTGAGAATTCTTAGTTTATCTCTGAATCCTGTATTTTAATTGGGTTAGTTTGGTTTCTAAGTCTATTTTTGTATCATATATTTTTCAAGTATAGTGTGTTCTTCATGAAACTTTTGACTGGAATTCTTTTCATATTAAATTAAAAAGGATGTTATTTTTCTTCACAGATTCTAGATTAAAGTCTACCATTTTTATGCGTATTATGTCAAGTAATAAATATTTATGTTGTGCCAGCCACATATGCTCTGTGTTACAGTTATTCAGCTTTCATATTTGGATAAAAAAAGAAAAAAAAATAGAACATTTGGTTGTATTTAAATTGAAACATGTAAATACAGCTAAGCTTGTGTTAAATCTTGCCCAATTCTAAAATTTGCCAAACAGCTAGTCTAGAAGACTCAAAGTAGTATACCTGACACACACACAAAAATGACTCTTAATATATTCTACTTGATAATTTTTAAATTTTGATTAAAATTAATTATTCAATAAGTCAAATCTGAAACCACATTCTAATATTCTCCAAACATTTATGGAAATCAAAATATTTTTAAATGAAGTCAGTAAATTTATGAATTATTTTCTTAAATATACACAATGCAATGTACATATAAATGTATTTTAATTATATTATGGATAAATGCATCTGTTTATAAGTGGTGAATAATATAGTAAAGTATCTTGATAGTATATTAACATATAAAAATTAGAGCCTTGTTATTTGGTGCTGTTTTTCTATATTTAAAGTTTATTAATTTCATTACTAATTTCTGAAAATAACTTATTAATGTGATTATACGATTAAAAAGTAATATGAAATGTAGGGTTTCAAGGCCCTGCATTAAACCATATTTGGAGCTGAAAAACAGGGTTACAGATTATGCATTTAGATTTAAAATATAAATTACTAAAACTTTCAGAAAATTCAGGTTTTGATATAATAGTAAATATCAGCAAGAATGCACAAAGATGAATTTATATACAAACTTTTAGATTATAAATTTATTGAGCATCCTAATGGATCCATTGCATGAATTTCCATGATTTGATATATATTTCTTTTTATTGTATAATCTTTGTTAACTTTCTGATATCAGTACTGTCTATATGTTTTAAAATTTTTATACTGATACAATTACACTCAAATTCATTAAAAATAAGCATCTATATTTACATCTAGCTATCTGCTGCAAATGTGTTTATAACAAGAAAGTAAATTACTGTAAGTTGATAGCATTTATTGATTAATTTATATTAACTTTTATAAATATTTTTTAAATTCCACGGAATAAAGGCATTTCTAATATTTTGTGTGTCAATTCATAAAATCATTTCAAGTTTTGTAAACTCATAAATGTCACTTTTCTTTTTATAGATGTGTACTTCTAAGTCTGTTTATACCTAGAAAGACCTACTTTTATGGTATGAGGTTTATAGTTCTATTTTATTTCTTCAGGATCCAGGACAATAATTGCATTATTTAATGCATAAAATAAAACTTTATTAGATGAAACAGTGTCTATATATGTCCAAAGCTTCTGATAAATGCTAAACATAAAACTTACTGTATCATATCCAAAGTAACATTTACTAGATCATATTACTCCATAAAATTTGAAAAATATTTAACAACTCTCAAAAACAAATCATTACAGTGCAGAGATAGGGCAATTTAATAAGGATAATAATATGTCATAAGGAAAATTTAGTTTTAAAGATAGTAATCTCTAACAGAAAATGTATAAAAAGATTACAAAAAGAATACCACTGAACATACTATAAAAATTCCCAAATCTAAATTATGTACTGCAACATAATATGCAAGTGAAACTATAATTTACTCTTTGTGGAAATACAAAATGACAAGTCACAGGTAGGTGGGCACAGTATCACAAAACTTAAAACAGTCTTAATCACACAATCCAGTAATAACTCCCCTGTATAGTTGTCCAAAATAATTAAGAGCATATGTTCATACATGCCCTTCATATAAATGTTTATAACACTCATTAATACAACGACATTCTTGAAGAATCAAGTGCTAGGTGGCACTGTGAAACATGTATAGAATACAAGAATATTTACATATAAAATATATAAACTATCAAACCACAAAATGGAAAAATATTAAATTCATTATTAAGCGAAAGAAATCAACTTGTGAAACCAGGAAATTCTGTCCTTTCAAGTTAATGGCATTCAGGATAATGTAAAATAATAGAAAAAAAAAAAAAAAAACTAGAAGAGGAGGAAAAGGAGGGCACTGGATTTCAGAATTTGCGGTGCAGAGTGTTGGAATAGCTAGGCAGAACTCAGGGGGATTTCAGTAAACTTAAAATGTTTACAGGAGATTTGGTTGATGGAAAGCTCGATTAATAGTCCAATTTGGTCTGTTACATTTACATAGAGTAAAGAGACTTAATGTAATACTTATCTATATACTCTCAGGCAATTTATTCCTTATAAATAAAAATACAATAAAACTCATAAAGTAAAAAGTTAAATATAAAATAATATTTTAAATAAAAATATTCAAAGTTCAGAACATAAATATTCCTTTCTAATTTGACCAAGTTTAGTCAAAGCCAACTATTATATAAACAGATAATTATTCATGTTAAATTAATTTAAATATATATATATATATATATATATATACTAGATATTATATATTAGATAACACATGTATTAATGAACATATCTTAGATAATATATAAAATCTATATGTTATAGATATAAATATTAGAGAAAATGAATATATTAGAAAAAGTCATGTTTTGTAACTCAGAGAGTCTACAAGTTAGCAAATATTCCATGATATCACAGGATGATATTTAGTTAATTTTTGAAAAAAAATTATTCATTCTGAAAATATTTTAAATAACTCTGATCAAATTGATTATTTAGTTGGCCCCAGTTAGTGTACATACACTATGCTCAATAATTTTGTTAATATATATTTCTAAGATTCCAAATCCAACTATGAGACTTGTATTGACTAAAGTTTTTCTAATTGCTAGCATTAAAAATATCGAGTCTTGATTTATTTATTATAGCATAGAAAACACACAGTATAATCAAGCTGCTCTCAGATTCTTAAGTAAGAATTCACTCATCTGTGATGGTCTCTACATGTTGAGTTCTTATGTTTCAAATAGTAATCATGAAGAATAGGTCAAAAACTGAAATATAGCCTATGAATATGATTTCATACCAGACAGCCATGTTGAAGCTAGCCATAGTCATCAAAACATCACTGAGAAGGAAATCATCATAACCTATTCAAACATGGCAAAACCAGCACAACTGTCCAAATTAGGCAATCACACCCAATCTAAGTAAGGCTGATGTCCAGCTGTAGCTATTCTACTTGGTTTGCATGTTCAGTACCTAAAATCTCAGTGCAGTGGTTGACATGGAGAGTTTGCTCAAATTCATTTGGCTTTTGGTCCTGCCCAACATGAAAATGTCTCATCAAATGAACATGGTTAACTTCAGTTTGTGTAATGTCTTTCCTTCAACACATAAAAGTGGAATATGTTCAATACATTCTCATCTAACTATGCACATGGAAATAAACCAACAGAGATTTTTTTTTTAAAACTGATCTATGTAAGAGATATTACCAAGGCCATACAAAGTTTTATGAACATAGGAATTATTCAGTGTGAAAGTTTTAGAGCTTTTGGCATAGTGTTTGATTTTATATTTTAGTTTTAGTAATCTTATATAGTGGCCATTGAAAAGGATATTTTTATAAACCTCCTGGAAATTAATATTTTATTAAGATTCAAAAATGTAAATATCTTACAAAAGTAATATTGAACTCATTTCATTAACTTTAGTATATATATATATATATATATATATATATATATATATATATATATATATATATATAGCACAGAGCATGTAGTGTCTAAACACCTCCCATAATTTCATGGCTCATTGAAGTGGACGGATGTATTTAATTACTACTATGTGGGTAAGGAAACGAAATGCAAAGTACACTAATTCATTAGTTGATACTTGAACAGAAATAGTAGTGTAAACTATCAATTTTTAAAATATAAATTTACCCCCCAAAATTTGTGTAACATAAAATCTTGTATTATATGTTGTGAGGATTGAACTATTTGCCCTCAAGTGCTGTTATTTGAAGCACCCATAGTCAGTACATTGGTAATAGTGTTGAATGAGTTGTAGAAGCATTAGAAACACCAGATCCCACATCACACACATACACACACACACACACACACACACACACACATTTTATATATATATATATATATATATATATATATATATATATATATATATATAAATGAAATTTAAAATGGATACTTGTTTTACTGGCACACAAGAAGGAAAGGGGACACAGACAATAAAAATGGTAAATTTGGGCTTTTGTTCTGTCTTCTGACATGATACAAAGGTCTGCATAACTGCTTGTATCTCCAGCAATACCCCCTTTTACTTGCTGAGATGTTCAATCTGATTGCTTAGATTTAAGGCTAATCCTGAAGATGTTTACATGATGTGATCCGATCATCCTCTCTTTTCTTTACATAACTTAATCAATCCATTTGGGGAACAGAGAATGTACACTACCACCACAAACCCATGATTATCAAAAGCTATAGGTGTAATATATCCTTTTGTTTATTCTCTCCAACACAAATTAGTTGAAAAGTACCTGTTCCACTCTACCAAACACTTGAATTTCCCTGCTCTACCAGCCTTTTAGGGCAGAAATAGGTTTCATTTTCATTACACTGCAGGGAATTTTTTCTCTCCATGTTTCTTGCTCTATGCTGGTTTCTTTGCTTGTAATAATGTTTTTGCCAGTTGCTGAAAATTGTGTCTTATATCTATCTGCTATTAAATCCTTTAATTGGTTGAGAAAATGAAGTCAATACACATCTTTATATGATAAGAGGCATGGGAAAGGTTTTGACTGGGTAGGCAAAAACTCTTTGACAGGAAATGAACTGAACTGAACGTCTTTTCTTTCCCTGTCCTCAATACCTTGGTAAGCTATTTAATTGTTTAATCTATATAGTTTGTGATGTTTTCTTATTAAACAGAATTGTAGAAGCTACAAATAAATTACAAATGCAAACGTAGAAATGGAGCAATTGCTGGATTTTTTCTTTCATTTAGAATATTAATTTGATTGTTGTTATTGTTTTTCTAATGAGAAAATTGACTTCTTCCTTAGGGATAAATGCATGACAATTTATCTTATGAAATATTATTGCTAATTCTACTATTCAACTTTAAATGATATTGTTTTAGTCACTGATCTTTTGCTGAGAAGAGAAACCATGACAAAAGCAACTCTCACAATATAAAATATTTAATTGGCGATGTGACTACAGTTTCAGAAGTTTATTCCACAGTTTCATAGTTAGGACAAGGCAGGAACATGGCAGAAACATGAAGGCAGTCGTGAAACTAGTGCTGTAACTGAGAACAACATCCAGATCTTCAGGCCCAGAGGTAGAGCCCTATCTGGCATTGACTTTCCAAAACTCAAAGCCCACCATCAGTAACACATCCTATAATAAGAATACTGCAATTCCAAAAAGGCTAAGAGACCAGATGTTGTGTTCAGACTTCATCTTAGAGAACCTGACCTAAGGTTGAACTCAAGTTAACCAGGCCAGGACCCAGCACCAGTTTCCAGGTTACTTCTCCATAAGTCTCTATCTTCAGGTTACAAGCCCGCCTCTGGCACTTCCCTTCCCAACAATCACCACCAATCAGCAGGAAAATAGAAGTTAAGTTTTTGGTTTGGCTTCCAGTATCAGCCAATTACATTAAAGGCCATAATAACCCTCCAATTAGATGCTTACCCAGCTAGAAACACTCACCTCTTGCTTGCCATTTCCTATAAAACCTTGTCCCAATGAGAGTTTGGGGCTACTTCACCAAATGGTCCAGTGGGCTTGCAGTTGGACTAAGCATTCAACTATATGAGATTATGTGGGGCATTTAACTACTTTCTGACTCCCTAAGGCTTATAGGCATACCATAATTCAAAACTGCATTTAGTCCAACTTCAGAAGTCTCCACAGTCTGTTACAGTCTTAACACATTTTAAAGTTCATAGTCTCTTCTGAAATACAAGGTCATTTCACAACTATATCAATGTGTAAATTCAAAATCAAAGGGCAGAATGCATACTTCCAGCACTCAAAGACACAGGATATACCATTCCAAAATGAATGAAACAGTGCATAGTGAGAAAATATTGGACTGGATCAAAACCTAATACCAGCAATCAAATTCTGCAACTTCATGTCCGATGACATAGTCCTGTTCAGATCTCCAAATCTTTTCAGCTTGTTTGAGCAAAACCCACTTATCTATGTGGGGCTATTTACATGTATGGCCTGATACAATATTGGTCAAGTACACCAGGACTCTGGCATTTACAACATCTTTGATTCCCTATTACAACCAAAGCTTCACATCTCTGTAGATCCATTCAGGAAAACACCTGATAGCCACATAGCCTCAGTAGGCTCATTTAGCCAATGAGCTATAATACACATCCCTTTCTTGCATCCTTGATTTTTTTTTTTTTTTTTTTTTTTTTTTTTTTTGGTTTTTGGAGACAGGGTTTCTCTGTATAGCCCTGGATGTCCTGGAACTCACTTTGTAGATCAGGCTGGCCTCAAACTCAGAAATCTGCCTGCCTCTGCCTCCCAAGTGCTGGGATTAAAGGTGTGTGCCACCAAGCCCAGCTTGTATCCTTGATTCTTTTTTTTTTTAAAGATAATTTCTTCATTTACATTATAAATGCTATCCCAAAAGTCCCCTATACCCCCCCCCCCCGCCCTGCTTCTTAAGTCATGACCACTTGGCTGTAGCTGCAAAACTCTGCTGCTTGCTATGGTAGAAAAGTTCCCTACCTCAATCAATTACATTTGCATCAACTCTCTGTTATTCATAGTTTCTTTCACTGATTCATTCTTTTTCATGAATTGAAAATATGGGAGCTCTCTAATCATTTTATTCTATGTAGCATCAAGCTTATAGTTAAAGTTTTTATGTCCTTAAAAACAGGCTTTAATGGAAAATTTTCTGGTATTCCTTTTCTCATCAAATACAGATTTGTATCTTTCTTTGATCCACATGATACCTTAAATTGTAGGTCTGAGTACGAGTGTCCATTCCTAACCTACAACAGAAACAATACTAGGCTCTCTCTCTATCTCCTCTACCAATACCACCACTAAACCAAATTTCTTCAACTTTTTCTCCAGCCAAATTCTTAAAAGGAAGGCAGAATGCATTCATATTCTTTGCCTAGTTTACAAGACCTTGGTATAGCTGCTCCCTGAGAGGTTCTGCCAGAGAGTGGCCAAAACAGAGTTGGGTGCACACAGCCAATCATTGGACTGAGCACTGGGACCCTAATGGAGTAGTTAGGGCAAGGACTGAAGGAGCTGAAGGGGTTTGCAACCCCATAGGAAGAACAACAATGCCAATAAATCAGACCACCAAAATCTCCGAAGGACTCAACTACCAACTCACAATTTTGTTCCTCTTGTTTCTATGAAAGTACTCTAAAAGTAAAAAAGGAAATACAACTAATCAAATTCTGAAAATCTTACTTCTAATACTTTCCATCTTAAATAATATATACATGAAAGAATGATTGTTCAACCACTTAAGGTATTAGATTTTTTTTTTTCTGCAAGACTCTAAAAAAGGTAAAGTTATGGTTAACCTTGCTTTGAACTAAGTGTCTTTTCTTAAAAGCACAATTCCTATTCAAGAGAAGTATCCACTTTTTTTTCCTTTTTTTATTAGATATTTTCTTTATTTTTCACTTCAAATGTTATCCCCTTTCTTAGTTTCCCCTCTGAAAATCCCCTATTCCCTCCCCCTCCCCCTCCTCTCCAGCCCACCCTCTCCCATTCCCAGTCATATTTACATTGTTCATGTACTCAACAAGGTGTATATGCTTGTTAAAATGATGAAAAATGGGGGCATGAATTTTAAGCATAGCAGGGAGCGTTATATAGGAGATTATGAGAAGAGAGAAGGAAAGGAGACATATAAATGAATTATAAGCTAAAAATAAATGACAACAACAACAAAAATTCTATTTTTTAACCCAACAATAGTTTCTGCCCTCCAAACCACTATGTCCTTTCATTTAGCATCCATAAGTTCTGTTTGCAGTCACATTGCTCTTGACCTTTCTGCTACATTCCTGTAATTCTTTAGTATTTTGGCATGTACTCTCTGGAAGAATGTTGATTTCCTGCATATATATATATATATATATATATATATATATATATATATATATATATATATATTAGTAGATAAGTTTTCAAAGTATGGTAGGAACATAAAGAGTTATGTCTATTTTAGCATAGAATTTTGTATGTGTCTAAAAATCATAGGGCTCTGCTTATAAATTTTTACCTCAAAATATAATGAATAAAAATTAGAGCCCAGTGGTGGTGGTGCATGCCTTTAATCCCAGCACTTGGGAGACAGAGACTGTCAAGTTCAAGGCCAGCCTGGTCTACAAAGGAAGTTCCAGGACAGCCAGGGCTATACAGAGAAACCCTGTCTCAAAAAAAAAAAAAAAAAAAAAAAAAAAAAAAAAAAAAAAAAAAAAAAAAAAAAAAAAAAAAAAAAAAAAAAAAAAAAAAAAAAAAAAAAAAAAAAAAAAAAAAAAAAAAAAAAAAAAAAAAAAAAAAAAAAAAAAAAAAAATAGATACACTTCACACAGAAAGACTGTAGAATATGGTAGTCAGGAACTTATTCAAAATAATATTTAATATTCAGACATATCAAGCATAACACAATAATTTTGTTTTCTATGCAAATATAATAAAAAGTGATAAATCTGCATATTTCTTAAGATTTTTCAGTGTCTACGTTTTCAAGTTTAACATATAAACTATATTTAAATAAAATATTCTTAAATTATTTAAGTACATCATATATATATATATATATATATGTATATATATATATATATATATATATATATATATATATATATATATATATATATATACAATATATTTTGATTATATATGCTTTTGCTCCCCTTATATCTAGCCCACATCTTTCCCTAAGTTTTGTCCTGAGCTTTGTTTTCCTTTGTAAGCCATACTGTCTAACTTCTAGTGTCATATATCCATGGCTTGTGGACCTGTAGTGATTTAAATAAGAATCAGTCCAATATATTCATCCTTAGTCTCCAGTTGGTGAACTTTTTGCAAGTATTAAGGAATATAGACTTATGATACGTATGACGTTCTTGGAGGAATGTGTTAACATTTCAAAAGCCTGTCTGTCTATATCTATGTATCTATGTATCTATGTATCTATGTATCTATCTATGTTTCTTTCTATCATCTATCTATCTATCTATCTATCTATCTATCTATCTATCTATCTATCTATCTTTATCTCTGTCTCTATCTCTACTCGATTTAATACAAGTCCTGTTCAGTTAACAATAGCTACTAGATGAGTGAAATAATCTGTTCATGTCCATAGTAAGCTATTTCACTGTCATGTTGGGGACTTTTGGCTATTGAAACCATGCCAGGCCCTTCCTGTTCCACAGAGGAAGAAGTGTAAATTATGTGCCCATTTGTGGCTCACTCCACACTTGACCAATTGTTAATTTCCTAGTTAGCTACAAAAAGACTGCTCTCTGGTAATTATCAGCTCTCTAGTAATATCTGAGAGCTGCACTAATCTATGCAGATAAACAAATGAACCAAGAATGGAAATTGATACTCTGTCCACTTACCAAAATAGTAGTAATATGTTTGCTTCTGGGGCCTAGGGACAGCCCAATTATGGGTTCTAAGTCAGATTTAGACTTAAAAAAAAAAAGAAAGAAAGAAAGAAAGAAAAAAAAAAAAGAAAAAAGAAAAAAATGCAAGTGTTTCTGTGAAATGGATCTTAAATCAAACCAGAAAACAATTGTTTACTTAGATCTTGCATCAATGATTAGATATTTACACGTCATTGTTACTGTTTGTCATCTTGGAATAATATTGATGATATTTCCACTAGCAGCCAGAATGTGGTACAGAGATATCTACAGTAGCATATTTTTCATAATAGTAAAGTTATAGAAAGAATGCAGTCCATCCATATACAAATGGATAGTTCAAGTTTAAGTTAAATAGATACATATCATAACATTTCAGCCTTTAAAAACTAGAGAGAAAAATAATGATTGTTAGGAACTGATTGTGGGTAAAATGAGAAACTTTTCTTTATGGATATAAACTTTTTATTATGTTGAGTAGACACTTTTTAATACTCTTTTAAACTTTCTACTAACCTGACTTACTTCCAGTCTATTTGAGAATATAGTATCGTGTACCCTTAAATTGATTATCAACATAAAACACAGTTCCTTTCACATCATCTGCACCCCATGCTATGCACTGTACCCCAGGCTATAGATATGTAAAAATCTGTGACATTTTACACAATCTCTAATTGTTTCATTCTTGGAATAGTATCACTGGAGTTGGCCAAAGTCTAAGCTCATTAAACCCAATCAAACATGTATATGTTGAAAATAGTATTTATGAATAAATCAAATTCCTATAATACAATTTACTGTAACTGAAGAGATATTGTTCTCTCTGAACTTGTCTCCTGTGTGAGATGATTGAATTGTGTTTTGGTAAAGATTGACAGGACCAGAATGTAAAGGCTTTGTAATTAATAACTTTTTGCTGCTTCTGTGCATCAATAGCTTTATTTTAAATTATACTAGGATACTTCACAATTCAACCACAGAACCCAGAATGAATACTAACATACTAAATCAAAATCTTCTATTTCACTTGAGAAAATATATAGTCATATGCTCTTTCAATACATAACGACAACATTTTTGAATAGTATGGTTCAGAGCAAGGAGAAAATTAATGTCTAGATCTTATAAAATTCTCATTTTATTTATCTGTTTTACTTTGATCTGGGTATTTCTGTGTCCTTCTGAAACATACATGAAAATTTGGAGACACACTATTCTCTGTTTATGTTATATGTCTGTAATTACAGTAAATTATCAACTTTCATACTTTGTAAAACTCTGCAGTTTCAGCTGAATGAATTGCAGTGATAAGTGAATCAATTGCAGTGATAAGTGAATTAACTTCCAAATACTGAAAGTTTTTGTACAACATAATGGGCTATATTCAAATTACTCAAAATATATAAAGTGTGATGATAAAAAACTATATCTGAATTCAATAGATGATAGTTAGACAGACAGACATACAGATAGTTATTAGGCTGATAGATAAATAGATATGTAGGTAGATAAATGATAGATAGATATGTAAATAGATAGATGATAAATAGATAGACAGACAGATAGATAAATAGGTGATCGATAGACAGACACACAGTTAGATAATATCCTTATATGAATAGGAGAAATTTTTGTTACCAGAAGCAAAATTGTATGGGATTCTACCTGCTTAGTCATTTCTCCCAGTCTGTTACTGGGTAAACCTAAATGGTTTATATTTAATATATGTTTATATGTAATAACCCACTGTTTTTGAATAAATGCAGGCATATACAACTAAAGTGAATTAGATTTGAATGAGGAAAATCAATTTATAATTTATCTTGTTTAATGTTCTCAACTATATGAGCATTCAAGTAGATTAAATTGCGACCCATGCTTAAAGACCAAGATAATAATTAGGTGATTGTTAGATCATCACGTGAAATAAAATGCCAGTAATAATTTTGAGAAATTAATGAGTTTTAATGATATTTAATTTATTTGAGATTATCCTAAAAAAATAACAATATGTAGCTATTTTCTAGAAGTTAAATCTTAAATATCTTAACAATATTTTATTACTAAAATCATATCTCCAAAAATTATAACAATTGATTAGGTCAGTCATACATATAATCTTAATTTTGTATGCTATGTTTCATAATTTTTCTTCTTTGAAGAACACTTAACCTTTAAATGTGACTCTTCCTGGTTAGGCAAATGGTGTCACTAATATTTCCAATCCTTTCATTTCTTTTAAATTCATATCAAATTTCAACCAAGTGATAAGTCTCAAAATAAGTTTTTGTATTTATAATTTTTTTAATTTACTATTTATCACTGAAAGGATAGCTATAAATACATCTTTAATTTTTGGTTGCAATTAACAGAAGTGATCTAAGTATGTCATCAGAAAGAGAATACCATAAATACAATTCCAAGCATTTTGTAAAATAGTATGTGTCATTATTCTCCCACAACATTGTTCTGTGAGCAGTAGAAAGGTCAAAGACTTACTCCTCAGAGCTCTGTACTCTTATACCCCATGATATTAAAAATAGCTTTTCTTGGAATTTCAAATCTCTATCTATGACTAAAATATTCAAATTTCCTCTATTTATACATTCAAGTAGCATTTGTTGAACTACATTTACTATTACAATTTTCTAAGCACCAGAGCACATCTTTAAGTGCAAATATATTGATTTATTTTATCAAATAGACATATGAGCAAATATATGTTCACAAAAAATATACATGGAAATTCAAATACGATTACTGTATTTCTTTGAAAGATGGGCTACATATTCTAGACATCAACAATACCATTAAATATAGCAAAACATCTTTATGAAAATATATATTACATTCAAAGAAACTGAATTTTTATAAGACTTCACAGACATATTTATAATCATATAACTTTAGATCATTTAAAACTATGCAATTAATCTGACTGTCTAATATGTTCCCTGCTGCATTGCAATCAACCTAAATTCAAGTAATTGATAAAGCAACTAACCTTTCTTGCCTTGGAGTTTACAAATAATCAGCTTTTACAATCTAAGCTATTGAATGCTTCAGTATTAGGTTATATACTTTACAATGTCCTTGACCAGAATAAATGTGTTTGTTTATAAGCAAGTATGTGTGTACACATGTGTGTACATGTTTGTGTGTATGTGTGTTGTGGCAATCATTAACATAAATTTTCCAACATTTAGGAAGCAATGTTATATGATAAAAGTCAGCCAGGCATGGTGGCGCACGCCTTTAATCCCAGCACTCGTGAGACAGAGGCAGGTAGATTTCTGAGTTCGAGGCCAGCCCAGTCTACAAAATGAGTTCCAGGACAGCCAGGGCTATACAGAGAAACCCTGTCTCAAAAAACAAAAAAAACAAAACAAAACAAAACAAAACAAAACAAACAAACAAAAAAAAGTCTACTGCAATGTGGAAACCAATTGTGGAAACAGTTTGATAACATGCAATGTAGCCCTCTTAGCTACTTTGAACACTTATTTCAAGTTCACTTCAATTCAGAAAAGTTTCTCCATTGTAAAAATTATTTGAATGCCTTCTGTAAAGAAAAGGAGAAAAAAAAAAAAAAAAAAAAAAAAAAAAAAAGAATTCTCGTCCCTTTCCCATGACACACATTCTGTGCTGTTCACCAAGCACAAAGCAGTCTTTTTTAAGGATACTTAGGCAACAGGGACAGATTAGAGAAATATCTGACTGCAGACAGACAAAAGGCAAAGAGAGATAAAATCAAACTTAAGTCATACTCGGTCAGACTACGTTAAGAGGAAGGCTGATTTCCTTTCTTAATGCATTACTGACAGATTTTAGGACTGCTCTGGTTATCTTTAATTTGCTCAACTAACATATACACAAACCTCTGGGGGGGAAATGAAGAAATAAATTATCTTGAAATTAGAATCCGGAGAGAAAAATGTCAGGATAAAATGCATGGAACAGAATGGGGTGGTAGATGGAGCACACTGAATAAAACCCGAGAAATGGTGTTTTAGCTGCTTTTCTGTTGCTGTAAAGAGATACCATGGTCAAGGCAACTTATTTTATTCAGACTATTTAGATAGAAGATTGATGAAAGTTTCAGAGGGTAATCCCATTACCATAAGGTCAAGACACATTGCAGTATGTTAGCAGGCATGCATGATGCCGATTTAGTAGCTATGATTTACTTCTGGGTCTGCAATTGGAGGTAGAGAAGACTGGACATGGTGTAGGCTTTTGAAAACTTCTGAAAGGTAATACAGAGGACCAGAACTTACATAAAAGACTCAGGGATACATTGATACACCTGCAATGTTGCTGTAGGTAGACTAACAAAGTTGGTGAGCTCAAGATTAAGCCAAAGACTATCAGAAAATAAAGTGACTATAAATTACTGGGGGACTTTGATGTTAGATGTTCCCCCATTAATTTCTAGTCACTTTATTTACTACCCTAGAGCTCGTATCTCTAGCTGCATATGTAGCAGAATATGGCCTGATAGGCCATCATTGCTAGAAGAAGCACCTGGTCTTGCAAAGATTATATGCCCCAATTCAGGGAATGCCAGGGCCAGGAAGCGGGAGTGGTTGGGTTGTGGAGCAGGGAGGGGGTAGGTATAAAGGACTTTCAGGATAGCATTTGAAATGTAAATGAAGAAAATATCTAATAAAATTGTTTTTTTAAAAAAAGAAAGAAAATCAAAGGAAAAAAAAAAGAAATTAACGGGGGAAATGACACCCAGCACTGGTTTCTACAATGTACAAACACCATGCACCCTTGCACCAACACACACAACATATAAACACATACAAACACATACAAACAAAAGCCATCTAGATACGCTTTTTAAGAAGAAAACAATAAATGATTTATTTTAAGCTAAATTTATAAATAATAATATTTTAAACATGGACAGGTTAATTTTGTTTATTTTTTATTTCAATTTTATTTATATATTATATGTGGATATGTACATATATTTATATTGGAAGATGTGAGATACAGCATGCATATCTGAGAATAACTTGAAGCGTTGATTCTCTTCCTCCACAATGTGAAGCCTCATAATTATAATTATGTTACTGGGTTAAGTGTCATTCCTGGGTGATAAATTTGAAACAAAAGTATTCTTAAGAAGCTTAGTTATATACACGCTTAATTATAATAAATGTTTATTGATAGATAGCTGAAGCACCAGGCTCATGGCTGCATCAATGCTAAAAAATGAAAAATTATTAATGCATGTATAATAGCTGAATTGGTTGAAACATGGCTCTACATAAAAGCCATTACTAAGTCTCCTTACCTACTTCTCAATTACCTATCTAGAATATGATAGGCAGAATGATTACTTGTGAATGGATTACCCAGCAGAACAAAAACAAAGAAAACCAATTTAGCAAATTTATTATGTCAAGGCAACAAATATAAATCAATTAGTAGAATTTAGAAATATTTGACATATTCAATAACCCATGAACAGAGTATTGAAAAAAGTTGTATTCATTTATAACCTAATATACTCCTGTAATGAACATATTTATAAATCAATGGGGTGGGGCCTCCTGGAGGGAAATGAAAGGGAGTAAATGCTTAAGATCAAAATGGATTTAAGACATGTATGAAGTTTGGAAAGATTGATAAAATTAGTAGATGAAATAAAATTTAAACATTTAGCAGATAAGTTAATTCTACATATGTTATAGGTGTAGCTATAATAGTGACTATTATGCTCATGAATATATCTATGAGCACAAAACTCATAAGTATATATATATGTGTGTGTGTGTGTGTGTGTGTCTGTGTAGTTATATATATTTTATATTTGCATGTAGATGCATCTGTCATAAATGTGTATGTATGTATGTATGTATGTATGTATGTATACATGCATGTATGTTTGTATTATGTATGTATGTATGTGTGTATGTATGTATGTATGTATGTATGTATGTATGTATGTATGTTTTATGGATATGTATAGCATACACATCTAATCATTTATAATGCATATTGTATGACTTATTTATAACTATTGCTAGAGAAGTTGCTCTGTAGTTAAGAGTAGAATTCATCTCACACTTGAGTTTGCTTCCCAGAACACACAGGGCTTCCCACAACTGCTGGCAACTCCAATGTCTTGGCACTCAACACTTCCAATCATGAGAAGCATCTCAGCATATACACAACATTGATGCCCACAACACATAAAAATTAAAATAATCTCTAATAGGAAATCATAACAAATCAACTGAATGGCCCAGTGAATTAAGAAAGGAAGCCCCCCCCCCCAAAATATCAAAACAGAATTTTCTGAAGCCTACAAATTTAAATGTTTAAAAACAATTAAGTATAATTTAAAACTAAAGAGTATGAATGAGTTAAATGACTTTGTTAGAGAGAAATCAGTCAAATTAATGGTAGTCAGTTTTGGAAAATAAGATGGGATTTTAGAAAAGCTAAAATAACTTCACATTATACCCACCATAGTGCTAAATTTATTACTTAATTTGTAAATGAGAAGGCAAACCAACCAAATGTTAATGATTAAAAATAGGAAAGAATTATTTTTATGGTTCCATTATTTGAAGTAAATTTCTTGACTACTTCAAACAAAAAACAATTAGGTGGTTCTAGTGCATTTGATTTCACTGTGTTTGACAATTATTTTTTGTTTGGTTGTATCATGATATGTGTTTTTATGAAAGTAAATTTCTGTCTTAAAGTGTAATGAACAAAGAAGAAAAATATGTGTGTTTATTTAGAAGCATACTAGAAAGAAGTTAAATCATTTTTTTCATTGTGCTCTTTTGAATACATTTCAGTATTTGTGACAAAGGAGCAAAATGTAAAATTTTGAATCACAGAAGCTATTTGTCTATCCAAATACAAATCCAGTCTCTTAAGTCAATATAAATGACACATTCTTCATTGTTGCCAATACTGACCATGCTGTTTTCTCAGAAACTTAGACACATTACCTTTCATGCCATCTTGGTTACTCATTACAAAGTCTACTGGTTTGGCATCTTGCTCTGATGTAAGGTCAATAAATTAGCCATATCCAAATTAAGTTACACAACAGTCTTATACATGACATTATTTTTGTCCCATACAAAAACAAAACGAATTCTGTCAGGTAAAATTATTCTCTACTCTGAAACTCTGAACTGGTAAGATCCATTTAATATATATTTATACATATGCAACATTGTCTTAATGAAAATAATTCTAGCTAAAAATTTTCATGCAATCTTTAATCTATATATGATACTAATTTAGATGTTATAACCAATCAGTTGATCTTTCAATTGTCAACGGAAATTATTTTAGACCATATTTATCATACATATCTACCATTTTAAATTCATTGGGTCAAATTAAAATTTTCTGCTAATTATAACATTTCTCTCTTAGATTGGTATTTGAATTTAGGGTCTGTTTTGAAGAAAAAAATAAAAATGCATTTTCTCTCAATTGTTATCCAATTTTACATTAGGTAAGTCTGATAATTTTGCAAGTCCTATGTTAGTTTTATAGAGACAATTCTAAGATTATGTATTAAATATTAAGTGTGATTTTAAAATGGAAAATGAGAAATTGATGCAGTTTAGAAGTAACTGTATATAATATAAATTAACAAAAAAAAAATCATTTAGGACTATTTATTCACATACATAAGAAAATTGCAGAAGGTATTTTACCTAAGGAAGTTCCTGTAGTTTCTTGTTTTATATTCCTTTAGTAAGCATTGGTAGAGAAACCAAAATATTCATGTTTTTATTAAATCCATGCCTGTGAGACACGCTTTCATCTTCCACGGACTCTATCAATATCCATTCATCGTTCCTTTGATTTTTCCAGCTCATAAGAACTACACTTACACATTTGTATTCTGACCAGATCTAAATTCCAGTAAAGGTCAGCTTTCCCATAAAAAGGAATATAAATTGTGCATAAAAAGATGATCCAGGCCAGCACATCAAGAAAATAAACGCATAAAAGGAAAGGTCACTTTCACAATTTTATTTTGAAGCACTGTGAAAAGTATATATAGTGTGAAATTCTGTCAAAGTTTTCATAAGGAGTTAGGAATGTGAAGTTCCTATCTTTATGTTTTCTGTTATAAGATCTATTTAGAAATCAAATATATAATGTATGTAATTGAGATAACTATGTTTGGGACGATATAGTTATTTGAATCATTTTAACAATCCTTAATTATGAGAGTGATGATCATATTAAAATAGTGACTATTGAAAAGGTTGAATGATATTAATACACAATAAATTATGTATGTAAATAAAAAACAGAGCTTATTTAAATACTTACTTAAAAGGTACAATTTGTAGTTTTAACATTCTATCATTAAATGCTTTTTATAGAAAGTGGATGATCCACTTATTTTAAATATATCCATCCATGTGTAGCAAGATTCTTTACATAGATTATTTTGACAGAACAGATTTATTAAGTAGAATGATTTATTGTACATAAATTATATTTCAGGCATTTGTCTACAAAAAGATGCACAGACTGATGACACACTTTTTTTTGTTTTTGTTCTGATATAATAAGTCTGTTCTGAGTGCTGTAATATCAAATTCTGAATAATTTAGGAAATAAACTACTTGAGTTTATGATTGTGAAAATAGGTAAAATTATTAGCTTGATTTCAGTATAATTACACACAGAACCAATCTCCATATTTGATAATGTCAACTTTGCAGAAACAACAAAAGCAGTAAACAGACATAGCTTTGTTATTAGCAGAACAAATCAAGACGTCTTTTATCTTTACAGTTCTAAGTAAACACATTTTTAATTTCTACAAGCAATTTTTTAAGTTAATATCTTAACAATCATACCATTATTCTTGTTTCCTATATCTCAGAATTTTCTTCGACCTTATTGTAGGAAAAAATAAACACTATATTAGCAGAGTAAATATATCCAAACAATCTATTTAACTTGAAAAATATTCCATGCATTCTGCGTAAAATGGAGATCTTTCTGGCATGGTTTTCAGGTACACTAATTCATGACATAACCTTCATGTTCTCTCTGAAAACAGTTTCATAATGTGACACAGCTGAGTGGAAACTTTGTCACAAAAGGAAGTTGATTACTTATATTATGTTGACTCGCTAAACAGATGTCTCCTTTGTGGCTAGCCACATCTTAATAACACAGAGAAAGAAATGCAAAGTATAATGTTTCAATATAAGTCTGTTATTTACAAGCACATTCAGCCCAAATTGTGCTCATACTTACAAAGACTTCACCTTGTAATTCATTCGTTTTTACAAATGTTTCTACAGTTACTAATCATCATTATCAGCTTACATAACTATGTATTTACATTGAAATAAGCCATTAATTCAACAGCTAATCACAATTAACATCATTTTATGGGAGAGTCATAAATTATTAGAAATATTAAGGCAATTAATGAGAATGAAATGAGAGAGACACAAATGTCCTAATGAAGAATAACATGTAATTAACTTGAATGTTTTATTCTTCTATATAGTATATATTAGGTATTATTCAATAGCTGTCTCGTACAGAAGTGGATGCTCATAATCATCTATAAGATGGAACACAGGGCCCACAATGGAGAAGCTAGAGATAGAACCCCAGGAGCTGAAGGGGTCTGCAACCCTAGAAGAGGATCAACAATATGAACTAACCAGAGCCCCCAGAACTCATGTGTCTAGCTTCATATGTAGCAGAAGATGGCCTAGTCGGCCATCACTGGGAAGAGAGGCCCCTTGGTACTGCAATCTTTATATGCCCCAATACAGGGGGATGCCAGGGCCAAGAAGTGGGAGTGGGTGGGCAGGGGAGCAGGGAGGGGGTAAGGAGGAGAGGACTTTCAGAATAGCATTTGAAATGTAAATTNAAAAAATTGGAAAAAAAATAGAGCTGTCTAGATAAGATGCTTCTATTAAGTTTCTTATTCTACTACTTATTTATGGACCCTAGATCCAGCCCATGCTTGCTCTTTGGTTAATGATTCAGTCTTGTGGATCCCCCAAGTGTCCAGGTTAATTGACATTCTTGGTATTCTGATAGAGTCCCTATCCCTTTCAGACCCTCCAATCCTTCCTCCACTCTCCCACAAGACTCCCTAAGCTACAGTCTAATGTTTGACAGTGAACCTCTGCCTTTATTCCATCGGCTGCTGGGAGGAGCTCTCAGAGAAACACTACTGGGCATATTCCCCCCTAATACCCCCATCATTCCACAAGGTCACTTGCTCAACTATCTTCATATCAGCTTTATAATTATAGCCAGAAATGATAAACAACCTAGATCTTTCTAAACTGAAAAATGGATTTAAAATTTTGTTTACATAATAAAATACTAGTCAGTTATTAAAAACAAGGACATTATGAAATTTACAGAAAATAGAAAATATCAGACTGCAATAAAGACCAAAATGACCTATTTGCTATATACTCATAATTGGATATTAGCCACAATTACGGGATAACCATGCTGTAGACCCAAAGAAGCAAGGAGGACTTAAGGGAGGGTGCTTGAGTCTTCTAAGAAGGGGAAATAACATAGTTATAAGAGGTGGATGGAGGGGAGAAACGATGGGGAGATGAACAGGGCAGGGGGATCAGGTGTAGGGAAAGCAGATGAGAGTGAACATTCTGAGAATTTTCAATCATATGTTATTTTGGTATTCTGTGAGGATTTTCATTCAGTTCTAAAATGTAACTACTACTGTAGAAAACCATATTTCAGATGTCAGTTTGCAGATTCAAGGAGGCTATTCCATATTTGAGACAATATTTGACAAATATACACGCTATGTTTTTAATATATATCTTGTTCTTTACTTAGAACATTTTAATGTCAATCCACTTCAACTACTTATATGTAATTGTAAAGTATGCTGCATATCATATAATGGTGTCTTTTCTATAATTTGTAAAAATATACTAAAACACTTCTAAAGTTTTTACCTATTTTACCTCCCTCATTTCTGTCTCTGTCTCTGTCTCTGTCTCTGTCTCTCTCTCTGTCTCTCTCTCTCTCTCTGTGTGTGTGTGTGTGTGTGTGTGTGTGTGTCTTTCTCTCAACTCAAATATGAATATTCTTTTTTATTGGCTTCCTCAAATTTCGTTGGGAACCATATTCATACATGCAACTGTATTCTAGTTATATTTATAGATAGGAAAAAGATACGCCAAATTTGATAAGTCCAAATTTGAACTATTTTGCAGTTTAACCAAAAAATTTCTTTGCATATATAGATGTACAACACCACCAAACAGTGACCTAACTTGGCAACATATATTTGAATGAGGTAGTGTGTTTGAGTGAAGTATACTATATACTGTCTACTTGACACTATCTAAAATCACTGTAGAGACAAAGCCTTGGGAATGTTTATTCTAGAATTATAAGATTAAATTAATGAAACTTTGATGGAATCACTATCCCAGACTTCAATCTGTACTACAGAGTAATTGTGATAAAAAATGCATGGTACTGGTACAGCGACAGAAAGGTAGATCAATGGAATAAAACTGAAGACCCAAAAATGAACCCACCCAGGTATGATCACTTGATCTTTGACAAAGGAACTAAAACTGTCCAGTGGAAAAGAGACAGCATTTTTAACAAATGGTGCTGGCTCAACTGGCAGTTGGCATGTAGAAGAATACAAATTGATCCATTCTTATCTCTTTGTAAAAAGCTCAAGTCTAAGTGGATTAAGGAACTCCACATAAAAACAGAGACACTAAAATTTATAGAGGAAAAAGTGGGAAAAAGCCTCGAAGATATGGGCACAGGGGAATAATTTTCTGAACAGAACAGCAATGGCTTGTGCTGTAAGAACAAGAATCAAAAAATGGGACCTCATAAAATTGCAAGGCTTCAGTAAGGCAAAGGACACTGTCAATAAAACAAAAAGGCAACCAATAGATAGGGAAAAGATCATTACCAATCCTAAATCTGATAGGAGCTAATATCCAATATATAAAGAACTCAAAAGTTGGACTCCAGAAAACCAAATAACCCTATTAAAAATGGGGTACAGATCTAAACAAAGAATTCTCAACTGAGGAATATACAATAGCTGAGAAGCACCTAAAAAAAATGTTCAACATCTTTAATCATCAGGGAAATGCAAACTAAAACAATCCTGAGACCAGTCAGATGGCTAAGATAAAAAACTTAGGTGACAGCAGATGCTGGCAAGGATGTGGAGAAACAGGAACACTCCTCCATTGCTGGTGGGATTGCAAGCTGGTACAACCACTCTGTAGTCCTGGATACCCAATATGAACTAACTAGTTCCCCCAGGGCTTCCTGGGACTAAACCATCAATCAAAGAAAACACATGGTGCTTGCTATTCATGGCTCTAACTGCATATGTATCAGAGGACAGCCTAGTAGGTCATCAGTGGAAGGAGAGGCCTTTGGTACTATAAAGGTTGTATACCCCAGTTAGGGGAATGCCAGTCCCAGGATGAAGGAGTGGGTGAGTTGGGGAGCAGGGGGAGGGGGGAGGGGATAGGGGATTTTCAGAGGGGAAACTAGGAACTGGGATGACATTTGAAATGTAAATAAAGAAAATATCTCATTTAAAAAAAAAGAAAAAGAAAGAAAGAAAGAATAAAACATAATGATCCATGGACCCTAAAAAAAAAAAAAAAAAAAAAAAAAAAAAAAAAAAAAAAAAAAAAAAAAAAAAAAAAAAAAAAAAAAAAAAAAAAGTTAATTAAAGTGGTAAGATCTATCCTAAATGGGAGTGTCTGGACCTGATCCTGAGCCACACCACTCATTAACCAAATACTGCCTGGAGAGAGCTGGTTTCCTAGGAGTGAGGACACATCTGTGAGCAAAAATAAGACTACTACTTCTGCTCCAAGGGACCTGCCCAGAGACCTCAGGACACAGGAAACAATGAGAAGCCTGGGACAGAATCCTTCCAGTTTCCATCTGTGCTTGAAACTGACCCTTTGCTACAGCTCTTCATACTCAAATTCCTCCTGGAGAAAACTAGTCTCCCAAGAACTAGTTCTGATGCACAGGCTTGCAGGAGGGATAAGCCACAGTCAGAGTCAGCAAGACTAGGTAACACCAGAGATAACCAGATGGCAAGAGACAAGCACAATAGCCTAAGCAACAGAAACCAAGGCTACTTGGCATCATCAGAACCCAGTTCTCCTGATATAAGAAGTCCTGGATACCCTATCACACTGAAAAGCAAGAGTCAGATTTAAAATCATTTCTCATGATGATGATAGAGGACTTAAAGAAGGACATAAATAACTCCCTTAAAGAAATACAGGAGAACAGAAGTAAACCGATAGAAGCCCTTAAAGAGGAAAACACACACACATACACACACACACACACACACACACACACACACACACACACACCCCTCAAAGAGAGACAATTCTAGAGATAGAAAACCTAGGAAAGGAATGAGGAATCATAGATGCAAGCATCACCAACAGACTACAAGAAATAGAAGAGGGAATCTAAGGTGAAGAAGATATTGACACAACAATGAAAGAAAATGCAAAATGCAAAAAGCTCCTAAACCAAAATATCTAGGACATTATGAGAAGACCAAAGCGGATCTATTTTTTTTTCTTGAATTTTAAAATTGTTCCGACACCAGAGGGTGATACTTTAAACTATTCCTAGTGTAAATATCTGGTACCTATAACTAGTGTTTTCCTTACAGGACCTATTTAACTCACTGAGAAATACCATTGGTTCAGTCATTATTATTGTAATACATCCAAAATTATCACATCCTGCCTACAACTGCAGAAGGAGAACCATCATCAAACTGGCTTGAGCAAGTTGAGCTTCTAAAAAGACTTCATGTTATTTTGTTGTTTCTCTACAGAGATGATGATGATGATGATGATGATGATGATGATGATGATTCTCACATACATCCTGAGTGCAGTTTCTCTTCCCTACCCTTCTCTGAGCCCCCACCCCCACCCCCCGTGCTGCTTCCCCATATTCTTTTCTCTTTTTTTTTACTCCAGAAAGTTTGGAGAAAGATGAATGATGCTATCCCTATTAAAGTATTTTAGACTTCTAGAGGGCTGGTTTCAGAATTGCATGTTTATACTCTGACGATTCTCATTCCTGGCCTTCATCCAGGTTGTGTTTTCATTCTTTATCAAAGCAAACAAACCTTCAATGTTAAGCCATTAAACTGGCCACTCTTTTCATCAAGAATAGCATTGTTGCCGGGCATGGTGGCGCATGCCTTTAATCCCAGCACTCGGGAGGCAGAGGCAGGCGGATTTCTGAGTTTCGAGGCCAGCCTGGTCTACAAAGTGAGTTCCAGGACAGCCAGGGCTATACAGAGAAACCCTGTCTCGAAACATAAAAAAAAAAGAATAGCATTGTTATAACATGTATATTGATTGCTATTATTGCAAGTAATTCAATCCTTTACAAATAATAGTACTGTAATAAAATATCTTACCATTCATTTTTAAGTATAAGAGTTACCCACACTAGTTACCAGAACCTTTATCTTTATACAAGTTCTTTTTTTTTTCTGTGCTCTATTTTGTTATTTGTGGAGTGCTTTAGCTTATAAATACTGCAGTGATGGTTTATATCTATTATTTGTCCTGCCCCCCTTAAAATATAAATAGAATCAAGAGGATTTTGGTAGTTGTTATTTTTACTGACATTAATCAAGACATAGGTGCTAGAAGATGGTCTGATATAAATGGTAGCTTACTATATTTTGTTGAAAACAGTACCTTTTGACAGAAGAAAAGATATTTCATGAGAAATGCATGATTTATATTCAAATCAATATCTATTCTATGATTTAATGCTTATGATGAGACAAAACAGATTGGGATAGAACAATTCCTATTCTTTACTAATACTACTCTAATTTATTGCCTTCCTTTAGTAGAAACATTGAAGAAATCAACTGGAAATATAACTAGGGTTTATTAAGGTTCAGGAGCAGCTGGAAAGTTTAGAGAAACACAAAATGAGGTTTGTATACCTGGCTTTGGGAAGAATTAATATAATATTTGAAGAGGTTCAACAAATCATAACAGCAACAATTGAAGCAGAATAAATTATATATAATGAGTGTTGATAGTAAAGGAGCATGGGTAGGATTATAAATTTAAATACTTTTTGATTGCACATTATTAGAGTTCATCATGATTGTCATTATGGCTTGTGTGTTCTTTCAAGGAGGTCAGTAATGTGCAAGTATATTCATGGTCATTATAAGAACATTGGTGACAATATGAACTCTGAAGTCCCCCAGGAATGCTTCTGGGATAAAATTTTAAAACACAATAATGGAAAGTATGGGTACTGCTACCTTTTTGTAGTGAAGATAGCTTGATTCTGTTGTATGTATGTGATATGACTTTAAATCAGACAGGCCTTTAAAATAGTTAACTTAGATATTTGGCTAATAATCTTTAAATTAAGGATACATTTCATGGTTTCTTTCTATAATTTGTATAATAAGATTATGGAGGAAAGAATGATGGTGATGGTAGAAAGAGAGGGTAGAGTTGATTGTAAAAGATAAACATAATTTTAGTAATTGAAAATATTCTCAGAATGATAATATAAATATAATATCATATCAATTTCTTGAAAAAAATGAGCTATAAGGGTTAAGATGAAGAGATAATTTCCAAGTGTTATTTAAATGAAAAGATAGGCATACAAACAACATGAAAAGGTTAAACAGGTTGTATTCATATCTTTGTGCATACATATACATGCATTAAAGCATACATACATAAAAATGTAATTAACATTAATAAGTTTTTAAGGCTATAAATATGATGTGTGGAGGAGGCATGGATGGGTAAGAGAAATAGTGCATGAGAAGATCTGGAGCAAAAAATATGAATAGGAAATTCATATAATTCTATTTCAATTAAAAACACAAATTTTTAAATAAGAATAAAGGAAAAGAACACCATAAAGGTTTTTCATAGATCTTCAAAGTTCCCATTGTACCACAATCTCATATATCTGTGACCATAAGGATATCAATATTTTGAGCAGCGGCTAAAGGGTATCTGTGGCGTATTAGCCCTAGCTTCTCAAGGACACCTGGAAACTCAAACTTCCAGCTTAGGACTACATATCTTGTTAATTGGTTGTCCTGTCATTGTGTTTAATAGATCCACTAGAAGCCTACTGTCCATTGCAGAAAGCACAAACTATAAAACTGGGAAACATACAAGAGATATTTAGTCTACAAGCATCCATAATGAAAAAAATATTTTTTTATCATTTTCCTAATGACAAGGTTTGGAAGACATCATAGATACTCAACCAGAAGCTGTATCATGTGTGAATCTATTGTAGAAAGGTCTATTTAGGCAATTATAATTAAAACTCTGAGAACAAGGAAATTATAGAGCGTCTCAGGTATGTAAAGTCCAGTAGAAAACTAAAGGCAGTACCACCCTGAAGACTGTAGAACAATGGAGTCACTAATGCTAATGGTAATGCTAACTCAGGAAAAAACATAGAACGGGAGTACAATCCATAAGAGTATAGAGGTCATCTGATCTGAGTTCATTCATAGGGATAAATCTGCCCAAAGTTAGGTATGTAAAAATTCCATCCCAATATAAGAGACTTATTCAATCAAAGATTAGTCTGGAACTTAAAGACTTGATATTATTTACCCTTTGAGTATAGGACTTATTTGATATGAGTCACCAGTCTTTATTTAACATCTATTTTAAATTGGAATAGAAAATCTGGTGTTTCTTAGTCATTTATTTAGAAGTACTTAGCTTTTTTGATATAACAAGGTCAGAGAAGAGGGAAGATTTCTTTCAGGAGAAAGCATGCATTTATTCTCACAGATATATTATTTAGATATCCATTTTAAAATTTATATATTTTTAGTTCACTGTCTAAGGGCAAGTTTTATGAGTATTCAAGTTTATTGATATTCAGTAAGTTCGTTTGCAAGCGAGAAAAATGATCAGTGTGGAAGAAGTACATAAGGAATACTTTTCTTTGATTTCTCTTTTTTATCCAAACTACTGTTGATATTTAACTTCCATGATAACAGGATTAAAGGTAAACATTAAAGAGAGTGTTAAACAAGTGGATTTGATTGATTATCACTCTTTTACGGTAGGCTAGTCTCCTGTGAACTCTCACCACTCTTTCAGTAATAAAACGGGAGAATTCAAAAAGATCCTGTCTGGGTATCTCTATCTGGATATTCGATTTGTTGGCTTTCAAAGATAACAAAGCAAATAATTCTGTTTTTAATACAAGCCTAGGTTCAAGTACTTTGTTGTAACAGTACAAGATTGGTTGAAGTTGTTACTTTAATTTTTTTTTCTCCCAACAGAATCTAGGAAACAGGTAAGAGATAAATATTGTCACAAAAACGGTTATTTCATCAATGTCTTGTATTGTCAAATCTAAACAGTGCTTGAATTAGAAGTTTATGATACCCAATTCTCTCCTCTTATAGAATGCTCTAGATTAAAAGACATGTACTTGAGACTTTGTATAATGTCTTAAAAAATAATGCAGTGATCCTCTTGAATAAAAAATAGTGACAGTGCAGAAGACATTCAAAAAATGGAAATAAAAAATATCTACTATGCAAGATTTTTTAAATGTTTGTTGTTTAACCAGAACTGTACCTGTGTTCTTACCAATAGAATATATAGAGTCTCAGGTATGTAAAGTCATATATATATATATATATATATATATATATATATATATATATATATATATCAAGAGCAGGGAGCAGGATTATATTAAAAAAAAACAAGTTAAACAAAATTCTCTTATACTTTTTATATAATCAAACTAGGTAATTCTGAAAGTTACTGAGGCAGAATAGTTCTGACTAATGATTTTTATGACTTCCATTGCTTTCTCATAGTCATAAACTCAGTAGTTCTTTCTGAACCTCATAAGGTCAATACAATGAATGTTGAGAAATATAGAGATACATAGATATCTCAAGTCTGAAATAAAATATACAACCTATATAACTGTTTGTTAAGAGTATTTTGACAAACTTTCTGGAGAAGTTAATATTGGAAAATATTCAGAAATCTCTTATGAATGCCTGTTGCAGGAAAAGATCTTAGCCTAGTATTTAGCATTTAGATCTTAGCCTAGTAACAATGATTCCTTATATTATTGGAGATATTTGGAATTACTTATGAGAATTCTTGTTAAATATTCTGAGATAATTCATTTATGCACCATTGTATAGATTGCTTAGAAAAAATATTTTATGTACACTTTAAAATTGACTAGAATTCTGAATTTTCATTAAGTTTATATGTTAATGTTAATTATTCCAACATTCTCTTAAAATATTTGTGCATATATATGTATATACATATATATTTCAATTAATGATTACTAATTTAACAAATTTACTAAATTATTGGACCACATTTGTAAATGTGATTTCTTCTTTACAGTTATATCAGCCTTGATTCATGATCCTTAAAATACTTTCATTATGTGAGTTAACTTAGATTAATTTTCAGAACTTTTGATTGTTTTCTAAAGATTAACTCTATAATCCTGCTATATTACTTCATTTTATCCATTAGTTAGGTTTTATAACCACACTATATTCTTGATTAGTTTAATGTATACAAATGCATATATGGTTTCTGTGTATTCAATCCTATTTATTCGCTTCCCTTTTCCTTTATTGAGTAAAGTGAGAATATATTAAAATTGCAACTAATCTCCTTAGCAAGTGTGCTAGCTCTGCCATTTTGTGTTATTAATGTGTACTTTCTTATGTCTACAGAGTGACTATTAACTTATGACCATCTGTCTTCAAGCACCGTTCTCTAATGTACATACTGTGTGACTTATAAGGACAAGTGAAAATGTTCTTTTCCCTGAGCCTTTAGGAATATTATTGTTAAATATTTAAAACTACAAAAGCTTTATTACCACAAAATACTTTTATTTTCAATATATACTCAAATATGTGTAAATATTGTATATGTATGCATACATATGTATATATTTGAGATGGGGTTTTTCTGTGTCGTCCTGGTTGTCTTGGAACACTCTCTGTAGACCAGGATCTCAGTAGACAAGGATGGCTTTGAACTCAGAGATCATCCAGCCTCTGTCTCTCAAATGCTGGTAGTAAAGGCATATTCCACCACATCTAGCTTATTTATTTATTTATTTATTTATTTATTATTCATTCATTAATACTATTAGTTATCTTGAAAGCTACTTTATTTATATTCATTTATTCTGTAAATTTGGGTATGCAATATGTTATGACCAACTATTCTTACATAAGACCCGAGTTCAATTCTGAGTGTCTTTATGAGAACTTAGATACATTCAAACTCCAGTTTAAGGAATAAAGAAGCCCTCTTATTTCCTCTGCAGGCATCATATATGTATGTGGTGCACGGACATACATTCAAGTAATATAAACTACATATAAAATAAATAAATATACAAGCAAAAAATAAGAGAACCCTTTAATACAATAGGTTGGTTTTATTCTTTTGTACGAATAAATCTTCCATCTCCAAATATATATATATATTTCAAACTTTATTTTCAACATTTACTTTAATGTATATTTTCAGGATAACACATTCTATCATACTAAATTTTCATTCCATTAGCTTTAAACCTCAGTACATTGAGTGTGTTTCCACTGGTCTTCTATCTCACCTGGTTGCACAGACAAAATCTCCTGCACTTTTTCTCACTTTTGTAGTGTTTTGGAGATGCCTTTCTGATTCTTTTTGTTGCTGTTACACAAAGGGTTATAGAATTCCTTTCAATTTATTATGTTCATGGATTTATATGTTTCTGAGCTATAACTGTGAATGGCTTTTCATCAAGTTTACACCTTCTAACAGCACTCATCCTGTGTGGTAATTGATTTTAACAGAAAACAGGAGAGTTTGTAATAAATAAAAACAACAGTATAAAACAGAGCTGGATTTTAATGGGTGTGTTTTTATGCCCCATGGGTCACAGACACAGTCACAGGCTTGTGAGTCCATTTATAGTTCTGCACAGATCTGTCTTGTAGTATGTTTCCCAAGTGAGACAGAATAAACTTTATATAGAAATTTCCAGAAGAAGGAGATTTAAGTCAGTTGTATCTCTAAATATGAAATGTATCATCTTTTATCTTACTATGAATGGTGTTGCACAGAAAAGCACTCAGGATATTAACTTTTTGTTTAATTATTATTATTTTAGTTTTAAGATTAGAGTTTGATGACATCATTTCTACTTTCTCTTTCTCACTACAAATTCTTCCATATACTTTCCCTTATTTTGGCTCAAAAAAATGTCTATTTTATAATAATTATTGTTCCTGCCTGCATCCAAAGAGACCTTCTCTATCTGCTAAGGAGGTAATCTCCAGTCACAGACTCTCAGGCCAGTTAACACCAGAGATAACCACATGGCCAGAGGCAAGCACAAGATGATAGCAACAGAACCCAGTGCAACTCAGCACCACCATAACCCAGTTTTCCCCACCACTGCAAACTCTAGATATACTAACAGGCCTGAAAAGCAAGATCATGACCTACAGACCAATCTCATGAAGATATCAGAGGCTTTATGGAGTATATAAAAAAGTCCTTAAAGAAATACAGGAAAACACAGAAAAATAGATAGAAGCCCTTTAAGAGGAAACATACAAATCACTTAAAGAAATACAGAAAAATACAATTGATCAGGTGAAGGAATTGAACAAAAAGAGTCCAAAAACTAAACATGGAAATAGAAACAATAAAGAAAACACAAAGGGATGCAACCCTGGAAATAGACAACTTAGAAAAGAGATCAGGAGCTATAGATGCAAGCATCACTAACAGAATATAAGAAATAGAAGAGAGAATCTCAGACATAGACTATACTATTGAAAATACTGAAATATTTGCTAAAGAAAACACAAACTGTAGAAAGCTCATAACTCTAAATATCTAGGATATTCATGACACAGTGAAAAGACCAAACCAAAGAATAATTAGAATAGGAGAGGATGAAGAATCCCAGATCAAAGGGCTAGAAAACATCTTTAAAAAATCATCGAAGAAAACTTCCCTAACCTAAAGGTGGGTTTGCCTTAAATGTACAAGAAGCCTATAGAACACCAAGTAGACTAGACCAGGAAAGAAAATCTTCTCACCACATAATAATCCAAAGACTAAATACACAGAACAATGAGAGAATATTAAAAGCTGTAAGGGAAGAAGGCCAAGTAAAATATGAAGGTAGACCTATCTGAATTCCACCAGACTTCTCAACAGAGACTCTAAAAGCCAGAAGATCCTGGACAGATATTAACCATACCCTAAGGGAACACAAATGCTAGACAAAGATACTATATCCAGTAAAACTCTCAATTATCATAGAAACCAAGATACCCCAGGACAAAACCAAATTTAAACAATATATTTCTACTTATCCAGCCCTACAGAGGATACTGGAATGGCATCTTCAACACAAGGAGGGTAATTACATCAAAGAAAAACAAAGAAATTAATATTCTCACAACAAACCGAAAAGAGGAGAGTCACATACACATAACACCATCTCCAACAACAAAAATAAAAAGAACTATCATCTGTCTTTACTATCTCTCAACATCAATGAACTCAATTCCCCAATAAAAAGACATAGGCTAATAGACTGGATATGCAAACCTGATCCATCAATTTAGTATATATAAGAAGCACAACTCAGTCAAAGTCAGACATTTCCTCAGAGTAAAAGATTGGAAATAACTTCCAAGCAAATGTTCTCAAGAAACAAGACAGACTTGCCATTCTAATATCCAGTGAAATAGATTTTGAACCAAAAGTCTTAAAATGAGATGGGGAAGGATACTTCAGATTCAACAGCAACAAAAAAAATCAACAACAGGAAGTCTCAATTCTGAAGATATGTGCTCCAAATGCAAGGACACTCACATTCATAAAAGAAACTTTAGGAAAGCTCAAAACGCACATTGAACCTCAGACAATAGTAGTGGGAGACTTAAACTTTCTACTCTCACACATGAACCGGCCATTGAAAGAGAAACTGAACAGAGACACAGGAAAACTAACAGAAGTTGTGAACCAAATGAATTTAGCAGATATCTATGAACTACTTGACCCCAAAACAAGAGTATATACCTTCTTCTCAGCACCTAATAAAAACTTCTCCAAAATTGACCATATAAACATCTCAGACACAAAACAAGCCTCAACAGATACAAGAAGATTAACATAATCACATACATGCTACCAAATAACCACATACTAAGGCTAGGCTTCAATAAAAACTGAACAACAGAAAGCACACATACTTATGGAAACTAAACAACTCTGCCTAATGATAACTTGGTCAGGGAAAAATTAAAGAAATCAAATACTATATGTAATTCAATAAAAAAAAAAAAGAGACATAATACCCAAAGTTATGGAACACAGTCAAAACAGTATTAAGAGGAAAATTCAGAGCACTACATGACGTCATAAAGAAATTGGAGTCTTAACAGCTCACCTGAAAGCTCGAGATCAGAAAGGAGCAAAAACATCAAAGAAGTGTAGATGCCAGGTAATAGTCAAACTCAGTGCTGAAATCAACCAGTTAGAAACAAATAGAACAATATAAAGAACTAACAAAACCAAGAGCTGGTTCTTTCATAAAATCAAAAAGGTAGATAAACCTTTAGCCAAACTAACTGCAGAGCACTTTTTTTTTAACAAAATCAGAAATGAAACAGGATGCATAACAGCAGAAAGTGAGAAAATTAAAAAATAAAATCATCAGATCTCACTACAGTGGCCTATACTTGACAAACCTGGAAAATAAGATACAATGGAGGATTTTCTAGACAGATATCACATAAACTATCTATATAGTCCCATAACCCCTAAGAAGAGAGAAATAGTTAGCAACACCCCCCCCCCCCCCCACACACACAACAAAACCTCAGTGCAAGATGGTTTCAATGAAAAATTCTACCAGGCCTACAAAGAAGAGCTAATACCAATACTCCTCAAAATTTTCCACAAAATAGAAACAGAAGGAACAATACCTAGTTCATTCTATTAAGCCACAGTTACTCATATTCCTAAAACACATAAACCCAACAAAGAAATAGTACTTCAAACTAATCTTGCTTATGAATATAGATGCAAAAATATTCTATAAAATTCTCGAAAACCAAATCCAAAAATACATCAAAATGATCATTCACCACGATCAAGTAGGCTTCATCCCAGAGATGCAAGGATGGATCACTATGAAAATCTCACAATGTAATACAATATAGAAGCAAACCCTAGAGGGAAAAAAAAAGGTAATCACATTAGATACTGAAAAAGCCTTCAACAAAATACCACAGTCTTTCATGTTGAAAGTCTTATAGAGACTGGAAATTCCTGTCACATACCTAAACATGATAAAAGCAATATATTGCAAACCAACAGCCAACATCAAATTTAAGGAAGAAAAACTACAGCCAATTCCACTAAAATCCAGGACAAGACCTGGTTGTTCCCTCTTTCCATATCTATTCAATACAGTACTCAAAAGCCTAGGTAGAACAATTAAACAACAAAAGGAGATCATGGGAAACAGATTAGAAAAGAAGTCAAAGTATCACTATTTGCAAAAGATATGATAATATATATAGGCAACCACCAAAATTCCATCAGAGAACTACTACCACAGATAAACAACTTCAGTAAAGTGGCAGGATATAAATCAAGTCAAACAAATAAGTAGCATTCCTTTATACAAATGATAAACAGGCAGAGAAAGAAATTAGGAAAACAACACCCTTCACAATAGTCACTAATTGCTGCAGACCCTTTAGATCCCCTGTCTGTGTTGAATGGGTTCTCTGGAGCAAGTGGGCAAGAATTCAGAAAATGACAGACACGACACAAGGGAGTGTGGATCTGAGTGTAATTTCACAAAGTGAACACCAGTCTTATATGATACAGAAAACAAAGGGGTAGGATGTCACAGTAGGTAAAGGACATTGAAGTTATCTGACACAAACAAAGGGATGACTTCAAAAGGACTTACAGAAATTAGGAAATATTTACAGTAAATAATAAACAGCTCTGCCTAGGATCAGCAATGGCAAGTAAGGATTTCACACCCTAGTCACAATTTGTGCTACTCTTTTGAGCCTTGTGAAAGCTAGCACCAGGGGGTTCTGTTCTAGCAGACCTTTTCATGAATAATGTATTACCACAGCACACCCCCCCCCTATTTCCTAGACCCAGGTACATTCCTGCATATGAAGGTAACTTGGCTGTACTTTTAAGTATCTGTAAGGAATATTCATTTGTCAGAAGAATTTACTAACTTGCTTTTAATATGCAATGTAACCTGCTACACCTGGCTGTAGTGAAGATTCCTTTCTCAGTGGGAAATCCATCTATTCCCTAAAGCTATTGTCCCTAGCAAACATTCTGTAGACCAGCTCTGAGCTACTTTGGCTCTCTTCTATGTAATGTTAGATAGTTTCCCACCTCTAGATAGTTTTTCTGAATTCCCACTGAAAATAAAAGATTCTCTCAGACCGTTGGATAATGGAAGGCTTAGCTATGTCAGGATTCAATCTATGAATGCACTATAATAAAATACTATGTTCAATCTATGAATGCACTATAATAAATGAGAGCATGTGGATCCATACACCAGACTAACGTGGGGATATACAGGTTATGAAAACGCCTTTCCCAGGAGAATGAGTTTCTTTTCAAACTCTGTGTCTCATGAGTGCTTTTAGGCTTTTCAACCTGTCAAGCCCAATACTGGGATGTATGTACCGACTAATAGTATAAATTTTATGGTCTAACTCTTAACAAGCAAGCAAAAGATCTGTACCATGAGCACTTCAAATCACTGAAAAAAATAAAACAAAACAAAACACTTCAGAAGATGTAAAGATTTCCCATGCTCATGGATTGGTAGGGTTAACATAGTAAAAATGGTCATCTTACCAAAAGCAATCTACAGATTTAATGACATTCCCATCAAGATTCCAATATGTAAAGAACAATTTCAATTTCATACAGAAAAACAAAACAAAACAAAAAACAATGTAACAAAAACAATTCCCGACCAAAAAAAGAACTTCCCATTGAATCATCATTCCTGCCCTCAAGCTGTTCTGCAAAGCATTAGTGATTAAAACAGCATAGCATTGGTTCAGAGACAGACAGCATGATCAATAGAATAGAATGGAAGTCCCAGAAATAAACCCACACACCTATGGACACTTGATCTTTGACAATGAAATGAAAACAATCAGTAGATTAAAAAGAAAGCATCGTCAATAAATGGTGCAGGTTCAACTGATGGTCTGTATGTAGTAAAATGAAAATCAATCCGTGTGTGTGTGTGTGTGTGTGTGTGTGTGTGTGTGTGTGTATGTGTGTGTGTGTGTGTGAACTTTGCATAAAGCTCAAGTCCAAGTGGATCCATAACCTCAAATAAAACCAGATACACAGAATCAAAACAAAGAGACAGTGTAAAGATTCTCAAAGTCATTGGCACATGAGGAAATTTCCTGAACACAATGGCTTACACTCTAAGATCAACAATTTATAAATTGGACCTCATGAAACTGAAAAGCTTCTGTAAGGAAAAAGACACTATCAATAAGACAAATTGGCAACCTAGAGATTGCTGGAAAAAAAAATCTTCTCCAACACTACATCGGTCAGAGGGCTTATATACAAAATATATAAAGAGCTCAAGAAATTATAATCCTATTAAAAATGGAGTACAGAGCTAAAAAGAGAATTCACAATAGAAGAATCTTGAATGGCTAGGAAGTACTTAAATACATGTGCAAAGTCCTTACTTATCCGGAAAATGCGAATAAAAGCAACCCTGCATCCCCACTTTACACCAATCAGAATGGCTAAGATCAGAAACTCAGGTGACAGCACATTCTGATGAGGATATAGAGAAAGAGGAATACTACTTCACTGCCGGTGGGATGGCAAACACATGCAGCCACTCTGGAAAACAATATAGTGGTTCCTCAGAAAAGTGGAAATAGTTCTACCTGAAGACCCAGCTATACTATTCTTGGATACATACCGAAAAGATGTTCCACCATACCACAAGATAAGTGTTCCACCAAGTTCACAGCAGGCTGATTTGTAATAGCCAGAAGCTGGAAACAACCCAGATACCCCTTAGCTGAAGAATGGATTAAAAAAAAAATGGTTCCTTTACACAATGGAATAATATTCAGCTATTAAAAATGATGTCATCATCAATTTTGCAGGCAAATAGATGGAACTAAAAAAATATCCTGAGTGAGGAAACTCAGACTCAAAAGGACATGCATGGTAGTTTCTCACTGATAAGTGGATATTAACCAAAAAATGCAGAATACCCAGTATACAACCTAAGGACCTTAAGAAGTATAATAAGCAGAAAGGCCCAAGAGAGGATGCTTCAGTTCCAACTTAGAATTGCGATGGACATAATCAAAGAGGGCAGAGGAAAGGAGGTACCTGGGTTGGAGAGGATGGGGAGGGGAGAGAAAAAGGAGAGCAGGATCAGGTATGGGGAGGGGAGGGACAGGAGAGAAACCCAGAAGGCAGAGAGAATGAATGGAATTGAAAGGCCTCAGGGGTTGGGAGGTAGGGCTCCCTCTAGAAAGCACCAGAGACCAGGCAGGTGGAGACTCTAAGGACTCAATGGTAAAGACCTTGGCCAAAATGCCAAACTATGGGGAGAGGAAAATCAAAGAGTCCACTTCCAGTAGATAGACAGCTGTGTGGGGTCTTGTCCTGAAGTCCCAGTTCTTTTAATTTTCCTTGAACACAGACTTTAGCTTAATTTTACTTTCTCAGGCCCCTTTAACCTTTGAACAATATATTTTATATTATTCCTTTCTACGCTTGTCACACTTGATCAAAAAACTCTTCCAAAGAGTGAACTACAAGTCAAAGTATAAATTTGGTTCTTTTGAGTTTTTCTTTCCCAAGGCATAAAGCAACAGCTTTCTTCACTAAAGTATCACAAAACAATCTCTGGCAACATACTAAAATTCTTCTCTGAATCCTTAAAAGCATATCCCTAAGATTTTAGTCACCCTCAGTACTACTATCTTCAATGCTTTTAATAGAATGGCCAATTAGGCCCCACTTAAAGCATCACACTGCTTTCCAAAGTCCTAAAATCCACATTCCTCCAAACAAAAGCATAGCCAGGTCTATCACAGCAATGCTGCAGTCTCTGTTCCCATTTTCTGTCTTAGTTTGGGTTTCATTGCTATGAAGAGACACCATGACCAAGACAATTCTTATAAAGAAAAACATTCAATAAGGGCTGGATTACAGTTTCTGAAGGTCAGTCCATTTTCACCATGATGGGCAGCATGCCTGACTACTACAAAAGTGGTGCTGGAGGCCAGCATCCTGCCTCTTGCCTCCTCAAGGCAGCCTGAAGGAAACTTTCTTCCACAAGCAGGCAGGAGGAGGGTCTCTAGGCTGGGTGAATATTGAGCACTAGCAGACTTCAAAGCCAACACCCACAGTGATGCACTTCCTCTAACAAGGCCACACCTCCTCTGGTAATGTCTTAATAATGCCACTTCCCATGAGCCAAAAATATTGAAACCATCACAGTGTATGACAGATAAATAATTAAATACTATTAGAAACTAATTTTTCCATTACATGTAGGGAGGTTTTCCTTCTCTGGGGCAATTATGGAATGCCCTAAGTTGGTGATTTCAGCCGCTCACTGGAATGTGTAAAATGTGGAATTTTGTTCCTCTGTATAATATGAGCTGTAATTCAGTGAATTTTCTTCCAGTTACTCTTTAATGTTTCATAAATTATGAAGCTTATTTTCTTCCATCCTTTTCCTAATTGTTCTCAAAAGCTCATAAACTAAGAGAATTATATAAACTCAAAATATCAAATAATGAATAGTGACTTTCTCCCTGATTTTGATGTTGTAATGGTCAAAGTGTTCTTCATGAAAACACTATTTTAGTGCAATGTGTAGTTATCGAAGTCACATTCTCAAAATGAGTCCTGCTATGCTGGATATCTTAAGACAGAGAGAATCAAAATCACATACAAAAAAAGAAAATTTAAAAGTCCATTGAATTTCCTAAATGTATACATTTTAAATGAATTAGAATATATTTCATTAAAATGCAGACAAATTAATGTTATTTGATTTTATTTGATTTTAGCTGAAAAAGAAAAGAGTCCTTAAGTTATGATAAATGGATTAATTTCATCATAATTCAAAAGAGTAAAAGTTTTAAATCTGTAAACTTTAAATATCATGAGAAAATAGATAAGAGAATGTTAACTGATAACTACTTGGTAATTGTGAAAAATAGTTTCCTTGGAGAATAAAAGCAAGCTTTTCTCTCTCTCTCTCTCTCTCTCTCTCTCTCCTTCTCTCATCCTCCTACTCCCTCATTTTTTGTCAAAAAAGGAGAATATAAGTAAAAGGGGGGGGGTAAGTGAGTGAGCTTACATCTCTCTAAATAAACCTCAGAAGACACATTCAAAAGCCAGACGCCTGCCAACAAGTACATTGTATTAACTAATTAGAGCTGAAGGATCTGTTCAGGAGTTGCTGTAGCTGATGTTAAAATTGGCATACTTGTATTCTACCACAGCACTCCTGTTCTTCTAATGTGAGAAGACACCATATTTAAATGGAAAAAATATCACTTTTTTTTTTCCTTCATGTAATCTTAAGTAATCTCAAACATTAATATAGTGTTTATACTTAGAGTAACTGTATGATATTTCTCTCGGGAGAAAAAGGATAGATGCATTATCACATATTTAAATCATTATTCTTTGAGAAACAGTCTGTTTTCTCTGAGGACCACATGTCTTCTCTCTTCATTGGCTTTTATGGTTGGTAAACATTAAATATATCCACATTTTCAAAAAGGGTTTTGGGGTGTGTGTGTGTGTGTGTGTGTGTGTGTGTGTGTGTGTGTGTGTTTTCTTGGGTAAGAGAGAGAGAGAGACAGACAGAGATATAAAGAGGATAAAAGAATGGAGGAAGATGATGGGTCACCTGCACCCAGAGTCTGGATGTTATGGGAACAGATTTTAGTTCCAGTCCTTTGGATGTACAGCAATTGCTCATGACTCCTGTTCCTGCATCCACAAAGTCTGTAGTTTTAAGAGACAAAAGTCACAGAAACTCTACCCTTGGTATAAATACTTAGTATAAATTACAAACCACTCACAAAACTTCCAGATAAAATTTGGCCTGCCTAAAAGAAATGCAGGGAAGAGGATGGAGCAGAGACTGAGGGAATAGCCAACCAATAACAGGCCCAACAGAAGACCCATCTCAAGGGCAAGCACCAGTCCCTGACCCAATTAATTATACTCTATTATGCTTGCAGACAAAAGCCAAGCTTAACTGCCTCCAGAGGGGTTTCATTAAGCAGATGATATCCATAGCCAAATTAATTGAACTGCAGGGGCCAAGGACACCAGAAGAACACCTGATGAGTCAACTAACCTGGAACCTTGGGGGTTCTCAGAGACAACCAATGAGCACTCAGGGGCTGGACTTAACTCCCCTCCCACATATGTAGCAAATGTAGTTGGGTTGATGTCCTCCTCCCTCTCCTGGAAGTCTTACCTGGCTACATGAAGAGGCCACTTCAGTGTCCATATTCCCAGTTGGTAGGTGTCTCAGTTATGGTCACCCCTATAGACTCCCTAGAACCCTCCCTGGCTGAAGCCTCCAGCTACTCCCATATTTGAGCCCCATTGATTTTGATTCTCCTTTCCAGCCCTCTGCCACAAACCTTCTCCTCACACCTGATTCCCATTCCAGTTCCTCTTCTCCTCCTCTCTCTCACTCATTTCACTCTATCCATCTACCTACAATGAATTTCCGTTTCCCATTCCAAGAGAGATGCACCTGTCCTCCCTTGAGATCTTTTTATTTCTTAATTTCTCTAAGTCTGTGGGTTGAAACATGGATATCCTTTCCTTTATGGCTAGTGATAATTTCTATGAAAAGTGCTTGGTTAGAGAAGATTGATTTCTAGGTTGGATAAGTGAAGGGTTGCATTGTCTAAATCAATAAATAATAATAATAATAATAATAATAATAATAATAATAATAATAATAATAAAGGCTTATCCATGAGGCAAGGTACTGAATCTGTAAGCACAATGCTGTCAAGAAAGGAATATTCTTGTTACAAACCAAGGAGAACTGGAGAAAATTCAAGTCTGTTCTGAGAATTCATTATTAATGTCAATCTGAGTGTTCTCAAGTAGATAATCAGAAAAAATACTACTAATAATAAAAATTAAAGTTAGAGAAAACATCCTTTAATATTTCTCTACTCTGGAGGTTGATGTAACAAAAGACTAGCAGAATTCACTAATTTTCATTTTCTCTGAAAGACTTGATGTTTAACAATATGTTGTCAGAATATCCTTAAACAATCAAACAAAATTATGTGAAGTCTTGAACCAACACACCCAAGATTCATTAGTTTGTTATTCCATATCTTCACTGTTTTCTACTGCTATGATAAGACACTATTACCAAGGCAGTTTACAAAAGAAATCAAATTGTTTGGCTCTGGCTTCAGAGGGTTAGATTCCAGTAAATGGTGGTGTGAAGGAACAGGTGAGAGCTCACACTGACCTACAACCATGAGGCAGAGACAGAACACACTGGGAATGGCATGAGTCTTCTGAAGTCTTGAAGCGCTTCCCCAATAACACAGCTTATATAACAAGACCAGATGTTCTAATCCTTCCTAAATATGTACACTAACCAGGGACCAATTTTTCAAAAACTATTAAGCCAAGAAGCTCATACTCATCCAAATAGTATATATCCTGAAACTCAAGGCCAATTGCATTGTGTAAGAGGAATAACACCAGAAGAAAATAAGGATGAGGATTCATAATGGAGAAATTTGAGCCAAAAGAATGTATGAAACCAACATCAATGCATGTTCAGATTGTTAAATTGAGATGTTTAGTCTTTGAGTCAAGATAGACTGTGAACACATGGCCATTGCAAAGATAATGAAGGGTGTGTGAACATGGTTACTTATAAATGTTTTGCAAATATATGCACATCTGAAAACATGTTTGTGTCTATGTATTCTCTTTTTATGTATATGTGTTTGTGTGTATGTGTGCGCATATATATGTGCATGTGTATAAATATATCTCTAGCTCCATCCTGTCAAAAAACAATGAATGAGTTTTTATTATTAATAAGTGTCAATACCAGTGATTAACTGTTCTATTATATTCTTAAGAGATTTGTGAACAAGAATGAGTTTAAACAATGTGCTTATCTAAGTACTTAAAATTGCAGGACACATTCTTGGGTAAAGAAGCACAGAGTGAACTCAGTATAAGACCTTATACATAATAAAATCACTTGGTACATATTTGTTATATACAAGAGTAATCCAATGATCCCTGTGCTCTTTCAGCTACTCTCCCAGAAACTCACCCTATCTAATTAGTGGCAACAAAGCCTGTTCTTTGCAGGCTCCTGGGTTGAAAGTCCTTTGGAAAGGAAGGAGAAAGGGTGCACAACAGGAAGCAGCTTAAACACAATTCTGACAGGAAGAAAAGAGGAAGAAAAAAACATCACACCAGGATTCTAATTTATCTCATGCTCCCCAAATTCCTTCCAGTCCAAAAAAAGACAACTTCTCCAAAGAGTAAAACTTTGGTGAGCACCGTATCGATGTTCTTCGAGATTTTTACAGAGGATTGTAAAATCTGGGGAAACAAAGAGTCTATGTGCCACTACGATTTATAGTTAAGGGTACACGTCTGTGAGACAGGATAACCTACTGTAAATAGTTAACAGGATTCATCGTTACTTCCACTCAATACAAAATCGTTTGTTTGTTTGTTTTTATCCGTTTTTTTTGTGTCCTACAGTTGTACTTTTTTTTTAACCTCGACTATTTTTATGATGTACATCTAGTCGTGACTGAAAAGTTACCAGTAATCCCAATTATTTATGCAGAAGCAAAAGGTCAGATATCACTGTTGCCATAGGGAATATGATAATGAATTTACTTGTGAGGAACAGAGAACAATGTAAAAACTTCTTGGATATTAGCACCACATAATACTGCTAGGAATTCTGTGACTGAAAATTATATTTATGAGAAAAGTGACAGGAGCAGCTAGTGCACATTTCCATCCTCTCTCTCTCTTTCTCTTCTCATCTATATATCATCTATATACTTATAGTTTATAAAATTATAGTTTAAAATTCATCATAAAGAGATGTATGGTGTAGAACTTCTCTAGCAGATTAAAGGAAAGCCATGTATACACAGAATACACAGAATAAATAATGCATGAAGTTGGTTGTGCAGAGATGACACCATCTGATACTTTCATTCCTTCTTTCCTAATGTAGCTGTTAATCCTGAGATTTGTGACAGGAAAATCTAGTCCCAAAAGGTTGAGCCATAATTGAAGCAAGCTTTAATTAAATACTGACCAGGATGGAATCTGGTCAGGTGCATTCAGGAATTACCAGGAAATGACCCAGAGTCTCATTTTTTAGGACCTTAAAAAGGCAAAACATGCTGGGCAGTGGTGGTGCATGCTTTAATCCCAGCATTTGGGAGGCAGAGGCAGGAGGATTTCTGAGTTTGAGGCCAGCCTGTTTTACAGAGTGAGTTCCAGGACAGTCACAGCTATACAGAGAAACCCTGTCTTGAAAAAAAAAAAAAAAGGCAATACTTAATGCATTGCTATTCCTAGTAGGTCTACTCAGAGACAAGCAGACAATACATTCTGATGTATTTCCTGCCTGCCTACCTCCCAAGTACATGTTATCAATCACATTTGCTATAGTCAATTCAAACCAACTTACTTAGAGGAATATAATATGTGACTTGTTATTTTCTTGAGAGAAACTCCCAGCCTTCCAAGAAGTCACATTTTCCTGGAACAAGTGATATCTAAAGAGTTCACCTTGCCTCTTAAAGTGGCCACACATAGAAATTGATTCCAATTTGTAGGAAAGAGGATGCCTGCCTCTCGAATTCCTGCATGCAGGAGTCTGAGGAATAGGTTTGTCACAACTTTCAGGACAGCCTGGGCTAAATAGTGATGATCTGTCTCAAGCACACAGAAAACAAGAAAAAAAACAAAGTAGTAACCTCACTGTGTGTCTCTGTGTTTACAGGCTGCACTAAAGCACTTGAAAGTTAAGCATTCAGTGAATGGTTTTGGTTTACAAATATGGTCAGAGCACATTTGTGTTGGATCATGTTAAAGCAACGCAAGCTCATGTTGAATTCCCCTTTCCTTGATGAGGTGTAAGAATTATATTTAACCTCAGCTTGTAGTTATTTGGTATTACTGAAAGGCTGAAGAGTTTTAGGGAACTCTTCCTCTGTTCACTGTTGTGTAATTTAAACAGCTTTTCTAGAGACCCAAGGCATAATGAGTTTATTCTCAAAAAAGTGCCTCTGCTTCAGAAAATGAACAAGATGATGGTATCTACCAGGATTTGTTGTAAGTAACATTTTCTTGTGGTTATTCCTCTTTTAAAGTCACATAATTGGCTGCCTATCATGCCACATCTCTTTATTCTTTTTAGCCAAGATCCCCATTCTTTTTTTTTCCAATTTTTTATTAGATATTTTCTTAATTTACATTTCAAATGCTATTCTGAAAGTCCCCTCCCCTCTCCCCCCTCCCTGCTCCCCTGTCCACCCACTTCCAATTCTTAGCCCTGGCCTTCTCCTGTATTGGGGCATATAAAGATTGCAGTACCAAGGGGCCTCTCTTCCCAATGATGACCGACTAGGCCATCTTCTGCTACATATGGAGCTAGAGACACGGGTTCTGGGGGTTCCGGTTAGTTCATATTGTTGATCCTCTTCTAGGGTTTCAGACCCCTTCAGCTCCTGGGGTTCTATCTCTAGCTTCTCCATTGTGGGCCCCGTGTTCCCTCTTGTAGATGATTATGAGCCTCCACTTCTGTATGAGACAGCTATATCAGGGTCCCTTAAGTAGGCACTAGCTGTCCTATGCCATAGTGTCTGAGTTTAATGACTGATTATGGGATGGATCCCCCGTGGTGGGGTAGATCCCCATTCTTACAGCAAAGGGCTCCCTGATCACCACTATGTTCCTTATGACATCTTCACAGTACCTACATTCTTTAAGCCTTTCATGCCTATTAACATAAGGAGAACATATAGTATGACATCTCAAGGCTTCTGAGAAGAACAACCCCACAAGTCACAATGATTAATTTCCATACCAATGTCCTATTCCCTGATTTAGGAGCCAAAGCAAAGGTTAAGGTGAACTAATACAATCATGCTTTATATAATAAATATTTTTTATTATATATTCTGACTCTGTGAAAAAACATTCCTAAAACAACAATAACACAAGAACTTATTCTTCATTTCCTGTAGGTTACTAATACTTAAAGCTTAGATCATTATAGTAATAGTCTATTAAGCTTGATTTCAAAATTATTTTTCAGTTATAAGAATTTGAACCACATTGGGTACCATTGGTGAATACACGTTAGTATCCACCATAACATTACACTGCTCTGCTCACTGTACTTTTGAACAGCAACTAAAGTTTTTGAGTGCCACTCTTAATATTGCAGCCAGCAAGGAAGAACAGCATTTTATTAATATATTTTCTTTGAAATTTCCACACATGTATATAATATATATTGATTATTCTCATCTCCCACCTTCTCTTATTCCCTTCCACCCCTTTCTATTACACTCTCTATACAAATCTCTTTATCAAATGATAGTTTATTTGTTTCATTTGTATCCTGCTGGATTACAGCAGGGTTGCCTGTGCGTCTATGGGTTTGTACATATCCGTCGCAGTCCAGGGGATAAGTGAGAGATGCCTAACTAAAAACAACTAAAATATTAAGTAAATAACAATAACAATAATTAATAATAATAATAATAATAATGATTCCCAGTCTTCTGGAATCCATCATCTAGCGGTTCAGAGGTAGGAGGTAGGCTCTATAAGCTCTTTCCTACCCATCACTAATTTTTAAAGGACCAGTTTTTTGCAGGCCTAGTGAAAGTAACCACAGTGACTCTGAGGTTGTAACTGCATTTTCTGTGCCATCCCCAAAGGAATTCCTTTTTCTATCCCTGACCTAACTTTCAGCTGTTATATCCTTGGACACCTTTTCCACAGAGGTCTCTGAGTCTTAGAGTGGGTGACATAAATGTATTATCTATCGGTTGCAACCTGAGCTGCTGCTTATTCTCACCTTTTTTTTTTTTTTTTTTTTTTTTTTTTTTTTTAATGCTGGGAGTCTCTGCAACACCTCTGCAGCTAAGGGGCTTTGCTTACTGAGGATGAGAGAATATTCTATCTAATCTATAAAGGGATATTAAGATCACACTTGGATACTTTGTTAATTTCAACAATAGAAGTGAAACCTCATAATTGCCCCAAACCCTCTCATAGCATGTTTTGTTATTGTTGCTTGTTGTTATTGTTGTTATTGTTGTTTGTTTGTTTGTTTTGTTTTGTTTTTGATTGGTCTTACAGTACTGTAGATTGATTTCTTCCTTTAGCATCGTGCTTACATCCAAAAAAGTGTCTGATATGTTCCTAAGAGTCATGTCACAATTACAGAAAGTAGGAGTGCCTTTTCCACCAGGTTAGACTCATAATTTGTAGAGTTCACAGCTGGATAAGTGTATTGATGCATTTTATGTCCCACCTGCCTGAATTGTACCTTCTGACACTTTGAAGGTTTGATAGCAGAAAGGATGTTTTCAATTCTGTTCTAGCATATTCTCGTTATATTCTGATACAGAAGGATTTTGATAACTTGAAGAATAGAGCCTTCTGCTTGATCTCCAGCAGTCATGCAAGAGGACTCAGAAGAATATATATTTCTTAGTTTCTCTGGTCTCTCAAGTCTTTGTGATCAACTACTCCTATGGAAAAAAATTCAGCAACTTACTCTCTGTCTCTCTTTTATTTTGTCTATAACAGACTCATGTCTTTTCATGTTGGTTTTGTTTGACTATGATAGTTACTTGTCTTGAAACAAAATGCAAGTTGATAAAGATTTTTAAAAATATTAAGTATCTCAAAATTTACCTCAATATGTTAAATGTCCATTTGGTTTTCTCTCAAAGAGAAGCACCATGAAAATTCTGTTACAGAAAATTCAGGAAACTCAGTAGAGTTGTTTCACAATAACACTGGTCTAATTCTCAGATCCCTGGACTTTTACATTGTAGAATTTGATCTAAAGCAATTTGCTTTGTTTTAATAGTAAATGACTGGATTATAAGGTTGACTCTGAGGAAAATTTGTCCTTTGACTCTCTAAGAATATAATTTATTTCATAAAAGGCCTTCGCACAGAGACTGCCTTTCTGACTTTTCCGTTTTGATGGAATGCATGTGTTTGCACTGTGCAATAAAGCTAAACCCCTAACTTGGATAAATGAAAGAGGGGTAATAAAAAAAAAATCACTTCTGTTATTGGCATGTTCTGATGACCAGTGACAGCTATCTCTCCTGGAGACTCTCAGAAATACTGTATTAAACAAAATTCAGGTCTTTGGGATGGAAGGTGGGTATAGAGTTTATTTATACACTATCTTCCATCCAACATTGATCGAGGGCCAATTTGAGCTATCAGCTATGCCCCATCTTAAGTCTCAGTGATGATTTCTATTTCAAAAAGAAGCTATGAATATTAAATAAGGAATATTTACAAATCATTTAGCATATCACCTGACATATAGTAAGAAAGTAGAATAAAGTATTTGTATATTATCAAAATTTCTTTCAAATTTTATATTTTTTGAAAATTAGTAGTTTGTTTTTAGTTTGTTTTTGTTTTGGGGTTGTTGTTTTTTTAATTTTATTTTATTTGTAATTCATTTATTACACTCCATATTCCATTCCCTGCCCCCCATCCACCCTCCTACTGCTCCAAATCCCACACCTTCTCCCCACCTCACCTCATCTCCACATTGATGCCCCCATCCCAGACCCCACCTAATGTCTAAACTCCCTGGGGCCTCCAGTCTCTTGAGGGTTAGGTGCATCATCTCTGAATGAACACAGATCTCGAAGTCCTCTACTGTACATGTGTTAAGGGCCTCATATCAGCTGGTGTATGCTGTCTGTTTGGTGGGTTCACTGATTCAAAGATCTCAATAAACCAGATTAAGACTGCTGGGCCTCTTACAGGATCACCCTTCTCAGGTTCTTTCAGTCTTCCCTAATGCAACAACAGGGTTCAGCTGCTTCTGTCCATTGGTTGGGTACAAATATTTTCACCTGACTCTTTCAGCTGCTTGTTGGGCCTTTCAGAGGGAAGTCATGATAGATCCCTTTTTGTGAGCATTCCATAGTCTCAGTAATAGTTCCAGGCCTTGGGACCTCCGCTTGATCTGAATTCCACTTTGGGCCTGTCACTGGACCTTCTTTTCCTCAGGCTCCTCTTCATTTCCATCCATGTAATTCTTTCAGACAGGAACAATTATGGGTCAGAGGTGTGACTGTGGAATGTCAACCCCATTTCTCACTTTATGTCCTGTCTTCCTGCTAGAGGTGGGCCTTATAAGTTCCCTCTCCCTACTGTTAGGCATTTCATCAAAGATCCCTCACTTTGAGTACTCCCAGGTCTCTGGTGCATTCTGGAGGGTCCCCCGGCCTCCTATTTCCTGAGGTTGCCTGTTTTTAATCTTTCTACTGGCCCTCAGGCCTTCAGTCCTTTTCCCTCCCCACACACCTCTGACCCATAATTGTCTCAGTCTGAAAGAATTACAGGGATGGAAATGGAGAGGAACCTGAGGAAAAGAAGGTCCAGTGACAGGCCCAAAGTGGAATTCAGATCAAGGGGAGGTTCCAAGGCCTGGAACTATCACTGAGGCTATGGAATGCTCATAAAAAGGGATCTATCAGGATTACCCTCTGATAGACCCAATAAGCAGATGAAAGAGTCAGGTGAAGATATTTGTACCCAACCAATGGACAGAAGCAGCTGACCTCTGTTGTTGAATTAGGGAAGGCTGAAAAATGTCACGGAGTTTACTTTCTGTTAGCCATCTATCTTGGTCACACAGTGTACTCTTAAGAGTTGTTATTTCCCAAGTGAGACCCCCTTGGAGAAAAGTATACTTTCATTTTAAAGTGCTTATCAATTAGACATGGCTTCTGGGAGAAAAATTGGAGCAAGTCTCTTCTTCCCCTTCAGTTCGAGGACCCATCTGTTGTACCACCACTTGGGAGAGGAAAGAAAGCAATCACAAGTGGGGAGGGAGGGAAGGACTTGGAAAGGAAAGTGGATGGGGTGGGTTGGGAGCAGTAAGGGGGAGAGGGAAATCTGATCTGGTAGTTTATTAATGTAAGTCCATGTGTGTAACTGTTTCTCATTTTATTATATATCCCAAAGCAGCAGCTACAGAGCCTTGGAGCTAATATGTACTAAAAAAATTATCACTGAGCAATTTTTGCACATTTAATGCATCTAAAATGTAGCACAGGCTCCAAAATCCCAATTCTCTACAAAATCTCTGTATCTTGGACCCACAGGTGACCTTTGTTTAACATCATGTCTTAGGTTTTAACCTCTAGGTGTATTACAACCCTTTGAGAACATAATTTCTTTCTCTCTCTGTCTTTCAACTGATACAGACATTTTTTTCAAGACATCCTTTTTTTTTTCAGTTTGTATAAGTTAAAGTTCTTCCCAGAGCTGCCATCCTGAACACTTCAAAACGTAACCTTTGACCTCAAATATCTTTTACACAGACCAGCTAAAGGAGACACAAATACTCCCAACTGAAAAACACAGATCCAACTGTTCTTTTTATTCTGGGATATGTGCTGGTTCATGTATATTTATAATTTGGGAGAACACAGCTACTATCAAGCTATATAAATGGAGCAAATATAGAAAATTAACTCAAAAAAGAATAAATATTTGCAATGTGGACAGGATTGCAAAGAGCCCTTTCTACCTGATCAACGTAAACAGAAAAAAGCATACAGAAAAGAACAGCAATATTCTTTCTTATATTCATTTTAATTAACATGTTTTATTGTTTTATTACTTGGAGTTAAAATTATAGGAACTGAAAAAATCATGCATAAAATATGTAGAAAAATATCACTGATAATAATTGAGAGACATACCTGTATTGAATGACATACTTCTGGAATCAATATTTATTATGTTGTAGCTGTTTAGAATTTTGATGGAAAATTACCACTTCCAGTGTTCAGGTTTTACAGATGAATGTGTATGTGGATAGAAAATAAACAAAGATTTACTGAGACAAATTTTAAAGGAATGAAAATGTGAATGAATTGAATGACTTTTGTAACCTTCCTGTTTTGTTTCATTTCTGTACAATGAAATGCACTATTAGAAAGTACGTCCTGATGTTCATTCCTGATAACAACTGCAAGGATCAACATGAAAAATAAATGAACACGAGCTTTTTGACTTCTATTTGTGTGTGTGTGTGTGTGTGTGTGTGTGTGTGTGTGTGTGTGTGTATGTGTGTGTTCTGTTTTCTCATGAAGAAGGAAAGAAGGCAAGACACAAAGGTATTGCAATGCAGAGCAGCAGGATTTGGCACAATAGTTCTCTCAGCTGTGTAGTACAGCCTTCAGGTGACTAAAGGCATTAGGATGTATTTATATTGACAACAGAGTCACTCTTTGTGGTACTCAGAAGAAGGGCTCTGCCATGACCCACATAACAAATTACTGTTGTCTGACCTCATTGAAACAAGAATCAAGTCATGATCATACTGTGGCACTGAGGGAGCCTGTACAATTTCACCACAACCGTGCTCCTGGAGGGCTGCGATTATATGGCCCCTTATTTCCCCACACTACAAAAGCACTCGATAAAGAGTCTTATCACCTTGATCCCAGGGCTCTCTGACTAGAAAACCGAAAAGAAAAGGTTGTATTAGCACAGCTAGCACAGACCTATTTCCTGAAGAGTTAAGATTACTGAATGAAAGATAGAATTCACACAGGCAGAATAGAAAGCCAAGCACCTAGTGTATCTGGACTATTGTCTGCATTAACCAGGAGGGAGACGGTGGCTTTATTTTTAATAATCTTTGTTTGGTTTTCAGTACTTCATATTCTGTGGCTCTTCTTCATATGTGTTCCTTACAGCCTCTGAAAGGCTTCCCTTTAAATTATCTCACTTTCACTTACAGAATAAATTGTTTTTAAAATATTCTAAATATGCTTGTATTGAATTGAAGACAGATCGTTTATCATGTGTGGCTTTTGTTATTCATGCTTGTCTTATTGCAACATTGTTTTTCTTATAATACATGTATCTTCTGTAAATCTGTTTCCTATTAATATTGTAGAGACTCATTAAATGGGTATTTTCATGTGGTTGATTGTGCAGGAGAAAGACATGGGATATGCTCTCAAATGTTTTCAGAGATAGAACAATGTATTTGCAAAGATTCATTTGCAATATAACGTGTTCTCTTCTTGTCTCTACTAAGTAAATTTCATTGAGAGAAATTGTAAAATAATTTTTATAGATATAAATGTAAGACCTTTTAGTCCTTAGTTATATTTTGGCATTATAGGTGAGCAGAAAATTCTGTATTCACTTAGAATAACAAAAGTAATCTGTGGTAATTTTTCTAATAGCCAATAAAGAACTGAATCTTACACACCAGCAGACAGCTTAAAAGCTAAGCCCTTTAATTGTTGTTCTTAATATTCCATTTAATATTTTACTGCTGAATGCAGTCAGGGGGAAAACACTGCTTTATAATTTTCATTTTGTAGTACTTTTGTGGATTTCATCCTTAGCAAACTGATTGCACGAAAACTTCTTTCAGTCATTTTGTGCAGAGTGCTTCAAGTTAAATAACAATGTTGGTAGAAATCCCACCTGATTAGTAATCATAATGGTCTCTCTGAGCTTTAACACTGGGATGCAAAGAGTTTGTCTCCTCATTAGAGCAGTCTTACTGAGAGGGCTGACAGTGTTGCACCAACCTGTATATCCCTCCTTTAAATCACATCATTAAAATTTTATATGCAAACCTAATAAACAAAAGTTGAATATGTTTCTTGCTGCAGGATAATATTTGAATCATGTATGCCTGGTAAAATGCTTAAATCATTTTAACCTTAATTGCCTTCTCAGACATCAGTTCTTTAGGATAAAAACTTTCAAAAGTCTCTTGCCCAGATTCTTAAAATGCAGCCTATATATTCACTTATAGTATACATAGTATGAAATTGTATAAGACTCTAGAATCTCTCTACAACATGTAATTTTATCCTTTGAACATATTTTCTCATTGCCAAGGAGCAGATTCATACTGGAGAGGAATTCCTGAGAAAAGGGGTGTCTGGGAGCTTCAAAACAAATGACTCAAAGTCAAACGGTGGATTACAAGCTGATGGCCTATATTCTGTTTGAGATAGCTTTCCAGATTTTGCTCTCTCTCTCTCTCTCTCTCTCTCTCTCTCTCTCTCTATCTCTCTCTCTCTCTCCCTTCCTCCCTCTCTCCCTCTCTCCCTCCCTCCCTCCCTCCCTCCCTCCATGTGTGTGTGTGTGGGGGGGGGGTTGTTGGGAATACTTTCCATTCCTGAAAGGATGAAGTGATGTATTTCATTTATCCTTAATGTTTACAAGTGATGATAGACAAATTAATTTTATTTGGGTGGATATGTATAACCCATTTTACCAGCCAGCATATTAACTGGGAAGACTCCTTTCTCCAGTTTTGCTAGCAGTGATTTATCTGTGAATACACATGGTTTCATTTTCCTTTAATCCTGTCCTATTCCCTAAGTGTATGTTCCATTTTTTAATGGCAATATTATGCTGTTTGGTAACTATAACTCTATAGTTTATTTTAAAAGTCAAGTAGTATAATGCTTTTTGCTTTAATCTCTTTCACTACCCAATTTTTAAAAATTAATTCCCATTAGGTTTTAGTATTGATAAGTAATATTTCTTCTTCTAATATGAAAAAGTCAACTTATTTTTTCCTGTGTCTTGGTTAATTTTCCAGCATTGCTTTATCAATTTTCACTTAGATGCATTTCAACTGGTTATCAAATGTATTTCTAGTGTCCTCTGAAAGGTTCTACTAGCAGCTGACTGAGACAGATGCAGATATATCTCACAGCCAAGCACTGAACAGAAGTTAGAGAGCCCTATAGAAGAATTAAAGGAAGGACTGAAGGAACAGAAGTCAATGGCAACTCCATAGGAAGACCATAGGTTACAGCGTCTCCCATATGCAGAGCTACCAACCAATGAACATACAATCTCTGGTCTGAAGCCTCCTGCACATATGTAGCAGTGGACTGCCTTGTCTGACTTCAGTGGGAGAGGATGTGCCTAGTCTTGTAGATAATTAATGCCCCAGGATGGAGGAATATAGGAGGTGCCAACCTCTCAGATGTGAAATGGAGAGATATGAGGGGAAAACTCTGGAGGAGACACCAGATGCAAATTGGGATGCAAATAAATAAAATAATTAATTAAAAAAATTACAGAAACTTAGAGAATAATGAATGGATTTCTAATGTATATTATTACAAGTAAACACTCCTGTCATTAAGTCCTGACATTCCTCTAAAATGGGGCATCAAACACCCTCAGGGCCAATGGTCACTCTGCCTCCAGGTTCCGGCTGTATTAGTTCCTGTCCTGACTTCCTCTGGTGATGAACAGCAATGTAGAAGTATAAGCTCAATAAACTCTTTCCTCCCCAGCTAGCTTCTTACTCATGATGTTTTGTGTAGGAATACAAACCCTGACTAAGACAGCACCCTGACTTTTTATAATCTATATGTGTCTTTTTGTCCTTTCCTGATTAAGAAAAGTAAAACAAACAAAAACAAAACAAAACAAAAAATCTTTTTGATCTTATGTCTACCCAAATTCTTAGAGGTGAAGTGAAATTCTTATAAACTATGGTTACATGTCTCCTTAAAAAATAAATAAATAAACAAAAAAAACCCTCATGTAGCCACTATTACTTCTTATCAAATATTTTAACAATTTGTATTTGTATTAATTATGTATAGGAAAGACATCTTCATGACTATTAATTTATGAGTTTATTGGTTTGATTGCAGTTCCTTTTTTGTTTCTCCATTTTCTATCATCTTCATTGATGGTCAAGTGAATTGTTCTTTAAGTATGTTTTGATTTCTTACTTGTATTTTTTTTAATCTAAAATTATTTGATATATTTTGGTTTTCACGAAGATTATAAAATAACATACTTACATTTCATTAAGCTATTTTCAAATGATACTTACTATTATCATAAGTGCTAGAATCTATACAAATACAGAAAAATAAACACATCAGAAAATCTTCACCTCCGTTCAGTTTTTTCAATATTAAACATAATGAAACTCTACTTTTTATCACTTTCTATGGCTTGTTATTAGTATAGTTATTATTTTTTAATTATTCAATGTTTATATATTAGACTAAAGATATGAATGTTTATAAAGCATGTATATCAGGTTATTTTTAATTTCTTTCTATAATTATTTGGCACAGAGAGTTTTACATAGATGATAGATAGATAGATAGATAGATAGATAGATAGATAGATAGTCTTATTTGGTGTTCCTTAAAATCTTTTGCTTTCTTACTTGAATTCCTCCCTTTAGCATGTCTCATCCAGGATTCGTGACCAAGTTTATGTCTATCCTGTCTTTCATTTCAAAGTAATTAGTTAAGTAAAATGGTGTTGGTTGAAATAGTTTTGCTTTTCAGTAGTGAACTAACCCCCTTATTCCTCTCCTGCTGGGAAATCAGCCATCAGGGGAATTGGCACACCTCTGTGATTATTATTTTTCACACAGGTTGGAGACTTCTCATTTGCCCCAGTGAGAACTTGATTATATCTTGGAATAGAGTTGGTTGAGTCAATTTGTCGGGTAACCTTTGGTCTTCTCAAGTCTGGGTATTTCTGTGCTCTGATGGTTGAAAAAGTTCTGTTGTTATTTGTGTGGATCAGTTTTCTACCACTTCAGCATGCTGAAACCCTTCTAGAATTCCAATAGTCCAAACATATATGCATATTTTTGCTTTTAATAGTGACTTAAAATCCCTGTAAGCTTTCTTTTAACTCTTCTCTATAAGGTTTCAAAGAGCCTTTATTTAAACTAGTTTGCTTACTTATGAATTCCTCTACCCTGATATGAGTTACTTTTATAATATTTTCATTTCAGAGAATATACATTAGTTTCATGAATATGTATTTGATATTTCATGTTAAGTTTATTATTCAGTGTTTCTGTTAAAGTACTAAAATGAATGTGTGTATTTCTCATTAATAGAGATTAATTAAAAGAGTGGTTACAATTTTTTTTTTTTTCATTTAAGAATTCTGTGTTCACTGTTGTGTGGTTTCCCTACTGTAGAAAATAAAAAGACCATGGCTTCCTGAAATCTGTTGATACTGTTGGCTGGCACAATTATCTGTCCTGCAACAATTTCATCACACACTATCCTTATCATTTTTACCTATATTTGCTTGTCCATTAGTTCTATGATTGTTACAATTTCTCCTACTGACCTTCACGTTTTAACACTAGATGATTTGTGTTTGGAGGAATCTGATTTTGAACAGACTAATAACTGTACCAGAATTAGAGGCCACACAAGCCAGGTATGTTTAAATCTGTTATTGAATTGTTTAGGGAAAAAAAAAATTGAAGCATACCCTTTTGAGAACAGTCTATCTGCAGAATTGGAAGGTATGTTAAGTCTACATTCTACAAAGACTAGTACAACTCTTGATGCAGATCAACCTTCATACTTCTGCTACCTGTTAGAATCATGGACCAGCTCTTCTGTCACCAGTTGCAGGTGGTGCTGGAGGTAACTGAAGTCCAAAATAGTTGTTGGTAGGACATTGACTGTGTTAGTTCACACAAGCAAAATACTAATTTACATATGTTCCTATTCTACTTCAAGCCAATGCCATATTTGCCATGACGTAATACATTGTTTTTTGTATTCTGCACTTGAAAACAGATCCTATTAGCATAAATTAGTGTAAAGCTGGATTGTGCCTCATTCTCACAAGCATAATGCCTTCAACAGTCATTTCACTGAACTTACTCTAACACCAACTACTTTTGAAAAATTGTCACACAATATTAGCATTTAAAAGTGGGAGGTATAACTACAAAATTAACTGCATAGAATAAAACTCCTAAAAAAAAAAACTTCAGAACGTTTTAAAAACTATTTTTACTTTAACATGAAGCTATACAACCTTTAGAGGCAATTTATCTGATTAAGCCTCTCAATTCTGATTACTGTAGTCTGCCTTTTGTTTGTTTGTTTGTTTGTTTCTTGCTTTAATGATGTATCTGAGATTACAATCTTTTCACATTTTCTTTACAAATACGTAATTTGGAATGAAAATCATTTTTCTCTGCAATGTTGCTATAAACCCCCAGTGACATTGAGCTGGTTAACAGTGAAATTTTCCTCACTAGACTGATGGAAGAAAGAATAAACCTGTGACAGAGAAATGACAAAGTAAGGGGGGGGAGAAAGAGATGAAGAAGAGGTCCCATTATCTAGAGGACAGATTGCTGGTAGAGTTTAGGAGAAAGCCCCAGAACAAGCAAGCTGTAAGTCTCAGCAGCACCCAAAGAAGGAAGATGGAGAAAAGAAAGAAAAATACAATTTGTATTAAACTGGCATGGAGGTAGGCTCAATGGAAGAGAGAGGAGCTTTAATCAATAACAAAACCCACGTGTTTTATTTCTTAGGTAATTCAGAAAATAGAATAGACTCAGAAAGCTGCTATACCGGGACTAGGTTGGGGTGGAGGACAGAAATTCAGGGACAGAAAATTGTATTATCTTATTGAAGGGATACTGTATTTCTATTATGTCTTGAGCATGGGACCTGCCTTACTGAAGGATGGATGGTCTGGGCTTTTGAGGAGTCATCCCTTTAACAGGTCATTGGTGTGCCAATTAGCAGGTTAGGCTTACACATAGGTCATAGATTATGTAATTCTACTTCCTTGCTCATGCTGTTTCCACTTAATGAAATCTCACTGCTACACTATAACCCATGCACCCTCAAAGGATGACATAGAAACCAGTCAGAGAAAGGTTAAAATTTGTGAATAGTTAACAACCAATTTCTTCTTTGAGAATCTAGAAATCCTACTCCAAAGCTAATCATTAAAAGTCAACAATCTGCTGAAAGTAATTGAGTTAGATCCTCATAGAGATGCCTATTGCACTGGAAACAAAACCTCAGGAATACTTTCAGGAGGGGCAACATTTTTCTAAATCGGAGAATAGATGGGGAAATTGTGGGAACTGAAAAGGGCCTAGAGGAAAGAGAGGGAAGGGAGGATAACCCAAGTCCTGCCAGAGTTCCAACTATGCTCTGGAAAGGCAGATGCAGGAGGTCTGCCAGAGGCTTTCTATTCAGTCCCAGTTGGGCAACCAAGCCGCTGACACACTCCACAGGGGGTGGACAAGAGGCAGTCCCCTAAACCAAAAGGGGCCCTGGGGTTACACACTGTAGCCCCAGGGTTATGAGAGAGAGGGCATACGGAAGAGAGGTTCCCACACTGCACAGAAACAGTCTATGTTTTTCACAGCCATATTATAGAAAGCAAGGGAAAAGAGAGAAGGTAAAAGAGAGACAGAAGAAAGGCTAGAGAGAAAGAGAGAATAAGAGTGAAAGGAGAGGGTAGGAGAGAGGAGAAGACAAGACAATGGGAAAGATTGCTTTGATCTTTCTGGTTTCTGTCTGTATTAAAAATAAACTCACTGATAAGTGGATATTAGCCCAGAAACTTAGAATACCCAAGATACAATTTGCAAAACACAAGAAAGTCAAGAAGAAGGAAAACCAACATGTGGATACTTCAGTCCTCCTTAGAATAGGGAACAAAATACCCATGGAAGTAGTTGCAGAGACAAAGTTTGGAGCTAAGACAAAAAAAAATGGACCATCCAGAGATTTCCCCACTCGGGGATCCATCCCACAATCAGCCTCTAAACCAAAACACTACTGCATATGCCAGCAAGATTTTGCTGCAGAGACCCTGATATAACTGCCTCATGTGAGGCTATGCCAGTGCCTGGCAAATACAGAAGTAGAGGCCCACAGTCATCTATTGGATGGAACACAGGACCCCCAATGAAGGAGCTAGAGAAAGTACCCAAGGACCTGAAGGGGTCTGCAACCCCATAGGTGGAACAACAATATGTACTAACCAGTACCCCCAGAGCTTATGTCTCTAGCTGCACATGTAGCAGAAGATAGCCTAGTCGGCCATCATTGGGAGGCCACTTGGACTTGCAAACTTTATATACCCCAGTTCAGGGAAATTCCAGGGCCAAAAAGTGGGAGTGAGTGGGTAGGGGAACAGGGCAGGGGGATGGTATAGGGGAATTTTGGGATATCATTTGAAATATAAATGAAGAAAATATCTAATAAAAATTGAAAAAAAAAATGACCTTAAAGTATATGAAAATAAGAAAATAAAATTAAAAGTCATTATATTTTATCATGATTATTACTTTAATCAGATTATGTAAAATATAAAATCATAAAATAATTGCTTATTACCTCTAAATGTTGAAGTAAGAAATTGATGAATTAAGGGTTTTTTTGGCTTATCTTGTAAATGGCCACGTTACCGCCTCGCCAGAAAGAATGGACGTGGACACAGAATCCTTCTGCAAGCATACCTTTATTACATCATGGGGAGAAAGAGGGTGAGCCCTAGATGGGTCCTACTCAAATACACCTCAGTGTGACGTGTGTCGTCAGGATTGGCTGACTGCCCATTACCACAAGTTACGCCCCGGGATGGGCGGGGACTTACGTGGCTTTGTCACAAGCGCATGCGCACTGAACTTGTTTGCTTGTCCCAGGCTGGGGGTGGTCACAGGATGTCGGTGCCATCTTGGAATGGCGGCAGAACCAGCTCGGGCGCGGCTCTCTACATTATCTAAAATGGGATGCAGTTTCTAGAATTGACAACAATATATGGTTTCCTTTTGTGTTGGCTATTTATGTATCTTAATTATATTAACTCCTTGTTTGAACCATTCTGAAGAAAAATATTTACAAATGACAGTATGAATTTACAATTTATTACAAATCTAAAAATCAGAGCCAGTATAAACACAAGTTATTTTTTAAAATGCTGAAATAATTTAGAAGACCATAAAAATATTAAGATGACTGAAAATGATATAACTATTTCTTTTTTGGTTCTCATTAATGAAAAAAGGATCATATGTGATGTAATGCAGTTTTCTCAACATTAACAAAACAAATTACAAAACCTCTCCATATTTCTATAGAATAGGTAGAATGTATTCTGCTTCCTCAAATATGAAAACTTTAAGCTGGTATGGTTTCAGAGGAAGGTTAACTAAAGCATATTGTTATTGTAACTAATACTTGTTATATTATCACTTAAATATTTCAGTATGATCTACTCTAAGTTCCAACTTCAGAGTCAGATTTTTCTAAGTGTAATAATATATATATAAGTTTATGTCATATATAGTCATTGAAACAGTTATTACATGTGTTTCTTTTTGTTTATTATATTGTTTGTTTTTGTTTTTGTTTTTTCTTGATTCCACAAAGATAAACTTCTGCTTATACAACTTAGTGCTGGAAATAATATGAGGAGATAGAAAAAAAGACCTACCTTTTGAGAAACCACTTTGGTTTCTACTGACAATGTGGATGTGAAAAATTGTCTTTTATATCAGGTCTAGGTGTGTATTTGTAAAATATGTCATATTAGAATATGTGGTAATCAGTGTACAGTGTATGTTTGTGTGTGTGTGAGAGAGAGAGAGAGACAGAGACAGAGACAGAGAACAGACACACAGAAATGATGAATGAAGGTATGTGATATGTTTTTATGCTTAACTATTTAAGCAAATTAACTGCAAACTGATAACCAACATAGAAATTTGTACTTCTTCCATAAATATTTTTTTTTTTCTGATAACTTATCACTTGGTGCCATTCCTGTCTCCTACTTTTACTGACATAGAATCTGTCAGATACTATTATGCTTCGATTCTGATAAGTTATTCAAGGGTCATAGGAGTACTGACTGTAGGGAGAAAAATAGTCAGAAAGAACAAATCTGTATTTTCAAGAGTAGAGATGAGATGTAACTTTTTGCATTAGTATTTTTGTAATAAGGTGAAAACTCTAGGACTGATACCAAGAAATTTAAATAGAAACAATAAAAAAATGACAAAATGAAAGAAAGAGCTAGTATAGATACAAACATATATGTATATACAGATAATTTTTCCAGATGAGAATAAATTATTCTGATTGTATATAAAAATGGAAATATAAAAATAAGTAATACTTTGTTGTGATTTAACATGAAGATAAATGTTAATGGAGAGAATTGCAAGCTTAAATATGCAGATCAACCACAGCATATGTTTGTGCTCCAAAAAAACTCTCTCATTCACTGAAGATTGCTTACCACACATACAGGACAATTTCACATGAGAGAGACGCCATTGCTCTAATTTGGTTCATTTGGATCATAAGTTCTTTTTATTATACATTTCAATTTGATTGTAAAACCTACCAATTTCTTAAGGTCAACTCTGAAGCATGAGGGTGCTTTTGACACCCAAGGGATTTTAACAGCCAATTTTCACCCAGCCTCACATTTCTCCTGAATTCTATTTCCTAGTCAAAGGGTCAACTGACTTAGGTGACTAGAGCCCATATCTAAATTTGCCTTTTTTTAAAAAATCTCACTGTAGACTGACTTTCCTCAGACATTGCTTTGTGTTCTTTCTCACACTGCTTGTCTGTGAGGCTGAAACCAGTCAAGGAAGTTGTAGAGAAAAAAAATGCTTATTGCATGAAATGGTGACTTTTCATTATTATCATCCTGAGTTGCTCATTCCCAGGATTGTATAGTGGATTACTTGGGAATATAATTTCACACACCTCTTGAATATGCACTTAGGGGGCGATTTTGGAGCTGTGATTATAACTCGGTTGTTAATTGCCTCATACACATGAGTCAATAAACACCACATGAGCACCAGCACTTGCCCCAACAAAAGAATTGCTAGCCTGCTCTGAAGAGGCAAATCTTTCCCTCTATAGCACATATATGTGTTATTGGATACATAATTGGTAAATTTGTATGTACTATTACTCTACTGACTGTCGTAATCTTCTCTATATATTCTAGCAGATGTGTGCATATGTAGAGTTTTCATATTTGATAAAACAATATCTGACAAGCTTTGGACTTACTATGTATGATTTTGTTTCATTAGTACATAATAGTTTTTTCTCATAGTTTCAAGTTTATTAGAATTACAGAATTACACTGTAAAGAAAATAAAATGCCAGTTTTTAATTTTTTAAAAATTTTTATGATATTTTCTTATTTTACATTTCAAATGCTATCCTGAACGTTCCCTATATCCTCCCCCTGCCCTTCTCCCTACCCACCCACTCCCACTTCTTAGCCCAGGCATTCCCCTGTATTAGGGCATATAAAGTTTTCAATACCAAAGGGCCTCTTTTCCTGATGATGGCCGACTAGGCCATTTTCTGCTACATATGCAGCTAGAGACACGAGCTCTGGGGGTTCTGGTTAGTTCATGTTGCTCCTCTTATAGGGTTGCAGGCCCTTTCAGCTCCTTGGGTACTTTCTCTAGCTTCTCCTTTGGGGGCCCTGTGTTCCATCATATTAATCATAGTGAGCATCCATTTCTATATTTGCCAGGTACTGGCATAACCTCATACGAGACAGTTATATCAGGGTCCATTCGGAAAACTCTTGCTGTCATATGCAATAGTGTCTGGGTTTGGTGACTGATTATGGTATGAATCCCCTGGTGGGGTAGTCTCTGGATAGTCCATCCTTTTGTCTTAGCTCCAAACTTTGTCTCTATAACTCCTTTCATTTTTTTTTTCTCCTATTTTAAGGAGGAATGAAGTATCCACACATGGGTCTTCCTTCTTCTTGATTTTCTTGTGTTTTGCAAATTGTATGTTGGGTATTCTAACATTCTTTGCTAATATCCACTATCAGTGAGTGCAAATCTAGTGACTTTTTTGATTGGGTTACCTCACTAAGAATGATATCCTCCAGATACATCCATTTGCCCAAAAATTTCATAAATTCATTGTTTTTAATAGCAGAGTTGTACTCCATTGTGTAAATGTACCATATTTTTTGTATCCATTCCTCTGTTGAAGGACATCTGGGTTCTTTCCAGCTTCTGACTATTACAAATAAGGCTGCTATGAACATAGAAACAAATCTGTGTTGGTTCAATAAGTAAAAACTATATATATATAGATGCATATCTGCACATGTAAGTGTATATTTGTAATCACATACATTTATTCTCATAATTATCAACTTATTTTATAATTTTTTTGAGACAGGGTTTCTCTGTATAGCCCTGGCTGTTCTGGAACTCACTTTGTAGACCAGGCTGGCCTCAAATTCAGAAATCTGCCTGTCTTTGCCTCCTAAGTGCTGGTATTAAAGGCGTGTGCCACCACTGCCTGACTATTTTATAATTTTTATAATGAAGAATTCATCAGTTGTTTGATGTTAGTGAAAACTGGGTCTGCTGGGAATGCAGAAGTGTCTCTATAAGCTGATTACCACACAAGCAAGAGTAACTGAGTTCACATCCATAAAAATCTACATAACATGGAAAACATTGTGACATGTAGCTACAAAGGCACAGACAAGAGGCCCAAATTCACATACAGTCATATGCTTGGTACTTACAATTCTATTAGTTTAGCCAAAGGGTGAAAGTCAGGATTAATTAGAGAATCTTCACAAAGCAATATTGCCAGAAGTGAAAACATCTAAGTTTGGCTGCTACATCTATACAAACAAACAAATATATACTCTCTATGTGATTTTTATTTTCATCTTTTTATTCTGTAGATTTTAAGATATCAGATAACTTTAGATGGCTGTTTTGTTTATCATACATGATTCTTTTTAATAATAAGCATAGTATATATTAGTTTATGTACAAGTATGTACATGCAAGTGCATTGTGTTATTTGTATGTATATATTTGTCCATTCATGTGTATAATTCTGAGTGTTTGTGTTTATATTTGTACATATTTGTGTTTTCTGAGTATAGATATAGATCTTTGTGTTTTCATATGAGTGTATGTTTTGTGTAATTTGTGTGTATTCATGCATATGCATGGGTGTTTGTGTTCCTTGGTATGTATGTGTTTGTATACATGTGCATCCTACCTGTAAAGTGAAAGAAAAGACAACTTATCTATTCTATACATGTTAAAATATTCCTCCAATTATTTCTTTTTCAAAAACCTTAAATACTGTGAGAGTTTATTTATTTATTTATTTATTTATAAAAAATCTCCACAAACAGCATTGGTATTGATTTAATTATACCAAAGTAATGTATATATATATATATATATATATATATATATATATATATATATGATTTATATTCTATATAATTATAGATATATATGTTATAGATATATTATATATAATATATATATAATTATAATGGTTTTTATTTACATTTCAAATGTTATCCCCTTTACTGGTTTCTCCTCAGAAAACCCCCTATGCCCTCCCCCGTCCCCTGCTCACCAACCCTGATATTTTGAAAACTAACCCTTTGTTTTTTAATTGTTAAAATATTCACTATTTGATAAATGTTGTTATCTGAATTTAAGTTCATATTAATAATAGGATTTAATCTAGATTTTGTATAATTTACTTCCTCACTATTAGGCAATTTCTACCATTAAGTCACCCATTTTCTGTCTTCATGCTATCTTGGAATTTTTAATATTAATTTAACACATTCCGATTTTTCATTTCAAGAGATTGTTTTATTATCTTTACTTCTGTACTATATTATTTTAAGTGATAAACTTATGCCCTAAATAATAACAGGTGTTCCAATAATGTCAGGAGGACTCACATTTTACAATTTTGAATTTTCCAATACATGAACATTCCACTTCTGTGCATTTACTTATGTTTTGGTTTGTTGCTATAGTGGCATTGACTGTTGTTTTTGTTATCATTCATTATATTGTGCACACTTAGTGAGACTATGTTTATTTATTTATCATTTGAACAATCAAAATTATGTTATAAATTTGCTAACCGTATATTCCACATTCAATCGCTTGTACATTTTTTGTGTCCTACAAATTGATAAAAGTTTTAAATTACAGTCATGAGAAATAACATTTTCATAGATTCTCTTAGATTTTTTATTTAGACCATTATGTCATCCATAATTAGGAAAACATATATGTGTTTTACAGTTATACTTTTACTCACAGATATAGAAAATGTCCATGCTTTCTGTATCTGGTTGGAAAGATAAATGTTGGTTGCCTTTTATAACAAAGAGTTTTGGTACCAGAGATGCTTGCTTTATTCTGATTCACTAAGAGTAACATTTCCGTTTTCCTTTATTAATGTTGTTAAATTTATAGTAGGGATTTCTTTGGTTATTCATTAAGTTTCCTCACGTGACTTGTTCCATGTAGTTTTATATCATCATGTAACTTTTTAAACTTAGTATTCCAATATGATGAAATTCATTGATGACTTTTGAAATATTAATTTCATGGTTTATCTGTAATAAGATGATATTGATACTTTATACCATTACTGAGTACAGTTCACTAACAGCATCAAGTCTATATTTGTAAGAGAGGTTGTTATCTATTTTTCTCTTTTAGTCCATTTTACTTATGTACCATGAGTTTCATTTTGTAAATCTAGAAAGGTTACAACCCTTTCTGCAGAGAGTGATGCAGGTTTTATATCAAGATTTTTGGTGGTGTGCAATTGCCCCAGTGTTACATATTCATATCACTCACATACATACCCTCTCTTTCTGCCTGTCTACAAAAGGTGCAGTGAAACTGTAAACAAGGGTGTATGCATATTCATTTCATATTGGGTCCCTTACATTTTGTAGCACGTTCTTTTACTGACATGTAAATACCATTGTTGCTGAGAAATAAAGAATTGTTCCTCTCCTGGAAATATGCAACACATCAATAAAGAAAATGGATGCCCATTTAACATGCATTGATGTAGAATGAATGATATATTTTTATAGATATGTTTCTGCTTATTAATTCTATTTAATATATATTCATAAATGTGCCTAGAAATTCTATCTTCCATTATTGGTTTTAATAAAACTATAACATCATTGATATTAGATATTTTAATTTGCATATCTAATTATGCATGAATTAGAAAATAAATAATGAAAAGAAATAGTAGATTAAATCCATATTTATGTAAGCATTTTCTCATTATACCACAATTTAATTATAAGTTTGAATTATTGATTTCTTGCTTGGGTAAACTAATTCCTACATTAACAGTGGAAAGGCAAACATGTCATAATTAGAGAGTAGGACTAGGCAATGGGAATGTGTCTCATCAAATAATTAGACTTCTCAGTATGATGGATCTTAAACGAGGATGGTGAAAATGATATCATTTATAACAATAATTCTTAACTTGCTAAATTTCCCACTGATGAAATTTCTCAGTACAATAGGTTATGCAAGCTGAACAATTTTCTTTTTATTTACGTGGAAAATTAAGATGGAGTAAAAATCATTAAGAAAATAGTAATGCTTTTAATCATATTAATTTATTTTTTAAATTAACCAATTCTTGTTTACTTATATTACTATGCAATTAAGGAGAGTTTTGCTGACTAGATAATTAGTAATTTATATATAGGCAACTGATATGTAATCAACCTTGTTTAGAGAGTACTTTAGATTAGTTTCAGATATCTATCTGTCTCAATGTTGCAAAGAGACATTATTAAAAAAAATATATTCAGAAAGTCTCACTATAGTGAGCCCGACTATAAAGAAAAATTCTGAAAGGTCTAAGAATCCCTGTATTGTAACAAAGAATTTCATAGAAGGAGGCACAAAATCACTATTTCTCAATAACTTCACCTATTTTTATCTGGAGGAAATCATCCTTAGTGAGGTAACCCAATCACAAAGGAAGTCACTTGATATGCACTCACTGATAAGTGGATATTAGCCCAGAAACTTAGAATACTCAAGATACAACTTGCAAAACACAAGAAAATCAAGAAGAACGAAACCAAAGTATGCATACTTCATTCCTTCTTAGAATAGAGAACAAAACACCCATGAAAGGAGTTACAGAGACAAAGATTGGAGCTAAGATGAAAGGATGGACCTTCCAGAGACTGCCCTACCTGGGGATCCATCTCATAGTAAGCCACCAAATCCAGACACTATTGCATATGCCAGCAATATTTTGATGAAAGGACCCTGATATAACTATCTCGAGTGAGGCTATGCCAGTGCCTGGCAAACACAGATGGGGATGCTCACATTCATCTATAGGATGGAACACAGAGCTCCCAATGGAGGAGCTAGAGAAATTACCCAAGGAGTTGAAGGGGTCTACAACCCTTTAGGTGGAACAATAATATGAACTAAACAGTACCCCCCCAGAGCTCATGTCTCTAGATGCCTATGTAACAGAAGATGGCCTAGTCAGCCATCACTGGGAAGAGAAGCCCCTTGGCCTTAAAAACTTTATATGCCCCAGTACAGGGGAATGCCAGGGCCAGGAAGTGGGAGTGGGTGGTGGGGGTATAGCGAACTTTCAGGATANTTTACACTAAATATTGCACTTATATCTTGGAGCGAGATGAGAAATCATCTTGGAATGTGTGTAATATATAGTAAACACAGAACAAAAAAGAAAGTAAGTTTGAGATTGTTTAGCTGCTAAAGTCATCAATGTATTAACATTTGGTAGAAGAGTCACTCACTAAGAGGGGAGGTATTAACTTAATGTAGTAGAATTCAATACACATATAGTTAACATATTATAATTTGTATAAAAGTCACACAATATTAAACACAATAAACATTCAAAGATAATTTAAATAACTTTCCACTATATACAGAAATATGAATCTTTATACACCAGCTCAGTCAATCAAGCAGTACTCTTATTCTCAGTATCTATAAAAGGATGGAATCCTGAGGGAAATGAGATGTTTAAGTGATGTAGTCTGTTTTCAATTCCTAAGCTCTTTGAGTTTAAAGGGTCATATGAACATTCATACCCTGGAAGTGTTGCTCATTAGTCATTTGAGAATAGAAAAATTTGCAAATCATGCAAACACTTCATACTGATACAAAATGATGCTCATATTGTATAATATGGAAATAGAAATGTTCTAATATGTCAAAAATCTTACACTAGTATCATGACTTTTGTTGATCCAAATAGACATTATTCATGCTCATCATGATATATATATATATATATATAATTTATATTGAGATGGTGTTTTACATTTTCCTTTCTTTTTTAGAAAAATAAGTTAAAGCAAGTATCTTGTAATGGACAAATTTAATTTGACCCCATTCACGAGATAAAATATATGAATCAGATTTATGTTTTCATAATTGTTATTTGTTAATATAAAGTAAACATGATGATCTATTTGCGCAAAGTTCTCTATTAAAAATGATTTGTCATTTTTAAATAATTTCAACTTGTCAAATACAATAATGCACAAAAATTCAATCTAAAATTTAGAAGAATAGGTAAACTATTAGAACTTCATGACAGTAAGTGTCTAGATCTAACTATTCTATACCACTAACTGAACATAAAGACACTAGGCTGAACTCTTAACTCCCCTCCCATAAAATATATATTTATCATGTAACAGGCAAATCAACTACCTCTGCCAAGACTGAGTAGGAAAGAGACATATGTAAGTTAGAATATGAATTGTTCTACTCATTATGGAAATATTGCAGCAACTTCCATAAATCTAATAATAAAACAATCAAAAGAGAGAAGTATATACCATACTCCTAAGCAGTGAATATCTTAGGATATAGTAGAAATACAGGCTGTTATTTTCAGTGGGCATGTTTTTAAATCTCAGCAGGTGTTCATTACATGAATAGAGAGAACAATTTCCACCTATCTAGCATCTATCAGCTGTCTATCTGTATGTCTGTCATCTATCTATCTGTAAATATATCTATTTATCAGTCTATCATCGATATCTAATCTATTTTCTATGTGTGTGTTCATCTGTGTGCATGGTAAACATGGATGGTATTGATGAGGTAGAATGAAATAATTTTATTTAAAAATGAATATAGGAAAACAAAACAAAACAAAAACAAAAACAAAACAAAACAAACAAACAAAAAAAAAAACAGTCTAACTAAAAGCAATCCAGAAAAATAAAAGAACTTCTGGAGAAATCACCACCATTGACCTCAGACTGTTTTAGAGAGCAATAGTGATAAAATCTGCATGGAATTGGTACAGAACCCGACAGCTTGATCCATGTAATAGAATAAGGAACGAGAAATAACCCCTCACAGCCATGGACACTTGATTTTAATCATAGAAGCCAAAAGCATAAATGGAGAAAAAGAAAGAAAGAAAGAAAGAAAGAAAGAAAGAAAGAAAGAAAGAAAGAAAGAAAGAAAGAAAGAAAGAAGTAAGAAAGAAAGAAAGAAAGAAAGAAAGAAAGAAAGAAAGAAAGAAAGAAAGAAAGAAAGGAAAGAAAGAAAGAAAGAAAGTATATTCAATAAATGGTGCAAGTCTCACTTGATGTTTGCATGTAGAAAAATGCAAATAGATCTATAGTCATCTCCCTGCATAAAACTCAAGTCCAATTGGATCAAGAACTCTAGCGTGGAACATGATACATGCCCTTTTAAAAGGGAAAGTAAGAAGTATCCGTGAAAAGATGTACAGGAGACAATTTTGCAAACAGATCACCAATGGCTCAGGCTCTGAAATGAACTATTGATTAATATGACCTCATAAAACTGAAAAGCTTCTGTAAGGCTAAGGGAACTGTCAATAGAACAAAATGGCAGCCTACAGATTGGGAAAATGTTTTCACTATGCCTACATCTGCAAGAGGGCTAATATTCAAAATATATACAGTACTTTAAAAACTAAACTCCAACTATTGAAATAAACCAATAAAAATGGGGTATAGAACTAAACAGAGAATTCTCAACAGAGGAATCTCAAGTGTCCCAGAAACACTTAAAGACATGTTCAACATCCTTAGTCATCAGAGAAATGCAAATCAAAACGACCCTGAGATTCTACCTTACACCAATCAGAATAGCTAAGATCAAAACTCAAGTGCTAGCACAGGCTGGCAAGGATGTGGAGAAAGAGGAGCACTCCTCCATTGCTGGTGAGAATGAAAACTGGCACAACCACTCCGAAATCAATCGAGTTGTTTCTTAGAAAACTAGAAAGACTTCTCCCTAAAGATCCACCCCTACTGCTACATCCACTCCAATAGTGACCCGCCTAGTCTGGGCACGGTCCCGAGGCATAAAGTCCATGGAAACTTAGTCTCCTGGAATCGTGGCATCCTGTATAAAGAATGCCCAATGTCCTTGCCTTGTTGGTAAACAGATATGTGTGCTTTCACTTAATATTGCCTTATTATAGGTACTTCTAAAGATTGAATTTTTGACATATAGCTAGGTTAGATTCTAGGCAGTCCTTGATTCAACCTCAGCAAAGTATAGCTAAGTCACTGCCGTACACAGGAATTCACCACTATCTAGGAATAGGGAAGTTTATGACCTGAGGAGAAACTAGAGTAGATACTTAGAACTATAGCTAACTGAGTTACACCCAGATACAAGTATTTACAATGGCTTAAGGGAAAGGTGGACAATGGCAAGGGCAGAAAACCCTTGCCCCTGGCTTCTAAGTTTAAACTGACCTTAGATGGAATTGTTTTTGATCCCTGTTGTTAACATTGATTCTTATCCCAGTTGGTTCCTGCCAGTCCTTTCCCCCTTGCATTACTGTTTTGTTATCTTGCTGGTATGTCACCTAACTTCCCCATTTTCTCCTATAAAAGTCTGATGCTCAATTTGTCAAATTAGATTCAGATCCACACTCTCTTGTGTAGTTTCTGTTTGTCACTCACCGAATCTTTGCCCACTTGATTTCAGAGAACTCGACCAATGCAGACAAGGGATCCACAGGTTCTGTGGCACCATACCACTCCTGAACATACACCCAAAAGATATTTTACCATACCACGAGGATGTATGCTGTATGTTCATAGCAGCTTTATTAACAATAACCAGAACTGGAAAAAACACAGAAGTCCCTCAATGGAAAATAGAAAATGTGATGTGGTACATTTACACAATGGAACACTATTCACATATTAAAATCAAGGGCATCATGAATCTTACAGGCAAATGTATGGAATTAGAAAGGATTATCCTTAGCTGTCTTGTACAGAAGTGGTTGCTCATAATCATCTATATGATGGAACACAGGGCCCACAATGGAGAAGCTATAGATAGAACCCTAGGAGCTGAAGGGGTCTGCAACCCTAGAAGAGGAACAACAATATGAACTAACAGAACCCCCAGAACATGTGTCTCTAGCTCTACATGTAGCATAAGATGGCCTAGTCGGCCATCATTGGGTGGAGAGGCCCCTTGGTATTGTTATCTTTATATACCCCAATACAGGGGAACGCCAGGACCAAGAAGTAGGAGTGGGTGGGCAGGGGAACAGGGCTGGGGGGGGGGGGACTTTCGGGATAACATTTGAAATTTAAATTAAGAAAATATCTAATAAAAACTAGTTGGAAAAAAAGAGAAAAGTTTATCCTGAATGAGATAATACAGGATAAGCATGATGTGTACTCACTGACAAGTGGATATAAGCCATGAAGTACAGAATACCCATTATTTACCACACACATCCAAAGAATTTAAGAAAAAATAGAAGGCCCAAGCAAGGGTGCTTTAATCACACTTAGAAGGGCAAGCAGAATAGTTATTGGTGGCAGAGGATGGAAAATGGATGGGAGGGGGCAAGAAGAGGGGAATGGAGAGGTGAAATCAGTTGTGAGGAGAGACAGGAGAGTAATCAAGAGGGCCAGGAGAATGAATTGAAATCTGCAGCTCTCAGGGATTTTGTTTGAAGGAGGGGAGAATCTCTAGGAAATCCCAGAGACCTGTCATAGGGGAGGCTCCCAGTCCTCAATGCTGGTGAAGTTAAGGAGTTGTCTAACATTGAGGACATTGAACCTGAAGAGATTATATCCTGTAGCTAGGCAAGATCCACAGTGGACACCAATCTGCCCACAAAGCTTTCTACCCAAAACGTATCCTATCGAACAGAAACTCGGGGATTGAGCAGAGACTGAAGGAAAGGCCATCCAGTAACTGACCCAAATCAAAACTCATCTCATGAGCAAACAATAATGCCAGAAATCAATGCTACTATTATGCTTGGAGACAGGAGTGTAGCATAAGTGTCCTCTGAGAGGCTCTACCCAGCAGCAGACTAAAACAGAAGCAAATATCCACAACAACACCTTAGATGGAGATAGGGACACTTATGTAAGAGTTGGAGGAAGGGTCAAAGACCCTTAATTAGAAGGGAACCCACAGGGAGACAGACACACAGTGTCAACACAACTGGACTGCTGGGAGTTCTTAGAATCTTAGAGTCTTAGAATCTGAACCACCCATCGAAGAACATACATAGGTTAAAACGAGGACCGTGGAAATGCATGTAGCAAGCAGGCAGCTCAGTCTTCATAGCCGCAATGCCTAGCATCAACAGAAGAGAATGCACCTAATCTGGCAGAGACTTGATGTGCCAGTGTGAGGATAGGGGCCATACCAAGAAAGGTCCCATTCTCTCAGAGAAGAAGAGAAGGGAGGATGGGGGAGCAACTCGCTAAGAGAGAGACAGGAAGAGGGCAGCACTTGGAATGCAAACAAATAATAAGTAAAAATGAATTAATAAATAAAAATAAATAGTTAATCATATGAAGTAAAACAAAAATATTTGTTTTCCCTTGCTTGCTTCTCTTTCTCTTTTTTTTTTTTTCTTTAAGGTAGGGATATAAAAAATGTATTATTTTGTTAAAAAGGGATTAAGGAGATGTAGGAATGAGGGAGAGCAGAATGGATAGTATGGCAAAAATTGTGACTGAAGGGTTGTGTATGTATATCTTGAGTGCCACAAAGATATATATATATATATATATATATATATATATATATATATATATATATATATATACTTTCTTCAGCTCACATATACTCCAAAAAGTTAAGCAATAAAATATAGTTTCAACAAAGAGTTGCCAAGTCCTTTTATTTCTAGTGAAAAGCAAGTGATTTATTTATTCATTTATTTTTTTAATATTCTTTGAAGAATTTAACACATGCTACAATGAATTCTGCTTCCTCTAATCAGTGCTTTCTCTTTGCCATGTCAATCTGATGTTGTCCACCCCATTCTTGTCTACAATTTTCTTTCTAATATTTATGTTTTTTCATTTTGCTTTGTGACTCACTGAGCTGAATCAGGACTGACTGTATGATCATGGGTTTCATGAAAATGAAGGTGACAGGTGCCCCTGATGAAAATCTATCATTAGCCAGAAATTCATCAGGGAGGTATAGGACCATCATCATTTCTCCCCTGAGATATACTTGACTGAGGTCTCCATTTAATTTTGTGTAGCTTGGATGAAATACTCTGACAGAACCAGTTTAAGGAAGAAAAGTTTTATTGGCTCAACCTTCTAGATTGCACTACATCAATGCACAGAAATTTAGGTGGCTAGAATTTAAAGCAGATTGACACGAGGAATTCATAGTCAAGAGCCACCAATCACTTTAAAGAGCAAAAAGTTATTTTTTGCAAGAATATTTTAAAAGTGAAAAACTACACAAAAAGTGAAATATTTGCTATGATCATCAATTATGAAACATATCATCTATGGTATTGACCTCTGTTAGATTCCATTGACACTTACAGACATTGGAAACTACCCTGAAATTCATATGGAAACATACATTGTCAAAATAGTCAAAAGAGATTAGTAAGAAAAATATAATAACAGGAGCCTGCTATAGCTGTCTCCTGAGAGCCTCCACTGAAAGCCTCTGCCAGAGCTGGAACAATACAGATGGGAATGTACACAGTCAAAACATTGGTCTGAGCACAGGGACTCCAATGGGGAAGTTAGGACAAGAACTATAGGAGCTGAAGAGGTTTGCAACCTCACAGCAAGAACAACAATTTCAACCAAATAGACTCCCAAAAGCTCCCAGGGACTAAACCACCATCCAAATGGTACATATGGCATAGCCATGGTTCTAGCTGGATATGTAGCAGAGGATGGCCTCATCAAACATCACTGGGGGGGTAGCCTCTCAGACCTGTGGAGGTTTGATGACTCAGAATAGGGGAACTCTATGCTACTGAGGCAGGAGAGGGTGGGCAGGTGGGGGACTACCCTCAGAGAAGTGTGGGAGATGGAGAAGAGGATAAGGGGCTTGTGGAAGGAAACTGGGTAGGTGGATAACATTTGAAATGTAAGTAAATAAAATAACCTATAAAAAAGGAAAATACAATGATAGGTTTCATAACTTCACATTTGAAAACAAAGATAGAATAATCAAATTACTATGAAACTTGAATTTAAACCAGGCATTGACCAATGTACCAAATAATAAAGCCTGAATATAAGCACATACATTAATTGTAAATTTCTATTTTTAGAGCAACAAAGAAAAGAAAACGAGAAGAACAGTGAAGAATGTACTTATTGTTAGGGAGAGTATGTCTCAAAGAGACAAATGACTATTACATTCTAAAAAACAGAATAATCAAACAAAAATGGATTAAATATTTCAATGTATAGACAAAAATTATGAGAAAATGCATATAAGAAAAGTTATGGGAAATGCATTTTAACATTTTCCTTTACTGGAATTTTTTTGGCGGTATAGAATTCTTATTCATACTAATGACAAAACTTCAGTGTCTTTTTTTTTTCCAATTTTTTTATTAGATATTTTCTTAATTTACATTTCAAATGCTATTCCAAAAGTCCCCTCCCCTCTCCCCCTTCCCTGCTCCCCTGCCCACCCACTCCCACTTCTTGGCCCTGGCATTCCCCTGTTTTGGGGCATATAAAGATTGCAGTACCAAGGGGCCTCTCTTCCCAATGATGGCCGACTAGGCCATCTTCTGCTACATATGGAGCTAGAGACACGAGTTCTGGGGGTTCTGGTTAGTTCATATTGTTGATCTTCTTCTAGGGTTTCAGACCCCTTCAGCTCCTGGGGTTCTATCTCTAGCTTCTCCATTGTGGGCCCTGTGTTCCATCTTATAGATGATTATGAACATCCACTTCTGTACGAGACAGCTATATCAGGGTCCCTTAAGTAGGCACTAGCTGTCCTATGCCATAGTGTCTGAGTTTAATGACTGATTATGGGATAGATCACATGGGGGGCCTGGTGGGGTAGTCTCTGTATGGTCCATCCTTTCATCTTAGCTCTAAACATTGTCTCTGTATCTCCTTTCATGGGTATTTTGTTTCCTATTCACAGAAGGAATGAAGTATCCATGCGCTGGTCTTCCTTCTTGATTTTCTTGTATTTTGCAAATTGTATCTTGGGTATTCTAAGTTTCTGGGCTAATATCCATTTATCAGTGAGTGCATATCCAATGACTTCTTTTGTGATTGGGTTACTTCACTAAGGATTTATGGAAACTGAACAACACTCTACTCAATGATTCTGTAATCAAGTATGAAATAAAGAAAGAAATTAAAGACTTTCTAGAGTTTAATGAAAATGAAGCCACAACGTACCCAAACTATGGGAGGAAAACTCATTGCCCTGAGTGCCTCCAAAAAGAAACTAGAGAGAGCATACACTAGTAAATTGACAGCACACCTTCAGTGTATTAATAAAGATAATGTGTTGAAGATATTATCAAGATTTTTTTTTTAACTTTCCACCTTACAATCTAGTCAGTTAGCAAATTTTAAAAAATTGATTAGCAATGGTAGACATATCTAACAAGTATTTAATATTTAGTCTAAACTCTACAGTCTTACAAAATGGTATACAACAGAGAGAATATGAAAAGGCATTTAAAACTTCCTGTTACAGAAATTCCCAATCGCATGTTTTCTTGTTGTTTATCGTTAAGCAACCTGATTATATATAAATATAGCGTCAAGCCTATGGTGTGTAAAGAAAGTGAGGGCTGAGGCGGTGACTTTCTCAGGAGGCAAAGGTTTCCTTTATTCTCTGGTGTAACTGTAATGAAAGAATTGCTTTCTCTGCAGTAGAGTGAACTGAAGGTCACCATCAATTCTGTTTACTCCTGTGTTAAGTGACTCCATGGCTCGTAAATATTTCATGATGTTATGTTATAAATAACATCTTATGTAAAAGAAAATCAGGCCAGGGTTTACTAAGTGTTTCTTTAATCTTTTCAAGTATATCAAGCAAATAGCTTCAACTGTGGTGTGTAGACTTTGCTTCGTTTTGGAAGAATTTCTTTTGATAGAATTTTATGATGAAAATGTGAGATGACCATCTGTTGAAATAAAGAAGAACTTGTTGTAAGATAAATTGGAATAAATTCAGATTTATTACTTTTGAGAAGATTCAAGGAGAAATATTAACATGTGCATAGTGTATTTTTCTGACCAAGTCTAAGGAGCTAAAACAGATATAATATGTACAAATTTTATAAAGTAAGTATTTATACAGTAACTAATTCTCAAAAACCCCACAGAACTCATTTAATTCATCTTTCAAGATATGTAAAAGCTCTTGGAAAATCTTGTTTTCATCCATTATAATAATTTTTTTAGATATTTAAAATGTTATACCATATTTCCATAATTACTTGAATTTTAGATTATGAAAACTATGTTTTATTTTAGTTGTACATGTATGGTGTGTGTTTGTGTGCTTGTTTGTGTGTGTGTGTTTGTGTGTATGTTCATTTGAGTGTATTTATTTTGAAGAACAGATATCATTGGTGTTTTCCTACTAATCTCTTTATAAAGGATCTACCCTTGAACCTGAGGCTAACTGATTATACTAGATTACCTGGGCAACCAGTAACAATCAGGAGCCCTCACAACTCCACTTCCATACCACTTGGAATTCAGAATATACTGCTTTGATTTGCTTTTTATTTGGTAGTGGTGATCCAAACATGGACAATTATATATATGACACAAACACATCGGTGACTGAGTCATTTCACTAGTCTAGAGAATTTCCATCATATCCCAGAGTTGGGGAACTTACTTTGAAATAGACATGTTTGGGTCTGAAGTGATGGATTTGTAGGACAAAGTCTGCTTCCAGAGAGCCAACTTCTTGTTAAGCTCAAACAAGCAATGCATAGCAATTGGCTCATGTCTTTAGAGCCCCTCTTCTTTCTTTGACTGATGACAGGGTGTGCTTAAAATTTTTGACAATTTTCTTATCTTTTTCAAGGAATTCATACTCTCTTAATTTGAAAGCTCTATAGAAATTTTCAATAATAAATTACATATACTATGCTTCTTTCAATAATTTTAAAATGTACATTGAAAACATTCAATGGCTAAGAAACATTATCGCTCTAATTTGCCTAGGGAAAAAATAGAAAATTGAAGAAACAATTGTCCGTAAATGTAAATGAAATCTTCATTGGATATATTATATCCAAACTGTATTTTATGCACAACTATGCACAAATGAATAACAGACGGGTAAACACAATGGTAGAACACAAGCTATCCAACTCACTTAAGAAGAAACTTTAGATTTGCGTTGAACTGCAGGTGTATCTTGGGTAAGCAGGTGTAATGAGTATGCAAAAACTCACCCAGAAGGGAAATATGTGAATGGGTGAGCAGATGGGATAAATATTAAAAGCTTACCCACAAGGAAAAACACAAGATTAGATGGCTTCACTGAATTTTCCCAAAGAGAGTTAATAATGTTCTTTACCTATTGGACCCTTGAGGTCCAAAACATTTTATGACTTTTTAATTATATTGACAATTCAATTCATAAAATTCATTACAATAAGTATACTATCCTAATATTGCATCCTAAGTGTGTATGAGTGTTTGAAAGAGAAGGAGGCAGGGAAAGACAGAAAGGAAGAGAGAGGAGAGAGGGATGGAGAAAGAGGGCGGAGAGGGAGAGGGATATGAAGAAAGAGAGATGGAGAGGAGAGAGAGAGAGAGAGAAAGAGAGAGGGGGGTTATATACCAGGACAGAATGAAATGCATACTAGACATTGAAGATGAGTTTAAATATTTTAAATTCAATTAATTAAATGAACCTTTCAAACAGCATGAAACGTTTTAATAGGGATTTGAGAGAGTGGGGAAAAGGAAAACTACAAATACAATCTCTGTTAAAAATTGTGGTATTTATATCTGACAAATTTTATGCTGATCTAAAAAAAAATAAAAAAACATCAAAATGTCATGACAACAAAGGATCAGGAGTTTTTAAGTAAAATATATCATATACCTAATATGACAAGAAGAAATTCAATAGAATTAGGGTAGCCACCACATGTAAATATTAATGATCTTTAACTGCACAACAGATCTTAGTTATGACAATAAAAGCAGTAGTGATAAAGGAAAACAAATAGGTTAATCAAATGTCATCAACTTTACAATATTTTATTTTCTATCAAAAATCTAAATTACTTCAAATCACCAATATGTTACTTAGACAGGAAAATATTTACATATCACTGATCGAATAAAGAAACTGTGACCAGTAATAATGACAATATCTGTGAGTGCTTACAGATATAATTGTTCCTACTTGAGGAGAACAAATGGATTTTGTCTAGGGTGGGTAATAGAACAAACACTAACATCATTTTTATGTCTCTCCTGAAGACACTGTAAGCTAAGGATGTTCACATTCTTTATAGATATTGACAGTGTGTGTATATAACCAAAGAACATCAGACTGTTCAATGTAAATCATCTCTGGATGACTTTTAGAACCAAACAGAATATAAATGTCACATCAAGTATTATTTATAGTATTGTTTAGAGAGTAAGTATGATTCAATTTCAAGGCTGAATATGAAATAATATGCTAAATTTTGGGAACCTGAATAAAAACCTTTGGTTATGTAGGTGAACAGAATGAACAGTCCTACTGCCCAATAAGGAAAACACAAAGGGAAGAGATAGCTCAGACAGTGCAAGAAGATTCTTGTATGTGTGAGGAGTTGAACTTAATCTTCAGAACTCTGTAAAAAAAAATTCAGATATAGTGCCAAGCATGTGTAATCACACATAAAAGAAAATGGAAACAGATAAGATATGGATTTCTGGCCAGCTAAACCAGTCTAACTAGCCTTATCAGACTATGAGAAATCTTGTATCATAATAAAATAAAATACAGTAAAATAAACCTTTATTGAGGAGGAATTAAGGCCTGATACCCATGCTTGTCTTCTGGACTCCACGTGCTCAGATGCATGAACTCATGCACTTGAACAAGGAGGGGGCAGGAGGGCAGATAATTAAAAACAGAAAAAAAAAATTAACAAAAATGAGGTTCATGGTCATAAACCCAGATAGACATAATGCCTGTAAGTACACAAACAAGTCTCAGCAACAGTATCCATCATGAAGATACAAAACAAATCCAAAAGATAACCTATCATTGCTGCTAACACAACTGGACTCAAATTGGCATAAAACAATTATTTCTGCGAATGTATGAAAATCGAGGCTCTTATATACTTGTGATAGGAATTTGAAATGATTAAGTGATTTTGACAAAATTTTACCAGTTCTTTAATTTATTCTATATAATGTAATAATGTCCCATCAACCTTGATTCTTTTTTTTGTTTGTTTGTTTGTTTTTGTTTTTGTTTTTGTTTTTGTTTTTGGAGACAGGGTTTCTCTGTATAGCCCTGGCTGTCCTGGAACTCACTTTGTAGACCAGGCTGGCCTCGAACTCAGAAATCCAACTGCCTCTGCCTCCCGAGTGCTGGGATTAAAGGCGTGCGCCACCATGCCTGGCTCAACCTTGACTCTTAATACATATCTACTAAATGGTAAACAAACAAAATTTCACATGTTAATGTTCATAAACAATTTATAGTAACAAACTGAAAACCAAACAAATGTTTTCCAGTGGAGTAATAGATATGGAAAAATGCAAACACACATAACAGATCATTATTTAACCACTAAGATGAATGAAATTATTTGGAAACATGGCCCAGTGGTTAAGAGAAAATGTTTCTTTAACAGAGAACTTGGATTTAGTTCTCAGAACCCACATGGCTGCTCTCAAATACATGTAACTCAAGTTCCATGGATTCCAGTAGCTTCTTCTCACCTCTGCATACACAAGACATGCAGATGATGAACGTAAATATGTAGGAAAATCACTCACACACATAAAATAAAACTAATAAAATTATGTTTTGCAAAAAGCAAAGATGTATTAATATGTAAGTGATGACACAGGAAACCAGTAATAACTTGGGGGATTATACATAGAAAATTAATGAGTACTTTAAGTTAAATAATGAGAAATTTTAGTGGTGTTTACTTACCTTATTAGATGTAGCTATAAAAATGTTTCAAGGCTGTGTAAAATGGGAACCATTATACATCTGTTGATACACTGAAGATAATGAATAGCTTGAATGAATGGTTAAACCATTTGTGATTATATTAGAATAAAGCCAGTTTTAATTTTTAATAAAATAATTTAAAGGTGATTAAATTAGACACATTCTGTATCAATCTATTAATTAAATATTTATAATTATAAATAGTCATATGTGCATTTATATGTCTATTTACAAGTTTCATTTCACATAACACACATTTAGGCTTGTATTCAATACCATGCTACAGAAGTAAAATTCCTTCTTATTGTAACTTCAGTTAACAATAAATAAAATGCCAGTGTGTCCTGTTATTTTCTCTATTTTATAATTTGATTATTTCTATAGATGGGAACATATTTAAATAATTATTAGATGACTATTATTCATATAGAAAAAGCTATATTTTCAAGTATACTTAAAAATACTCAAAATTTGCTGCCTTTTTTTAAATTAAAATTTCCTTAATGATGCGATAAGTAAAATTCCAATTTGATCTGGTTTTTCATTCAGCTAATATATTAGTACCATTACTTTGCTATTAACAGTTCTTTACTGATTCAAAATGTAGATAAGTGAGGGCCATCAGGATGTTCTATTAGTTCCAGAAGAAAAACTTTATTTCTCATTGAAAGCCAGGCTCCTGTTAATGAATATAAGTGCTGCTTGTACCCAGCCATTGGCCTAGCAGTGAGAGGTGTTTGTGAGCATGAAAGCTGCAGCACAACATGAGAAGCTCCTTTCTCTCCTTTAATTTAGTCCTTTAATGTGGATCGTCAAAGAATCCTTCATCCCTAATTAGAGGTATTGGTGAAGGTGTATCAAAAACGAATGTAATTGGGAAACACTTTAAATGAACCTTGACATTCAGAACGCGGTGTAATTCTGCATAGGATCTAGGAAACTTTGGATGTAGTTGTGTTTCACCACTAATTATCTGTGAGAAGAGGAGTTTTTCTTGTGATTTTCTTTTAACATGGGCCTCAGCTCTTTCTCTTTTAATTGCATCCTACAACACACGATAACAAGGAGGTTTACTGGCACTGGAATTGGTCAAAAATACTAGAAGAATGCACATGACATTGCCATGCTTTTGTAAAATCTGTAGAAAGAATCAAAAGAAAATTAACCTAAGCATCAGAAGTCAGTGATGCCCACTGACTTTCTTTTTCTTTTATCACAACAGTTTGCTAGCTTGCTTACACTGATGCTTTATAGTGGCATGCAACTTCCAGTCGGGAGATGCAGAAAGGTCAGATTTACTGCTTATGTTTAATCAAATTATGTTGTTATATTTTTGAGCTAGTTAGTATCAGTGTCTAGCTATCTAACAGACACTACTCTGAAATAACTGTCTACTGAGGTGTCCTCAACCTTGCAATAGTCAAATTCCATCAGATGTCCATAATGTATTGTTCACATCCTGCTGGATGCACTACTTGGTTATCCCACTGATATTTCTGTGAATAGCTTCCCAGTCTTGTAGAGAGGAAATGCTTCCAAAGGAGTAGTTCTGGTGTCTCTTCCCCTAAAAGAAAGAAATACGTTTTAAAAATTGTTGAGTTGAAGAAGGAAAACAAAAATAGACATGTTAACATGGGTGGGGTACAGGCCAAGAGGTGTCAATACTTTCCAAAAAATTTTAGGTAACTATGGAATGATGAGAGTGCAGTAAATAGTTTTCCATAGGGAGGGTCACACCAATTTTTTATCCAATAACAAACGTCATCCCTGAAAACATACATAAAAGTAATTTATACACACTTAGCATGTTGGACTTACATATGTAAAAACATTGTACACAAACACACATATGTTTAAAACAAATGCACACATATATAAATATTTAAAACCATTTAAAACATCAATTGACAATAAGGTAAAATCTAACTATACCATTTTATTTGAATGAAAGAACTTGACAATAGATGAAATGGTGGTGAATATTTAAGCAGTGTACGATGCACTTTGTCCAGAATCATCAAATATGAGCTGTATCTTTCAATAAAATAAATTCACTAAACCTCAAATTAACTTGCTGAGAGAAAGATCAATTAAAAGAAACAAAGGAGAGAGACAAAGTGAAGACAAAAGGAGAAAGGAAGAAGAAATGCAAGAGGCAAAGATCAGTAAAAGGGTAATTTACGATTCTGGAAAGGAGACATTGACTGGACATTAAGATTGAAATTCTTGTTGATACAAATTCTGACCTATCCTGTGTTTTGGTCCTGGGAAGCAGATGAGACAAAGTTTGGTGGGAAATGAAGTGTTACACTTATGAAGGACCCAAGTAGCGTATTAAAAGACGTCTGTAAGAGTGACAGGTCCTCGGGCTATGGAGCAGGCAGTACTGCATCCTGTCAGATGTAGGCTGATGACTCGGTCACTAGTGAGGAGCTGTGCTGTAAGAGAAAGACTGTTTGCTCTTGTACTTGAGCCAGGAGCTAAGAGAGATGACAGAAGCCAAGAGGCTGCCTGCTGACCTCCCTACCCAGATTTCAACAGGCAGCCAAGACCTCAAATCGCCTTACCCGTACCACTGCCAATACCAAGCTGTAATTCCAAGATTAATATTCAGTTCTAACATCACAGACTTTCATTGTTCATCATTTTTAAATGCCTGCTCTGCAAATAAGAAACAACGTAGAAGACAGCACATGCTGTGGAAATGTTGCAATAGCTCTATCTGAAAAAAATGTTTTAACAATTTATATAAATAAAGTAAAAATATCAACACCAACAAGAAAAAATAAGTAGAGAGAGCAAACAGTTTGGAAAAGACAGCATAAAACATTTAAATTTTTTTTTTTATTAAATTCTAAGAAAATCACAATGGATGGAACACATATTTAACCAGGATACCAGATTTGGCAATAGGCTGAAATAAGTATAAGGCACTTATATAATTTACAATACAGCCAAGAGTATACACAATTCTCTATTGTTTTTAATATCTTCATTTTTGAAGAGCAAATTAGATACTCTGTTGGAAAATATTTGGCAATGTCTTTCAAAACAAACATAAAATTTATGTTTGCAACATTTCTCCGTTTGTGTATTTGTCTGAGTGAAATGCTTATTCTTGAAGAAAGAGTATGTAATTCGTTTTGTATAGTGTTTGCTTAGCATTTATGATGTTATAGGTTTATTCTGTATAACACAGCATAAATAAAATAATATAAAAACAGTATGGTAATACAGCAGAAGTCCCAGATGGGTAAAAGCAGAAGACCGGAAGTTCTCCCTGGATATATGGTAAATTTGAGATTATTCTGAAATCCAAGAGACTATGCTCTCAAAAATAATCTGAATTATCCTTCAATAAGAACAAGGCTTAATTATGATACTTTTAGACAATATATAATTACAAGGTCTTTATTAATAACATCTAATTAATATGTATCAATATTATGATATAAGTATATTTATTTAATTTATTTCCATTAAATACATTAAAATAATAGTATTCATGGACTACTTTGTACAAAATGACATAAAATACCTAGAAGCATTTGAAGAACTGAAAGTACTATCTACATAATCATGTGTGCATAAACGGTTGTGCTATGTATGTATGAATTTATAAGGATTTTTAAAACACTGGTGCTACATTTTGTGAAAATTCAATTTTATAATAATGTTTAAACTTATTTTTCACTATATGTTTTTTCCTTGCTAGAGGCATAAATATTGCTAAGTAATAATATCTTTAATATTTCCTAGAATTAATAGCATTTCCTATTTTATAAACCCATTATCACTCCATATGTGTACATACTTTGTTAGATTTTTGAAAAGTGCTGTGATAGGCAGATTCATAATTTGCTCAAGGTTATTTCTTCTTCTTAGTTCTCTTGTCCCCATGAAAGCCAGCGTGTCAGCAGAATCTACCCTCTGATCATAATAAGCAAAACATGGCATCTCTAATGGGATGCAAATGTCAAATTAGATTTTTCAAATTTGTTTCATGGATTTTCTTTCTGGCTATACTTTGTTCCTTCTGTCTCAAGGACCTGCGGGATTCTTTTAGTTGACAGCTAGTATGAAGTCCTCAGCTCAACAGGCACTGGGCTCTGTTATTGCCAAAGGAGTAGCCATGTGCTCCTACTTGGCAGGTGTATCATTCTTGAGTCAGGCTTCTGTGTGGATGGCACATTCTGGAAAGAGACCAAATTTGCATCTCCTGGATGGTCTAAGAAGCAGCAGACCCAGCATGCCAGAATAGATCTCTGACACATAGAAACTGTTAGATAGCAAATGGATGTTATGGGAAGCCACTCAATTTTGAGAGAATGAATTATGTATCCGCAGGAATGTAATGTAGGTTACAGATTTAGAATTACTAACGGGACAATGATGAATGTCACTATGATAAAAGTCTACCTGCAGGCTATTCATACACAGCCAAATTTCAAAAAAATCATAACTTCACCTTTGCTATTAAAGATGTTATTGAAACATTATAAATGTGGCATTATTTTCTAGAAACCAATATTTATTTTATTTATGCTATTATTTAAATATACTTAGCAACCTATGCATTCATGAACATAAATTTTGATGGGATGATTTAAGCCAGTTTTGTTTCTTAGAGGGTGGTCAGAAAAAGTGGACATTTTTCATAAGTGCATGCAAGAAACTCTCAACTAATACACATCTAAGAAATCAGATTTTAAAGTGGTACCACTAAGGCATGCTGGAATAAATGATCCCAGTGAATATGTTCTATAAACCCACTAAAATTTACCTTCATCCACAGGTATTATGATGCCAAATATATTTTATTGCATTAAGTCAGTGACAAGATTAGAAAGTCTAATTTGACCATATTTTCATATCTGAGTCTAAGCAAGACCGACTGTAAAGCTAAGACTTCCACGTTTTATTGCTCAAGTAAATCCAGCATTTATATTGAACATATTAAAATAATGATAGATGTAGGTATTATCATTCTCAGGGTTGGCCTTCTTTTGGTTACAACTAGATTACAAGGCTTATATAAGTGAATCCTGATAGCATCAAATTCTTTTAATTCACCAATTTGGAAAGAAAGTAAAAAGGTGATTCTAACTAGAGGAGAGATAGCTTGAGGAACCTTGGGGATGCAACAGCTGTGTGCACATAAGTAAGAGAACTTTTGAGGCTTCAAAGACAGTCTGATAGTTGCTGTAAAAAAGGAAGTATGTCTTGCACCATCAGTACAATATTTCAACTCTGCGAGAATACAATTGCTTTCCTGTTGCTTTATTTAGTTAATAGGAAACTTCAAGTGGATAATCCAAAGTTCCGAGAAAAGGGTATACATAGTACTACCTGACGACCCAGCTATACCACTCCTGGGCATGTACCCAAAACATGCTCCAACATGAAATAAGGACACATGCTCTACTATGTTCATAGTAACCATATTTATAATAGCCAGAAGCTGGAAGGAACCAGATGTCCTTCAGCAAAGGAATGGATACAGAAAATGTGGTACATTTACACAATGGAGTACTACTCAGCTATTAAAAACAATGACTTCATGAAATTCTTAGGCAAATGGATGGATCTGGAAGATATCATCTTGAGTGAGGTCACCAAGTAACAAAAGAACAGACCTGGTATGTACTCACTAATAAGTGGATATTAGGAAAAAAAACTCGGAATATCCATGATACAAGTCATAGAACACTTGAAGCTCAAGAGGAAGGACAACCAAAGAGTGATGCTTCAGTCCTACTTAGAAGGGGGAACAAAATAATCAAGGGAAGTAGAGGGTGGGAGGGACTTGGGAGGAAGAGGAGAAAAGGAGGGGGAAAGGAGGGGAAAAGGAGGGGAATAACCAGGTATGGGAGGAGATGGAGGAGATGTACAGAGGATCAGGAAATTGAGCAGAGGTGTGTAGAAATCGGGGATGGGGAATTGGGGGTAGCAACCAGAAAGTCCCAGATTCCAGGAAAGCAAGAGTCTCCCAGGCCCCCACTGGGATGACATTAGCTGAAATATCCCTTAACAGGGAGGAAGAACCTGTAGAAAAGGGATCCAGAGATTGGGCATCCCCACCCCCCCACCCCCCCACCCCCCGTTGAGAGATGGGGCTTCCTGCCCATCTCCAAAATTTTAACCCAGAATTGCTCCTGTCTAAAGTAAATTCAGGAACAATGGGTGGAACAGAGACTGAAGGAAAGGCTAACCAGAGACTGCCCCACGTGGGGTTCCATCCCACGTGCAGACACCACATCCAGACACTATTTCAGATGCCAAGAAGTGCTTGCTGACAGGAGGCTGGTATAGCTGTCCCCTGAGAGGCTCTGCCAGAGTCTGACAAATACAGATGCAGATGCTCTCAGTCAACATCCAACTGAGCACAGGGACAAGGAGGTAGGGGAACTACTGAAGGAGCTGAAGGGCCTTATCTAGCATCAATGGGAGGGGAGGCCCTTAGTCCTGTGAAGGCTTGATGCCCCAGTGCAGAGGAATGCTAAGCTAGTGAGGCAGGCCTGGGTAGGTGGGTGGGGGAGCACCCTCATAGAAGCAGGGTAAGGTAGGACGGGAGAGGAGATTTACAGAGGGGAAACCAGGAAAGGGGAAAACATTTAAAATGTAAATACATAAGCTATCCACTTAAAAAATTAAAATCGATACAAAAAAAGGGAGTATGTACTTCTAATTTTTCTAAGATTCACTTGCATAAGTGAACCAAAATTTACTCCACAGAACACTTGCTTTTATAAAAGATGAATATGTATGATAATAATTATGTAATCATTTGGGCATATATTTTTCTTGATATTGTCTACTGAAATGATGTATATCTGTTCCAGAACTCAGAGACCTGAAGATTAAGCTTCAGGCAATAGCTATCATGATTGTGCTTGCAAACTCAAAGTGAAGCAAATACTTTTATGATTTAAGATGCTGAAGAAAGGTATGTAAATTCTGCTTTACAAGTTTTTTTTTTCTCTCCAGAAAAAAAAAAAGAGTATTAAAAGTGTTTCTTTATCTTTTAATTTTGTGACTGTCTCTTTTTGAAGTATTACTTGATTAAAATATGCTCTGAGTTATTGGAATTTATGTTACATTAACATTCTTGGCTTAAGGAAAATGAGGTTCTGGCAAGATCTTGCCATGGAACCTTGTATACAAATATTCCTTCCCTCTCTCCTTTGTCCCTGGTCCCATGCCTTCCTACACTGCCTCCTATTCTCGAGTGTTTCCTTGCACTGTCAATAGTATGTCTAGTGGTTTGAAAGGACAGAGAAACCCTAGGGGAATATGATACAAGAAACACATGCCTTTTCTCTTTTAGGTTAGATTTTTTTCATTTATTTCATGGTCAAATGAGATAAAAATAATCTGTAGTGAGGAAAATATAACTGTATTTTTGGTGAAAAGGACAAAATCATTTTCAGACAATTTACATGTGATGCTGTGTCTGTATTTCAGCAAGCAGGCTGTAGTCACACACAATAATTCTTTGAGGAGTACTTTTTGACGTTAATGCTAAATATGTTTTTATGCACTAAAATATTTATTATGTAAAGCTTCTGTTGACTTTTTTGAAAATTTCCCAATCTTCTGATAACAATCTTTCATATTTTGCCTAAGTCAGACTCATGAGAGCCGCCTAAAGTCTTATCTTAAAGGAAAGTTATGTGAAAATACTAGATTAAATTATAAACATTTCCTGTAAAAAGGGAGAGCATGATACAGCTTTCAGAAAATGTAATTCTCCATGATTTGTTAATTTATGATGCTGGCTCATTGTCAGGAAAACATCTCCTCGCTTTCCATTACAGACTTTTCACTCTGCAAACGTATCTTCATTTAGATTCAGAGTTCGATAGGTAAGAACATCCAAGAAATCCTCTGTAAGCAAGAAAATCTAAAGCAGATATTTGCTTAATCCACTGCTTTGCTAAACAAAGCACAGAAGAAGAGAGAATATTTAAGCATTTAGCTGAGGTATAAGATTTTGGAGTGCCTCAATGATATTACTAATTTCACATTAACATTAAACATCATATCAAGTATGAATTTAATATCTTATTACATTTTAAATTTGCATGTATGTGGAGGGGGTCTATTCATCTGTGAGTGTAAGTAATCATGGAGTCCATAAGAGAATGCTGGGTCACCTAGGACTTTAGTAAAAGGTGGATGTAGACTAGCTGAAGTGGACTCTGGCAACCATTCTTGGGGTCCTTGCAAGAGCAACAAGCACGTTAATTGCTAACACATGATCTCAGCCAAGTACAACTTCACCAAAAGAGTTATGAAAGTAAAATAAAATTTCAAGAATACATAGCATGAATAATAAAATTTGGTTAAATTTCAACAACTGTTATTGGTCCATTCTCAGTAAGCATTTCAACATCTGTTCTTCCAGATGATATGGCAGACAGAAGGAAGCAATAGTTTTCTACGAAGTCAGGAAGAAAAAAATATTTTCTAAGTTTCTTTGGGATGAACTAAGTTTTTCTTTTATACAGTTTCATTAGTATGAACTAAATTTCTCTTCCCTTGCTTAATTTGTCTACTTTCATTATGTTTCCATAAACATTGATATATTCACTTGTGTATAAATATATTGTCATAGTACATGCAAATGTGTATAATATATTTACATGTAGATAGGTCTATGATGTACCTTCCTTCTTATATATTTATAGATACATATTTATAGTACACAAATGCCATAGTACTAAGAAGAGCAAGCATATACACAGAGACATATTATATAATATGTAATATTTTTCCTCTTTATTGGTAAATATGGCATATTTCCAAAGATGGGAAAAGGTGAATTAGATAATGAATATGTAAACAAAAATATATGCATAAGTCAAAGTAAGATAATTCATATGAACTTGATTTACCAGTTTTATTGACTTTACTATATGCTTAGCTATTAAAATTTAAATACCAATTGGTTTTTCCATTAAGAAAACTGTAGAAGAAATATTGTAAAATATTCTAAAGCAACACAAAACTTAAAAATTAATGAGTAGTAGAAGGAATAATTAAACTTTATTGTGTAAAAAATCCTTAAAATATATAAATTATTATAACAACATTTTTGAAAAAGTTCTTTAAAAGATTCTTCTGCAAGAATCTGTTACTTTCTAAAAAATTAAATATGCAATTTCTAAGAAAATTATTTTTATTCTTAAAGAAATATGAGCCTTATGGAGAAAAAATATATTCATATATTTCTATTTCTATACTAACATATTTTTCCTAAAAAAATCTACATAAAGTATCATTTATTTTCTTTGTTATCCTTTTCCCCCTTTCTTATTTGGATTTTCTCAAGTACAAAAAAAGTAAAGAAAAGGTACTTTAAGACAGAGCAGTATGAGAAAAAAAAAAAAAGACAGACCAGTATGGAAAATAGATTTGTATTCCTCTAGTTTACTCTAGGAAAAAGACTGAAAGAAGATTAAATAAAAGCCATGGAGAACAGGAAATGGAGGTCAAAAATAGAATATAGGTCTAGAAATTGAAAGCTTTAGAGACTCTTAAGTAGAAAATCACCTTAAAGTTATTTATTTGCTCAGAATACACCTGTGAAAATTCACAAACCGACAACCTATGGATTTTCTTTTTTTCTCTTCCTAGTCTCATTGCTGGTGATTGGTAAATATACATAATTCACTGAAAAACTAATAGGAACAGTGGAGTATCTAAGAAAACTTGGTTAGGAAGTAGTGTGTCAGTAAAATGGGAGCTTAGAGAAGAAATAACAGCAGCTGGTTGTTGTTGTTCCCATGGCGTGGCAATCCCTCAGCTCCATCAATTCTTTCCCTAACTCTTCCATTGGGGTCCTTGGGAGCAGGATGACATAAGTGTCATTACATATGACCAAAACACCATATCCTAAATTGTAGCCATATTTCTACATATCCTATTAAAATTCAGCAAAACAAATAATCTTCTACCTTGGATGAATTGAATCAGTAGGAAAGAACACAAAGATGGTCATAGTATAAGACAATCTATGTTCAAATTCAAAAAACACATACACCACAACACATCACAATATTTTCACTTAGAAACTAAAAGTCACTTATCTTTGATAATATCCTATGAAGCTGGCAAAATGAGATTGATGAACAATATTTTTCTTTAAGTGATCACTCTGAAAAGTGTTCAGTTAATGGATGATTTTGATTGTCCATAGAAACATCTACATGCAAAAATTAAAATTTTGACATATGAATTTGAACTATAAAATGCCATATTCTACATTGGGTAAGTTAGTGTATAATCCTATGCATATAAGCAAAAAAAAAAAAAAAAAAAGTACTTATCACCCAGGAAATTTAAATTCTAACATAAAGTGTATTTTAAATGCATTTAAAAATTTCCTGCTATCTAATTTTATGTTTATATATTAAATAGTTGAATTTCCCATCCATCATATTGACAATATCTTCATATTTATTCACTGCAGATTTAAAATTTTATTTTAGATGTTTTTTTTTCTTATAATTTCAAATATTTGATAAAATAACATTTTCATTAATCCCAAAAGGAAAAAAAAATACTGATTTTTTTTTCATGTGTTCATTTTGGACATTGTTTTGGAAAGGCAAAGTGATGGTGTTAATTTTTGTGACTGGGTAAGTAATGTCTTAGAACTAGTAAAAGTGACTAACAGTATGTCAGCAGAGTAAAAATAATTTGGCATATGTTATAGAAAGTTTTCTAACAGTACTATGCAGAAATCAAGCTATAAGCCTGTAATCTTGATGACCGTCTGTTTTAGGTATAGACATTTACTTAATAGTATATTGTAGAAAAATTAATGCCAGCAAAGTTCACAAAATGATTTATAGAAAAGAAGTGATTTAAAGATGCTATCGTTTTAACAACTTCACAAATGATTCTAGAAGCTCTAGAATTGAATTGACTATTTTGTCTGACCTTAGATGGAGAAATTATTCTAGTCTACTTCACAGAACATGCATTAGCTAGAGGTTTCCCCTGGAAGCTTATAGGCCTTTCAAAAGCAAAATTGTATTTCCTTATTGAAACTCATGGGAATAAAGCAACCCAGGGCTGCTGGTTCCCAATACTAAAACAAATCAGTTTGTTGAAAGTGAAGATTTTTGCAATGTACTCAACATGGTTATTTGACTAAAATAAGTAAATTGACTAACCTCTTCACACTCATTTGTTATATTTGATTCTTTGGTGTTATGGCTATAGGAGTTAAGAACATTGAAAGTCATTTAGAATTAAATATGCCCAAGAGGGGAAATCACACTTGAAATGCTAATCTTTCTGTAAGAATTATAAAAAAAATGTGTCCCAACTTCTGAGCTATGCGAAGATTCAATGAAGAATGACTAGTCTTCCTATAAAGCAGATATCTTCTTATGGCTCTATACATTTTTGTTATGTGGGTCCCAGACAGGTAGACTCTGGACTCTAGAATTACAAACAACAAAAAATGTGTTGTTTTCTTTTGTAGAGCTCTAATGCTGTAATTAAACTCCATGACCACTGTCAGCCTGAGAAGTGAGTTTCCTCTCATCTTCCACTTCAAATAACAGTCCATCCTTAAAAAGATGTAGTGCAACAAAGCAGTCTGGAAGAAAGAACTGAAGCAGGACCTTATTGTAGGGCTACTTCTTCCAACCTTGGTCTGCTTTCTTAAACACTGCAGGATCACCTGCTAAGGGATGGTACGACACACAGTGAGGTGTGCCCTCCTCTGTCAATCATTAATCAAGAAAATGCCCATTGTCTACAGACAAATCTGATGGAGGCAATTTTCTAGTTAAATTTACCTCTTTGCAGACGACCAAAGCTCATGTAATGGACATAATATTAACCAGTACAATTTTTTAACTATATAGTTTATATGATACATTGTTGTAGAGGAACTTTTAATCCAGCAGTGGCTACTCAGGCAAAGGAGCAATCCAAAGACCTTAAAGTCTATGTGATATGATTGGAATACCTGTAAACCATCTGGCTGGAATACAGACATGCCCTTAGTCCACACCTCAAATAATGAAGGTAAGAGTAAGCAGCCATGTTTGAAAATGATATCTAACAGAGAGGCAAGCAAAGAATCAGAGAAGGTTGGGCAACATCATTCAGAGATAGGACATGCCCAATACTCATGAAAACAGCACAGGAAGTAGAGGCTACTTTAGAGTAGCACAGAAAGAGGAGGAGAGATAAAGATACAGAGAGACAGAGGAAGGACAGTTTTACAGAGACTGCTTACATGTGAAGATAGAACAAGCCAGAGAATGAGAAGGAGCCAAATTAGAGCAGATTATCAAAGTTAGTATGTGGCCAGGCAAAGTAATTCAGTCAGAATCTGAGAGGAAGCAGTTTAGAGAGGAGTTTGAGCCAGAAAAGGTGAGTTGAATCATCTGTATTAGTTAGGGTTCTCTAGAGTCACAGAACTTACGGAGTAAAGGAATTTATTGATGATTTACAGTCTGCAGTCCAATTCCCAACAATGGTTCAGTAGTAGCTGTGAATGGAAGTCCAAGGATCTAGCAGTTACTCAGTCCCACATGGCAAACAGGCGAAGGAGCAAGAGCTAGTCTCCCTTCTTCCGGTGTCCTTATATGATCTCCAGCAGAAGGTGTAGCCCAGATTAAAGATGTGTGCCATCACACCCTTAAAAGGTTAAAGGTGTGTGCCATCACACCTTTATTCCCAGATGATCTTGTGCTCAGAGATCTCTCCGTCTTAATCTTCTGGAATCCATAGCTGCTATGTTATCAAGATCTCCATACCAAGATCCAGATCAGAATCTTCTATCTCCAAGCCTCCAGGTTAGGGTCACTGGTGAGCCTTCCAATTCTGGATTGTAGTTCATTCCAAATATAGTCAAGTTGACAACCAGAAATAGCCACTACACCATCCATTCAGAGTTCAAACAGAAAAACACAGTGTAGGCTTATTCAGCAGTTAGCTTCCTAGATGACAGTTATATCTGTCAAATAAAAGTTACTTTTACACTTTGTAAAACAAAAAGTGTAAATAGATTGATACAATATAAGTGAAGAACAACAAATATCAGACAGTATTTACTAGAATATATGGGTAAGAAAAATTGTATTTCTTTCTAATACTTTTAAAACAATTTCATGACCTCTATTTTGATATGGAAGTTTCAGGTGTGTCACATGAGGCAGAGTCACTTGCAGTTTTGCTGAGGGAAGACCTTTGATGGAAACATGATATTTGCAGAGAGTATAAATAGGACTCAAGTACAGTGACAAGGTCTACTTGCATAGTTAACCTGGCAATGCTTTCTTGGTCTCAAGGCACTGCTGACCTTCACTTCTTTAAGAGAGGCACTGAAAAGAACTTCTCCTGGCTCTCCAGCTTGTTCTTATTGCTTCTGTTTTGCCAGAAGCCTGGCTGTTTCTGTTGGATTTTGACATCACTGATTATTCCTCTTTGGTATCCTGACACTACTGAACTGGAATGTTGGTATCCTAACAAATAGAGATTGGAATCATCCTGACCCCCAAAGAATTACTGTCAAATATGTCCACACACCCTTGTCCTATTTACTCCCTTTTCTTCCCCACCTTTGTATGGTGGGCAAGGAGTGGAGTTGAAACATTTGAGAACCCTTATTATAAGTAGATATTTAAAAAAAATATTTAAGCTTATAGTATTTGACTTATATTCACCTCCCTCTCCCATCTCCTCCCAGACAAACCCTCACTTCTTTAAACATACAGAATAAATCCTCTCTTTGTTTAATCCCCTTCAATTTAATATATGTTTCCCAACTGCTCTTGATTTGCTGCCGGCGCAGGAGTGTGGTTGAAGTACCAGAGGTCAAAACATTAAACATAAAACAGAAAATTGACACTCTCCCAGAAACTATCAAATTTAAATAGATCCTAAGCTGGTTGGTACTCAGGCTTCATGATCACTTCCATACTCCATGCTGGAATCTTGTCTGATTTGACTTTACATAGGCGATTTGCCTGTCATCACAGTTGCTGAGAGATCATATGTATAATTACCCTGTTGCTTCAAGTGAAAAAACAAACAAACAAACAAACAAAAACAAAACAAAACAAACAAACAAAAAACATAAAGCATCTCCGACTCTCCAACTCTATCTGGCCCTTTATTACTGACGATCCCGGACCATTTTAAGATTGTACATGTTCCAATTAGAGCTGAGCACTTCCATGTCCCTGGTTCTCTTATTCAAATTCTTCCATTTGAATAAGAAGTCAGAAACTTCTTTACCAAGCTCTAAAATAGATCTTACATATTTAGATACTTAACAAACACCAGAAGAGTCATCCTGAAGAATATGTTTTGGAATAGACAGAAAAATATTAAGCGGAATTGCTTAAAGAAACCATAACATGTATTATTAGTTATAGAATGTTAATAATATATAATTTATTTAAATTATACTTTTAAATTGCTGACCCATATTTTTTATTCTGCTTCCAATTTAAAGTACTTTAATTTAAATGGGTTTGCTTAAAATTATTTTGCATAATTCTATTTTCTGTTTATTTACATATGATACCATGATTTGTTCTTGTTCTATTTAATTATATAAAAATATATAATGGATGTCTATTTAAAATACAATTACAGTAATATCCTCATATTTATTGACTTTGCTTATTTATAATAACTGTATTATTCTTATTTCCTGATATTTAGTTCCTTGCTCAAAATTTGGAAATTTTTATACACATTTAATTAACATTAATATATTCTATTTTAGCGTAATACAGTGAGAATTTTTCATTATCCTTAAACTGTTTTCTCAGTAAAAGCTTGTGACTTCCATCCTCAATTAATTGCTTAAAGTCTATGAAATATTTGAAACTAGGTTCATCTTTGGATTACTATACCATAAGCTCACATTGTGCAGGTTAAATTTGTGTAAACTTGACACAAATGGATTACCAGTGAAAAGAAGCCTCAAATGAAAAAAAAAAAAAAAATGACTCCTTGAGATTTGGATGTAGACCATTTTTTTAAATTAGTGATTGATGTGGAAGGGCCAAGACAATTGTGGGTGGCACAATCCTTGGGTTGATCATCCTGGGTTTTATAAGAAAGGAAATAGTGAAAGCCATGTGGAGCAAGCCAGGAATCAGGATGCCACCCCTCACCCCCCATGGTATCTGTATCAGCTCCTGCCTCCAGGTTCCTGCCTGATTAAGTTCCTGCCCTTAATTACCTCAACAGATTTATTTAACCTTAAGCAAAATAACTTCCCTCTCCAACCCTTGTTTGGTTATGGTGTTTCATCACAGCAATAGAAACCCTAAGACATTACTTTTAAGTCATAAATTTCTATTCTTGTTCCCTTTAGGATCATATGTATTTCATAATGTACAATGCACTCATTCAAAGTTGAAAAGACTTTAGAGTTGTTAACAATTCTAAAACTTTAAACCACAGTAAACAATTTACATATGAGCTGTAAGGCAGACTTTTATCTGTAATTCTCAGTTACATAGAAAATAATTATACAACTCATATACACAATAACAGAAATGGTCTCAATCTAAAGATGGGGAAGGGAGACATAACAAGGAACACTGATACAAAAACAAAAGCCAGCAAGAGTAGGGAGCACCCAATCCCAAAGCTCCAAATACACTATCTGACTTAAACTGACTTCACCTGACTACCAAGGTGTCTGTGGCTTTATAGCTCCAAATGAGTGGCAACATTAGAAGGCCTCTAGTAGACCATCTATAGTCTATGCTTACTGCTTTCTATGGACAACACCTCATGGGTTTAGAATCTCCAATACTCAGGCATCTCCAGTGAAACTTAAGCATTCTCTTCACAGCTTCAAAGACAACCTCTCAAAGCCTTCTTCTGGGGACTTTAAATCTGATATGCATTCCCTAGCCCCAGAGCCTTCTTATTAGTGTAGAGGAACACTCCATACTCCCTCAGCTTTGCAATATTTTATTTCTTTAAACCATGCAGCAATGGATTATGCTATCAATCTCTATTAGTTGCAACAGAGTCTGCCTCATTTAACTGCAGGTGTATTATCCTTTTTGTCTCTTCCTTGCTGACTCTCCATGGAACTCCTTCAACTGTACTCTCACTTGAGGCCATTTTTTCACAGGTAATGTAAAATTGTATTTTCACAAGTTAGAGCCTTTGAAAAGGTGTCTGATCTTCAGGGAATCTTTCCTTCTATTGTCAAACAGAGGGAAACACCATTATTCTTTGTGAAAAATAAAAGGGGATATTAGCAGAACTCAAACCAAGCAATTAGACACTTTCATCCAAATAACTACTGTCTTTTTTCACTGACTAATTTGCTGACAATATTAGTCAGATTCTCTAGATGAACAGAACTGATAGAATAAATATATAGGGGGATGATCTTAGGGTGGCTTACAGGCTGTGGTCCATCTAGTCCAAAATCTTTTGTCTGTTACGGGAATTTACAGATGTTGTAGAGTCTCAGCTGGTCTTCTGTATACACTAGAATCAAGCAAAGGGTTCTTCAGTGTTCTTCTTAAACCCTTTAATACTGGGATTCTTTATTACATTTATTCATGTTGTACTGTGCTGATTCCCACCCATATATTCTGTTGCTACTTCAAAATTGTAATTTTGCTAGTGTTGAGTATTATCTAGTAAGGATCTGATATTCAGGATATCTGATATGTGACACCCAAAGAGATTATTATCAACAGATTGAGAATCATTGTGTTAAGGGCAATGAAGGAACGTGTTATCAAGAGTAAGAACAAGCAGAAAAAAAAAATAATAAAAAAAAAATAAAAGCAAAGTTAAAAACCAAAACTCCCTTTTTCCACGTAGATTATATAGGATTTCAGTAAAAGGTTTGGTCCAGATTCCAGGTAGATCTTTCCATCTCAAAGATCCAGAATTAACTTGGGTCTCTCCACTTCAAATTAAACTTGTTTATGATTTTCCTTATCATGCTACTCAGATTTTGTCTTCCCAGAATTTTGTTCTTGATTATCAAAGACTTAATGTTTAATAAGTAATATCCATTTCATATCATGAACGTTCTTTGGTTTGGAAAATATCCCTCACACAGAAATAGTGAAGTACTTTTCATTAGTATCTCATGCAAATCCTCAGAACATGTGTAGATCACAAGCACGATTTTTTTTTTTTGTTGTTCCCCAAGATAACTTATAAACTAGATATTATTTGTCTGTGTTTCTCTCTTAGGGTCCTTTTTTAAAATTCTGCCTACAGCATTTAATTTTCTGGTGCTAAAATGTGAATTCTTTGACACACTTCTAAAAAAAGTCTAAATGTCTACAAATTATGTCAGTTGAATGAGCAATTTCTTCTCTTCTTGAAATCATTTCAAGTGTTAGCTGGTTGGTGTAATATACCCTAATAGCAGCAACTCAAACAAGAAAAACATATTTTATGTTATTATATGAAGGAATTTTTTTTTATTATTGTGGTGTAACAGGAGCTTGAGACAAGCTCATTTAAAGTTGGCAAACCATGAATGATAGTGTTCAACTTCGTTTAACTTTTTTTGTTTTTCAGTTCAAATATCTGGTACAAAATCTGCTGCTGTACTGTTAATGTGGGTTATCTGTCATTAACCATCAATGGGAGGAGAGGCCCTTGGTATTTTGAAGAGCATATGCCCCACCCAGTACAAGGGAATGCCAAGTCCAGGAAGTAGGAGTGAGTGGGTTGGGGGGCAGGGTGGGGGAAGGTTTTAGGGGGCTTTGAGGATAGCATATGAAATGTAAATGAAGAAAATATCTAATAAAAAATGTCTTAAAATTGTGATAAGGATGCTTAAAAGAAACTATTATAGAATGATTTCCCAAGAGCCTCCATTGCTAGCAACCTCTTGTCAAGACATTATCCTTAACCAGCTCATTTTGAATGATTTGTATTTATTTGCAAATCAGTTGTCAGGAGAACAGTCTTTGGTTATAAGTTCACAATGACCATTTTTTGTAAAAAATGGAAAGAAGAATTACTAGTTTGTGGAAAAGATTTGGGAATCTATTCATGGCAAAGATATAAAAAATAAATAATATTAAGTGGATGTAAAATAAAATTTTATGTGACTATAATCTTAACTCAAGAAATTTAATTTCATAATTTAAACTTATTTACCATTTAATCTTTTCTCACTCTGTCATTTTATAACTAAATGGTACAAGAATCTAATTTTTGTTTTTTGATAAAGCTAAGACAAAGACCAAATTATACATTATATTTACAAGTTCTGTTTGATCATTTCTAACTTTCTTTTTTTTCTTTTTTTTTCTCTCTCTTTATTAGATATTTTCTTCATTTACATTTCAAGTGTTATCCAGAAATTTCCCCACACCCTCCCCCATCCCTGCCCTGCTCCCTTAACCACCCCCTCCCACATAATGGCCCTGGCGTTCCCCTGTACTGGGGCATATAAAGTCTGCATGATCAAGGGGCCTCTCTTCCCAATGATGGCCAACTAGGCCGTCTTCTTCCAAATTTGCAGCTAGAGACATGAGCACATGGGGAACTAGTTAGTTCATGTTATTCTTCCACCTATAGGGTTGAAAACCCCTTCTTAAACATAAATGGAAGTACTAAATAGTAACAGTTATTCACTGATATCACTCAAAGATCAATCATGTCTCCACCTTAGCCACAATATTGGGTTTTCTGCTTATTTGTTGTTGTTGTTGTTGTTGTTGTTGTTGTTTTAATCCTCTCTTTCTATATCAGAAACAACGTAAAATAACATAATCAATAGGATAAAGTACTTTAGAAGTGAGAGGTTATGAACTTCATGTCACAGAATTTGGAACTGTGATTTCATCCTTCTTGTTTTAGTCCCTTCTAGTACTGTAGCATTCCCATTCGGCTTCCTGGAGGTTGGAAAAAAATCTATGGCTACTTGGAGATGCTAGGCCTTTATTACCTCCATAGCAAGAGTCTTCTGTGCTTCTTTGAAGGCTAACAGGAGCTATAGTTTCTGACACTTGTAGGGTTTTTAACCTAGAATGATATCATTTCCCTAAAACATTGTAATCATTATCAGCCTCAGAATACTTAGTGCTACAATTTGGAAGAGTAAAGACCATAGAGAAGTGGCTGGAGAGATGGCTCAGTGATTGAGCATTGACTTCTTTTCCAGAGGTCCTGAGTTCACTTCCCAGCAACCACACGGTGGCTCACAACCATCTGTAATGAGATCAGATGCCTTCTTCTGGTGTGTCTAAAGACAGCTGCAGTGTACTCACATATATAAGATAAAATAAAAATAAAAATCTTTAAAAGAAAATAATAAAAGACTCTAGAGAAACCAGGGGTGAACTCACTCTTCAACCTCTGTCTTGGAGAAAATGAGGAATGCTTGTTAGGACTAACTGTTGCTCTCTTAAGTTTTACTTCTCCACTGTGGAGACTCTGGGAAAGGATTCCTTTTTTTATGTATAATAGTAATTATACCTTCTATTTCTTCTTTTACAGTAATTTTCTCATAGTTTATGTGATGCTTCAATGATGTTTCAAAGCTATACAAAACAGAAAATTATTTCATGGACTAGCCAATTATAAACTTGAAGAAAAATCATAAATAATCGGAGTACATCTGTAAAGAATTTTAATTTCAAAGGAACCAAGAAGAGGTTGCATCAAAAATTAAAAACAAAACAAAAGAAAAAAAACACCACCACCACCAACAACAACAAAAAAAGAGTTCCCATGGGAGCAGTGAGTACAAACTGCCCAAAATGGCTCTTGAGAGGATTAGCATTATCAAAAATCACAGGAGACCTTGTACTGCATGCTAAGAAGCAAGATTAATTTAATTGGGTAAAATCATAAATTTTGATTGTGTAAGCATTCAGAGAATGAACTCAGCAGAATCTCATTTTGAAAAGGATAAGGAGACACAGCTACTATAGTGAAGATAATATTTTATAAAAAAGGAGCAATTAATATGCTAGGCTTTCCTGATATTGTTTCTTTTCTCCACCAATCCATCATAGCAACACATATAAATATAATGTAGTGATTCATGTGGCTTTTCTTCTGATTTAACTTTACTGTTTTATCTTACTTTTCATTCTCTACTCTTATTTTCTTCAAAACTATATTTTTACAGCTTCAGTATTAAAGCTTCTTGTGGCTATCTGTATGGCCATAATTCACATATGTTTTTAATTTTTTTTTTATTTTTAAATATTTGTATGGGTTTGTCTACAAAAGGATGTGTATGTAGTATCCATATCAAGAAGCTTGGAAACAATTGCCAGTTAACTCCTCTTCAAGCAGGGATGATATTGTCTTTTGGCCTTCACAAGTACATTCACTCACACATGAAAAACATACTCCAAACACACATATGTAACCATAATCTTATGGCAACAGCTGCTTATGCAGCAGAGGATGAACTCATCTGGAATCAATGGGCTGGGAGCCCCTTGGTCCTGTGTAGGCTCATTGACCCAACTAAGGGGAAGGCTAAGGTGCTAAGGCAGAAATGGGTGATTGGAGGAGCACCCTCATAGAGGCAGGGAGGAGGGGAAAGTGGAAGGAAATAGTGAGTTTGTCGAAGGGATGTTAGGAAGGGAGATAACATTTGAAATGTAAATAAATAAAATAACAAATTAAAAAAAAAAAAACAACATAGTAAGAAAAAAATAATTCTAAAACCCCAGGGAGTTGTTCTTAACTAGTTTTCTTTGTAGTTATCACTTTGGTTATCACCATCCTACCTTATTTCCTGGGTTTTGTTTTGTTTGCAATTATTGTCTACATTTTACCCCGTGGTTGTTAACTAAGCTTTCAGTGTCCCTTCCTATTGGAATACTACCATATTCTTAACTAATTTCTTTAAAAAGGCCATCAATGAAATCGGCAACACTATACCTTGTTGCCTCAATTTTCTTTTCGTATTAATTGTTCTTGCATCCATGAGAAATTAGAATATTTGTATTCAAATTTTTGACAAAACTGTCATATTGTTTAAATTATTCTGTTCCAATGAGACAAAGATAACAGTGTTACCTTGCTTCTCCTTTTGATTTTGTTACTATTTTGGTGCTAATTTACTACATGGCTTAGGAATTAGAAAATTGAATAATGGTCCTTCTTAATTTGTATAATTTTAAGATCTCAATGTATTTTGGTCTGAAGTTTCATGATTTCCTTCCTTTTGTTTTCAGTATCTAATTCCCAATTCAATTATTTATTTCTAACTTTTCCTTAGAATGAGGGAAACAACTTTTCTATAATATTTTTTCTATTTCTTCCAATTTTTATTTAATTTTTATGTTTTACTCTGTTAACAGAAAATGGTTCCGAATTTTTATTGACACATTATTATTTTTTGAGAAGGGCTACATTACACTTTTGACAATACACATTGCAATCACTTCATTTATAAATATAATATCTTAACACTCAATACCATCATTTTAACTTTAGGTTTATGTCTTTAATGTTTCTCAATTGTCATAATTACTTGTCAGTTCCTGAGATTACTTTTCAGTCTTTAATTTTTCTTAATGTTTGTTTCTTAACTGTTTAATCATAATCTCATATAATACATGTTACTTTTTTTACTCACTACAGAAATTTAACATTAAATTATCAAGGAAATTATTCATATTTCTATTTATTCCTAAACTTTATATAAACATTTAATAAATAAAAACTTTAATTATGTGAAATAATTATTTATGTTGGGCAACACCCTCCTTAATAATATTTATCTCATTCTCCACTTAACCTCTGAGCCATCTTTCTAGCTTTCTTGTTCTACTTTATACTCTATTTTATTTTTGTTGTTTTTTTTTTGTTGTTTTGCTTTTTATAATATGCCTAAATCTGAGCTCAGCCACCCCCTGTAAATTGCTCAAGGCTCCTTGCAAAATCCTCTTTGGAAAAATTCAAAGAGGGTGTTTTCTACCTTTGTGATCTCAAAACAAAACATTTTATATATTACAAATTTTGGAAAACACCGAAAGCTATAGAGTGATTATCAAAAAAAAAAAAAAATTGCATAACACCTACAAGGGTAAAATTCTAACTTCCTTGTACCTTTGTGCTTAATGTCTGAAAGAAGGAACAGGAAATGACCAACTGGTGAGGCAAATATGCTTGACTGTGTGTGTGTGCTTGCATTTGGGAAACATTCCAGCATCTTCATAGAACAACTATAATATTTCACCCACTTCTGCTCTTATATCAGGATAAAATCTTTTTTACCTTTCACATCTGTACACCACACAAAAGAATAATGGCAGAGAGGGGGAAAACAAATTGTTTTGCATTGACCCAAGCTTGATCTTTTGTTAGCAATTTCTCTGGGGTTCTCAACAGTGAATTGTTACCTTTAAGAACATTATCCTTCAAAATACTTCAACTGTCTTTTTTATTTTTATTTCACTTGAGAAAAATGCATGACCCAACTGACAGTAATAAAACAAAATCTGTAAAATGATCAGTGCCTATTTGATCATAAGTAAAGATTGCATTAGCCGAATGCTGACTTGGGAGATATAATTTATCATTCATCTTGAAAGGTTAAAAACAGGCAATTTATATAAATGTGAACCAAGAAATATTTGTTGAGAAATTCATAACAAAATTCAATTCTACTGCCTTTATACATGCTATCAGAAATGAAAGAAAGATGTGATATATTTAAATGTCAGCTGAGTTAGAAACCATTCTTGAACTAAACTCAAGATACATTTATATATTTATAATTTGAACTCTAAAAGATTCATAACAGTGTTTGCCTTTGAACATGAAGATAGTTCAAATTATAGATTCTGATCATTTTGGGTTTAAAAGATTTATTTTTAAAATATATGTGTTAGTTCTATGAGAATTTTATATATGCATGTAAAGTAGTTAGATTTTGTTCACACCAAACTTCCATAATTCATTCCCATGCAACCTCACCATTCCTCCCAATATATTGTTGGGTTTTTTGTTTTTGTTTTTGTTGTTGTTGTTGTTTCTGGCAAACCCATGGGGATTAATTAGTGCTCTATCCATATTCATGCTTATGGCCATTCCCTGGAGCATGGTTATTTAGTCAGGACTTTCTATGTGAACAAAACCAAGGGGATGAATATGAATTCATTATATTTAAAATAGTAAAAACAGTTAAATCACACAAGCTGAAATGCACAGCCTGAGAGCATGTGAAAATTCAATGGCTTTCTCTCTCTCTCTCTCTCTCTCTCTCTCTCTCTCTCTCTCATCTGTTGCTGTCTCTCTCACTGGTGATCACAGCTAGTGGCTATTCAAGAGTCTGAAGCAGTTCCAATCTGATTCTAGATATTCAAAAAATTTATGGAGAGCTGAAGGCCATTTTACATGCTATAAAGTTTTTGGGTTTTTTGTTTTGTTTTGTTTTGTTTTGTTTTTTGTTTTTTTCTGTCAGTTAGGGAAGCAGCAGCAGGAGCAGCAGATCATCTCAGCATCTCAACATCAAGATGGAAGGCCAAAAAGTAAAGAGATATAATCTCCCTTCTGATAAACATTTCTTCTTCTTTTTTAATCTAAGCTACTACCAGAAGATATCACTGATAATAGCAGTAGATTTCCAACATAGATCAAGGAAGTCAGGAGAGTTCTTCACAAGGTGACTCTAATTTGTGGCAAGCTGATGTTGAAACCAACCAAACACTGGCTAAACTTCCAGGGCTTGAAGAAACCTGTCTCTCCCTCCACTACCTACCACCAACTCTATATAGTGCTTCAGTGAGTGGTGGTAGCTGGAATGTCCTCTATACTCTATGTTGGAATGTTTACCTAATCCTTGTGTAGATCTTTGGCCAAAAACCAAAGCTGAAGTGAATTCTTCAGGACAATGGTCCTGTCATTACTAGAGACAATGTGTTACTCCAGTTCTCCCAATATTTGGTTCTGCATCTTAACAATGGCTCCTCTTCCACAATAGTCCAGAAGTTTATGAGGGAGATATAAACACACACACACACACACACACACACACACACACACACACACACAGATTTTATATATATATATATATATATATATATATATATATATATATAGTGTATTACATACATATTTTAGAAATATATATATATATATATATATACATACATATATGTATATATATATATAATATAAAAATTTCTATCTCTATCTCTAGAAACAGATATAGATATATAATAGTCTAATTGGTGTTATCCTCCAATGAGGACACTCTTCTCCCAGAATCCATTGGAACATAAATAAAATTCTTATTGCCAAGTGTGGGTGGGATACTTTCCATTGAGGTGTGCAAGTGTCCTGGTGATTATTAAAAATTATAAAAGTTATTGCTACTGTTCTTGGTTACCCAGAAGATCTTCATAGTGTGACCCTATTGATGAACATACCACACATTTGATAGAATGATATGGAAAATCAAGTTGGTATTGATCAAAAAGTTTCTTCTTTGATGTTAGCCTTTATAAATCCAGGGAGGACTATGCAGGCACTTGAGAGAAAAAAAAAAAAAAAAAAACTTTCAGCAGTCTTATCCAGCTGTGAACTCAGAATAATATAATAGTGTCACTCCTAGGAAGATATGCCCACCAGTGTGATATGAGCACAAATATTGATAGGACAGCTAATTCTTTGCAGTTCAGAGTTATCCCTGGTCCTTGAGAGTAAACAAACATCTAGTACTATAAATATGATACTATAAAATTATAGATAATAAATCAATGCCTGGGAATCACACAGCCCCCATTGGCAAGACTATTTGTATTTTGGTAAATGGATATTATTTTAAACTTCCCTCTAAAAATTTGTATCTGTATTTTCACAAAGAGCAGTACTCAAGCTTCATCATATAAATCCTTGCCTTGCTAACACATTTAAAAGAAGTAACATTTAATGGATTCTTACAATAATCCAAATACTTAAGCTCTGATTACCATTAATGAAATCTCTAAAAACATTTCTTCTTTGTATTTTAGAAAACAAATTTCAATAAGTGCAACACTCAACATTATAAATGTCCATTAGTATATCAAGCATATACTATAAAAATAAAAAAATCTTTTTCCTCTTAGAAATTCATATATAAGTCAGATATTTTTAAGATGCAATTTTAATGTTATATTAACTCAGAATTTATGCAAAACATTTAATTATGTGTTGTAGAGTATAATTATGTGTTGTAGAGTATTTGTATATATAAAATAGTAAAATAGAAATGTGCCTTTTCATAGATGGCTAAAATAAATGCACATGGTCCTCATTAAGAAGTAACCTATCTTTCCATTCAACCACACTTATATCTCTGACCTCATAAAAGGCTTTCTGTTAAGTCATTAGTGAATTTTCAAATATGAAGATCAATCCTTCATGATGTTGTCAAAAAAAAAAGCAAAAATGGATAATGTCTAGAAAGATAATAGCATACATATGCACACTAAAATGTGATGGATCTTTAAAGCATGTGGATGTTGACACTGGAGCTAGATATAAAGGTAAAATTGAAAGGTTCATGAAGAGAGCAGTTTTCTTTTTTTCTGATTAATTTTATTTTTTTCAATTTTTATTAGATATTTTCTTCATTTTCAATTCAAATATTATCCTGAAAGTTCCCTATACCCTCCCCATCCCCTGCCCTGCTCCCTTACCTACCCACTCCCATATCTTGGTGCTGGCGTTCCTCTATGCTGGGACATATCAAGTTTGCATGACCAAGGAGCAGTTCTTCCCAATGATGGCCCACTAGGCCACCCTATAGGTTGAAGAACAATATAAACTAACCAGTACTCCCAGAGCTCGTGTCTCTAGCTGCATATGTAGCAGAAGAGAGCAGTTTTCTAAGTTACAAGTTTTTAAAACGCTTGTGCCAAATGTTTGCAAACTTTTATATGTTAAATGGAAAAATCTAAATATTTTTAGCTTTTGAATCAAAGCAACATATTCTATTAATATAGAAACAGCAAAGACTGCGCTGCAAAAATATACACACATATACAAAGGAAGACAAAGTGAAAGATGGAATGTGTATCTTAGAGGAACATTCTAGATGTTCAGGACACAGGAAACATCACTTTGCTACCTTGATGAATCCCTTCAGACTCTAAGATCAACATTTTCTTTCTTGTCTTTCTAGATACAGTTTCTCTAAACCCTCTTGTAGAACTGAGGTGATCTCAATGCTCCCAGAGCTTACCCTTAACATATAAACTGTTCTTCCTACATCTGTCATGCTATACTCTTATAATTAATACTTAATTGTTAGAAGAACACATATTCAGATGATAGCCAGACAGTATGCATTTTAAGCCTTTGAGCCATATGGTTGCTGTCATATTTTTTTCAACATGTAAAAGAATAGTCATGGACATTGTCACTAAATAGCTGTAAATAACCCTCCATAAGCTTTTCTCTGATACATAAATTTGATGTCATATAATTTTACCATTAAATTTTTTCTTTGGTTTAGATCAACCAGCATGCCTTTAGCACGAACATTTTCTGAACTCTCTTTTAATCATGACCACCAGAAATAAGCATATTACAGGTTAATTTA
>LR750151.1:574971-585384 GCA_902729485.2 Mus minutoides | reverse complement strand
GTGATTTAAAGGACTGAGGTGTGCATCAGACTGTGCTCTCCTCCCAGTGTGGGAGGGTATCAACATTCTTTCAATTCTAGTTTGAGATGTCATTGGAGGTGCACCATATTCTAAAATGTGAGCAGAGTTAGGAAAGTACAATATAAGAGGAAAAAAAAAAGGAGTACCGAGGCAAATTTTATTCTTAGATTCCTAATATGGATATTTATTTTCATGTACAAGCACCTAATAATTATTAGCAACTGGGAATCAGTATGCTGCTTCTGCTAATTATTGGATATCTTGGAATTCTTTGTAAGAGTATGTGGATTTTTCTACGTAGATAGGTCTATTAATGTACCATAAACAGCTATAAAGGTGTTTTCAAACAGTTAAAATTTGTTTAAACCTAGAAACCATTAGTTGGAAATTATAAATACCTCCCATAATGGCAACAATAAATATCATGTGGGTTATTTTGCTTTAAAAACAAATAATTTAATTTAGTAACTTTTCTTTTTTTGGGGGGGGGGTTAAGTTCATGCATTTATTACACATGGAAAAATAAATAAACTAGTAGGGGTAACAGTCAAGAAATTTGCTAAAGTGGCTTGAAAGGTGGCAGGAACATTAAATGTAGTGTTGCTACTTTTGGGCCAGACTCTCCCTGAAGATCATGTAATTTAATTTCTGGTTTTCCCTGAGCTGCAGGACATCTCAGGGAATGGAAGATGTGGTAATGAATGCAAAGAGCTTCTCTGTAGCAGAAAAAGTATGGATATTTGCTCTCCTGGATGAGGAGCAGAAAGTTGTTCTTTACAGCCATGGTTAGAGCTAGACTCGCTTCACATATTTACATGTAGTTTTAAGGAGGAAATTTGGAGAGATTTTCAGTACAGGGTGTAAAAGACCAAGCTAATGGGAGCCGCTGAAAAGATACCTTTTGAGAAAGAACATGATTTTAAGTTAGTGGCAAATATTATCCCAACTTCATGTGTAAGGTCAATTCTGATCCCTTAGTAACTTTTCTATTTAAGACATGGCTATTAAAATAAAAATGTTATTTTATTTCATGTGAAGTTCTTCTATTTGTCTCATGGTGTTATTATATTGTGTTGTATGTTGGTAAATTAAATGATATTATGCTTTACTTTATAAACCTAAGTTGTTACTGTAATTGCAAAACTTTTGAAGAACTTTTTGTAATCAGCACTTGAAAAATTGTTTTGACTTTGTTTTCCTATCAATAGCCTGAGATTATTTATGTTAAAAGAAAATAAAATATCTACAATATTCACTTAGTAATATCAAGGAAATCAAAATATTCTGAATAAAAGTATTCTAAATTCCATTAATGTAGTTTCATATTTAAAGTGAAAAACCCTTGGTGTAGCCACTAGAAATTTCCAAATGCCAGGGACCCAAGAGGTTCCCAGGACAAAATAGGGATGTTATTAGCTGAAATACCAAACAAAGAGGATATAGAAAATTTAGAGCCCATATTCAGTGGATAGGCTACACCCTAAAATATTAATCGAAATTGCTCCTGTCAAAAGGCAAGGCAGGGACAAAGAGTGGAGCAGAGACTGAAGGAAAGGCCATCCAGAGACTGCCACACCTAGGGATCTATCCCATCTGTAGACATGAAATTCAGACACTATTACTGATGCTAAGAAGTGCTTGCTGACAGGAGCCTGGGATAGCCGTCCCCTGAGAGGCTATGCCAGAGTCTGACCAATAAATTAGTGGATGTAGGCAACCAAACATTGGACTGAATGCAGAGACCCCAAAGGAGAAGTTAAGATAAGGACTGTAGGTGGTGAATGGGATTGCAATACCACAGGAAGAACAAAGATATCAACCAATCAGACTTGCCCAAGGCTCGCAGGGTCTAAACCACCAACCAAAGAGTAGACGTGGGGGTACCCATGGCTCCAGCTGGATATGTAACAGAGGATGGCCTTATCTACCATCACTGGAAGGGGAGCCTCTTGGTCATGTGGAGTTTTGATGATCCAGGGTAGGGGAGTGCTAGGGGGCTGAGGCAGGAATGGTTGGGCAGGTGGGGGAGCAGCCTCATAGAAGCAGGGGAGGGAGCAGGGGATTCAGAGTAGGTGGAGGGAAAACTGGGAAGGGGGGCATTTGAAATGTAAATAAATAAAATAACCAATAAAAATGAAAAAAAAAAAAATAAAAGGACATTATGGCCAAGTGTGGTGGCGCACACCTTTAATCCCAGCACTCCTGAGGCAGAGACAGTCGGATTTCTGAGTTCGAGGCCAGCCTAGTTTACAAAGTGAGTTCCAGGACAGCCAGGGCTATACATAGTAACCCTGTCTCAAAAAAAAAAAAAAAGATATTATGATGGAAAAATAATAAATAAATAAACAAATAAAGTGCAAAACTCGATTTTGAGGTTGAGAAAATGATATTTATTAATTCAAGTTAGATTTTCTTTCTTCCTGATATTATTGTGTTCAGTAATAGTCATGAAATAAAATAAGGTACCATTCACTCAAATACATTCTTAAAGTCACAAAGATAAAATACATATTTTTTGTATTTGGCGGGCACTGGCAGAGCCTCTGAGGAGACAGCTATATCAGGCTCCTGTCAGCAGGCTCCTGCTGGCATTGGTCATAGTGTCTGGGTTTGGTGGTTGTTAGTGGGATGGATCCCACCGTCTCTGGATGGTCATTCCTTCAATCTCTGCTCAGAATTTTCTCTGTAACTCCTTCCATGGGTATTTTGTTCCACCTTCTAGGAAGGATTCTGAGCTTCTGGGCTAATGTTCACTCATCAGTGAGTGCATATCATGTGTGTTCTTTTGTGACTGGGTTACCTTACTCAGGATGATATCCTCTAGATCCATCCTTTTGTCTAAGAATTTCATAAATTTATTATTTTTAATAGCTGAGAAGTACTCCATTGTGTAAATGTACCACCATTTCTCTATCCATTCCTTTGTTGTGGGACATCTGGGATCTTTGCAGCTTCTGGCTATTATAAAGGCTGCTATGAACATAGTGGAGCATGTGTCCATAATACGTGTTGGAGCATCTTCTGGGTATATATATATATATATATATATATATATATATATATATATATCCAGGAGTGGTATTGCTGGATCTTCCCTTGGAACTATTTCCAATTTTCTAGGAAACCGCCAAACTGATTTCAGAGTGGTTGTACCAGCTTGCAATCCCACCAACAATGGAGAGGTGTCCTTCTTTCTCTACATCCTCTCCAGTATCTGCTGTCACCTGAGGGGTTTTTTTGTTTTTGTTTTTTGTTTGTTTGTTTGTTTTTTATCTTAACCATTCTGACTGGTGTGAGGTGAAATCTCAGGGTTGTTTTGATTTGCATTTTCCTGATGAATAGGGTTGTTGAACATTGGGTTTATTTCATAGTAAAATAAGCATAAAATAAAATAAAACAATTGATTCTTGAAAAGCCAAGATTATAGTAATTAAAAAGCAATGTATTATAATGTTCAACAATAGAGAAGAACAGATCATAAATGAACTGCTTAAAATTATTTTTGTAATGTTGAGAAGCATTCTGCAAAATGAAAACAGTCATGCTCAATGGTCTCAGAAACAATTAGCAAAGGAAGATTTATCTATCTTTAATCATTCAATGAAACAACTTAACAAACTCTATCTTTCTATATAAACATCAAGAATTAGATTCAATATTATCACTTTAGTTGGAGAAAACTTCACTCACCATATGAAAAATAACTGATCAGTGGAGAAACAAAATTAATGATTACAACACCCATGTTATATTCCTGAAATGTCTCTTGTTGTTCTATATTTCCCTCCATTATTTTTACACATAGAAAAAATCATATCACAATTCATATCAGAGTGATTACTTTAAGTGTCAAATTTGATAATGAGTTTTCTAAACTAGCTATGTTCCTCCTCACAATATAAATATGTGTAGTGTGACCTAATCAAACTAAATAAAATTTAAACATGCACAACCTATGGATACATGATGCACAATATATGCCAATCTAATACTCTTATATAATAATGTCTTATTAATAAAATAATATCAAATTTTCTTTGCACTTGTTTCTATTCAAAAATAGATAATAAATATCCATTATGTCTGATATGAAATTCAGGAAAAAAAAAAAACAACATTGAAGATGGGTAAATTAGGGATGATATATCAGAATTATATTCTCTTAAATGTGTTCACTTTATATTTCACAATATTGTTTTTCCTTGTCTTGTCTTTTGAAAACAATTGCTTCTTAAAAAAATCTCATCTTCATATCCTATTCAATGTCTAGGCTGAAACCTATCTTATATAGGAGAATTGATTATATATTTGCTACAGTTTTCTTTGTAAACACTGGTGTTTTTATTTATTTTTTCATTATAATTTATGTATTGTTATCTGATTTCAAATACAAGATGAGAGCATGAGGACTTCTTCAGCTTTATTTCTTAAGTGTGCTTGATATTGTCTCTCACAGTAGAGGACAAAGTAGTGTTTATGAATTGAATACATTTGTAGACGGGACTCATGAAAAAGAATAAGAATGTCCTATGTTTTTGTAAAAGTGGTACAAATTTAATTGTAGTGAGATCCTCATTGATTTTACATATTCATGTATTCTTATTTATTTATATTTTGTTCATATACTATATCCCATAGGCAGTTTGCCTTCCCACATTCCTCCCATACCCCCACTTCCAGATCTTCACACATGCATTTCCCTTCAGAAAGGAGAAGGCTGGAAATTTTTTGTGTAACAGTGTTATCTAGCGTTTGTAGTTCAGAGGATATGAATTCTAGCAGAAAAAGTCAGAGATGTTCAGGTAACTCATGCTGAACATGCAGTAATTGGAACAGTAAAAGAGAACAGAAAGGAAGCTGCTGTTGAATTGAGGGCTCTGACAATTTTCAAAGGCGGGCATGTAAGTTTATAAGATAATCTTACATGAATAAGGAAAAGAAATGTACTCAGCATGGTACATGAAGAGCAGTGTACTGGCTGGTGTTGTGTGTCAACTTGACACAAGCTGGACTTATCACAGAGAAAGAAGCCTCCCTTGAGGGAATACATCCATGAAATTAAGCTGTAAGACATTTTTTCAATTAGTGATCATGGGTGGGAGGAGCCATTGTGGGTGGTGCTAGCCCTGGGCTGATAGTCCTGTATTCTTTAAGAAAGCAAACTGAATTTCCTGGATGTTTTGAGCTAGTTTCTAGCTGCATATGTAGCAGAAGATGGCCTAGTCAGCCATCATTGGGAAGAGAGGCCCTTTGGTCTTACAAACTTTATATGCCCCAGTACAGGGGAATGCCAGGGCCAAGAAGTGGGAGTGGATGGGTAGGGGAGTAGGTTAGGGTACTTTCAGGATAGCGTTTGAAATGTAAATAAAGAAAATATCTAAAAACATTTTTTCTAAAGTAGTACACATCTAATTAAAAAATAAAAGAAAGAAAGAAAGAAAGAAAGAAAGAAAGAAAGAAAGAAAGAAAGAAAGAAAGAAAGAAAGAAAGAAAGAAAGCATACTGAGCAAGGCAGGGGAAGCAAGCCAGTAAGTAACATCCCTTCATGGCTTCTGCCTGACCTGCTTGAGTTCCAGTCCTGACTTCCTTTGTTGATGAACAGCAATATGGAAGTGTAAATTGAATAAACCCTTTCCTCCCCAAGTTACATCTTAGTCTTGATGTTTGTGCAATGATAGAAACCCTGACAAAGACAAGCAGGTACTGAGTCAAAAGTTTCTCTTCCCTTCTGCTCTCCCTTCCCTCCCCTCTCCTCTCCTTACCCTCCCCTCCCCTCTCCTCCCCTTCCCTTCCATTTCTGTGTTTGTGTGTGTGTGTGTGTGTGTGTGTGTGTGTGTGTGTGTGTGTGTGTGTGTATGTATGTGTGTCTGTACCATGCGCAGCAGAAACTAGATGCTCATGTCTGAAAAAAAACCTGGATTACTCAAAAAAACAAATTAGACGTCAGTATGGGTTTTAATGGAAATAAAACATTTTAAGCAAACAAACTTATTAAAATCACAGATACTTTTGATAGATTCAGGTAAATTTTAAAACTAGGGAAAGGCTGGAAGAAGCTGACAAGGAGGGTGTCTCCATAGGAAGACCAGGAATCCTAACTAACCTGGACCCTCTAGATCTCTCAGACACTGAGCCACCAACCAGGCTACACTAGCTGGTCAGAGGTCCCCAACACATGTACAGTAGAGGACTGCCTTGTCTGGCCTCAATGGAAGAATGCATCTAACCCTCAAGTGTAGGAAGGCCTGGGGGTGGGGTAGAGAGGCATCCTCTCGGAGGCAAGGGAGGAGGAATGGGGTGAGCAACTGTTGGAGGGTTGACCAAGAGAGGGATAATGACTTCTTGGTTTGTACAGGTTAATTGATTGCAAAGAATAAGAAATGCATTAGGAAGCTTTGTATCACTCCATGTGAAAAGCCTTCATAGTGAAACGTTAGCAAAATGTGGGTAGAAATGATAACTTTCTGGAAAAGAGATCCTACACATTATCTTAAGAGATAACAGAGAAATATAAAAAAATGATTACTTAATAACATAATTTTACACATCGGTGCCATGTTGAACTCTTTAAGTTTTCTGGATTAGACTGAAAATTTTGAGTTTATGTAGTAAATGAAGAAGTAGCTATAAATCGTATGTATTATCATGGAGAACAAATTTAATTCATTAAATTCTTGGGGAATGAATTTAACATTGCCCAAAGCTTTAGGCATCAGACATGAAATTCTTGTACGGGAAATAATAGATAAAGAATATTGTAGTAGAAATTGATGGGTTATGTCATCTGTTGTCTATTATCCTGAAGAGAGAAAGATCTATGCTCACTGCTGCTTGGTTCTTGGATACCAGAAAGGTTAAGGCAGTAAGCAGTGGGCATGAGGATGCATTATGCAAATGTGGATAAGACAAGATGAGCATAGTCAATGTTAATAATGGATCCATTGTCTTAGAATGGGTTCTTCTTCCTTGACGGTCTGTACAGTGCTCCCTTATCACCTCTAGTTCTGTAGGAGGAGACTCATAATTACTCAGCACCTTTCTTTTGCATGTGATTATGTGCTGTAGGCAAAGCATGTGAAAGCCAAAGTGAACTGATTCAGTTAGTACATAATTTAAAATTAAAATATATTAATATTTTATTACTACTTATTACTAATATTTTGTAACTACAACTTGTTATTTCCAAAGTAAAATTTACTGACTTAACAAAGTGCCATGGCATACATGAAAATATAAGCAACAAATAGTTACTTACAAAGGTATTAATAGCAATTTAATGCACATAAGAGTTAATGAACCTTACTAACAATGCGTATTTGCTAATTAAAAATTTACTGAATAAAGTAATTAAGTAAGTCATCACTGCCTTATTGATGTAGTATGGGAAACAATTCCCATACATATTTTCAGTTAATAACAATATTTTAAGAATAAAACCATAATTGCCTTTGCTATTGGGTGGCATCAATTTCTAATTACTTATCAAATTTCCTAATAATTTGGCGCAGGAAAAAAAAAAGGCATGGAGCCATGAGTTGTTTTCTTCTGACATTAAATGAGCAAATGAAATGATCCAGGTACAAATTCAATAACTAAAATCTACATTTTAACAAGATGGCAATCTTACAACTAACAAATATCAAAATCTAAATATATTTATATGCATGGGAACATAAAAAGGCAAACTGTAACAGACAGAAAACTACAAATAAGAAAAAGCTTCTGTGTCAAAACCTGCAAGAGACTAGATGAAATATTTGCCTGAACATGTAGACCATACATGAACCAATATATTTGTATAAATACAATTTTAGTGGATTAATCAGATCTGATCATTTTTATTATGCTATTAATATCTAAGTAGAATTCCATATATCCTTGTATATTATATACCAATGTGTGTGTAATATATATGTATATAGATGCATGCATGATTAATGTGTATATGTGTTTTAATTTATTTTTGTTTATTTATTATTTGTGACCCAAACATTAGTCCCCTCCAAGTCCCCCTCACAAAATTCCTTCTGCATCCTCCCTCCTCTTCATTTCTCAGAGGGTGGGGCCCCCACTGGGCAACCTCACCCCCCATTGTGACATATCAAGTCTCTGCATGATTAGGTGCAGCCTCTCCCCTGAGATCAGACAAGTCAGCCTTGTTAGGGAATGGATCCCAGAGGCAAGTTACAGCTTTAGAGATGGCCTCTCTGTAGACTTACTGAGGGCCCCACATGAAGACTGAGCTGCAAATATGCTTCATATGTGTCTGGTGTCACAGACCAACCTGTGTGTGCTCTTTGGTTGGTGTTCAGTCTATGAGAGCACCCAGGGTTTCAGGTTAGTTGACTCTTGTTGGTATTCTTGTGCACTGCCTATCCCCTTAAGAGTCTTCAATCCTTGCCCCAACTCTTCCATAACAGTCCCTGACCTCCATTCAATCTTTAACTGTGGGAATCTGCATCTGTTTTATTCAGCAGCTGGGTAGAGCATCTAAGAGGTCAGTTATGCTCGGCTACTTTCTGCAAGCATAAACGAGTATCATAGTGTCAGGGATTGGTCCATGGATGGGTCTCAACTTGGGCCAGTTACTGGCTGGCCATTCCTTAATTCTCTGATATGGAGATCATTTTTAATAGAATATCATGAAACCTACAGTGAGAGAAATATTTAAATGGCTAATCAATTAGCATCTTTGTGTTCTAAGTACTCTTTGAACTCTGTGAATTAAGTTTTATTTTGTAGGTGTTTATTCAAGAAATAGTAAGCATGTGTAACATGAAAAGCTTTTTCGACTTCAAATACTTTCTCAGTTCTCTTTACAAAATATGATGAATCTATACTAAGTACATAACACATATTATGATCAGACAAATATATACAATCAACTTAAACATAGGTAAAATTAATACTATAAAGTCAATGAAATAATAATCTAAGACAATAATGTAGATAAACAGAATCATAGAGTTGTCAATTAATTCAATATATTTATATTTTTGAACCCTAATTATTTTAGTATTAGAGATGGTGTTAGTTTTAATTTATTTCTTAAGTCTTGGTATATTTTAAGTTTTGTTTTAATATAATATTCTTTTCCCTTTGGAAAATATAACACAAACTCAACAGGAACCCATACAAAACTTGCTTTATTTAGTAATATTTTTATTCCATTACTCCAATTAGTTTATAATCTGTTTCTTGAACTGTATAACCACCCTTCTTCTCATTACTTTCACCCTAATTCTCTTTCATGCACTTTGTATATATGTTTTCCAACATAAAAATTTGCCAATTTATTCATCCTTTTTCTCAACATATGAGATATTGAACATGGGATGGGCCTATTTCACATTCAGGATGGCTCTTCTAGTTATCTCTTATAAAATTATAGGAACATTTTCTAAGACTTCAGTATTATCATAGTACCCTTACAAATAATCAAAGTTCTATCATCTCACTTGGCCATGCTGAAGTATTACATGGTAAAAGGTTACAAGGCAGAGTACTCATTAATTCAGCTCTGATATAATCAATTTATACATAAATATTGCAAATATCTATCACATTTTATGGCTTTCTTTAGATTTTTCTTACTATCTTGAGAAAAAAAAATGTGGCTTTATTAGGTTATGTCCACACACATGTTCTTCATATCCATGCTCTGTTCTCTATTCATTTCCTATGCTGCCTTCTTTCTGAGTCTTCTCTTCACAATGGCCAGGTATTCTTCAACCTAATTTCCAATGAGGTTTTAATATATTACATGTTCCAGTAAAAGATGAATACCTTTTTTTCTATGTATTTTGAAATAGAAAATTTTCAAACAAAAAGATTCCACTTTATATTTGTAATACTACATATGAAATCTTTTTTTTTTTTTTAAGATTTATTTTATTTATTATATGTAAGTACACTGTAGCTGTCTTCAGGCATTCCAGAAGAGGGTGCCAGATCTCATTAAGGATGGTTGTGAGTCACCATGTAGTTGCTGGGATTTGAACTTATCACCTTCGGAAGAGCAGTCGGGTGCTCTTACCCGCTGAGCCATCTCTCCAGCCCCTACATATGAAATCTTAACAAATTAGTTAGTGTATATTTAAGACATACAGTGCTCCTTAGTAGGCTAAATCACAGATGTTCTTCCTATCTATTATTCACTACTAAGTGAGTAGCCACTGGGATGCTGTCTATACATGCCTGGGTTTTAATACCTCCGCACACTTTAAATTAATATTGGATATTTTAATTTCCATAGTGGACAGTTGTTATTCAGGTGATATTTATATAGCACATTGCACAGGAAAATTAGTAAGAAGAAAGAAGTAGCTTTAAGGAGAATATGGTTTATTATACTCCATCTTGTATAATGTCCAAATAGTATCTCAGCAGTAA
>LR750151.1:370214-574871 GCA_902729485.2 Mus minutoides | reverse complement strand
TATATATATATATATATATATATATATATATATATATATATATATATATATATATAATTCCAACATCAAATGGAGCTATGGCTTTCACAAACATGACTCTCTCACATCCGTGATCAGGATGAACATTTGAAGATTATCTTTGGGAATATGTGACAAATCCTAAATTATATAATTCTTTGAAATACCATATTTATGATGTTTCTGGTACCTACATTTTGCATCTTATTCCTTATGTTTCTTTCCAGATGTGCATGTTAAGAGTGTGTAGTGGAATTAGTTTTAAAAACTTATCAGCTTCAGTTATGATGAAAATATGTTTTGAACATTTTTTCTGACCTCTTGTAACTTTTTGTGTGCCGTGCAAACATGGGTTCCAATAAAATGTTATCTCTCTTTAAAAAAATGAATAAATAAATAAATAAATAAATAAAATATATGTGCTACACTAGTATAATTGCATCCAAATTTATGAGTTACTATTTATCGTTTTGATGGTTTGCCTATGTTCAGCCCATGGAATGGCACTATTAGAAGGTGTAGCCTTGTTGGAGTAGGTGTGTCACTGTGGGTGTGGCCTGTATGACCCTCATCTTAGGTACCTGGAAGTCAATCTTCTACTAGCAGCCTTCAGATGAAGATGTTGAACTGAGCTCTTCCTACATCATGCCTGCTTAGATTCTGCCATGATCTCATCTTGATGCTCTTGTACTGAACCTCTGAACTGGTAAGTCAGTCTCAAATATATGTTGTCTTTTATGAGATTTGCCTTGACCATGGTGTATTTTCATAGCAGTAAAACCCTAACTAAGACAATTATGTCAGTTTTGTTATATGAAAGCAGAAGGTCATACCACAGAAATCTGTTTGTATGGTCTCCATGCTTCACATAAGTCAACTCATATAACTAAATCTTACTGTTTATAACAGCTGCGGGCAGATGGAAGGCAGCCTTTTGTGGGTGTTGTTCCTGATTCACATTGTAGATCTGATAGTTAGTAGTAAGTACCTGGGCACAGGAGAGACTGCTCAGTGTTTAAGAGCACTAACCAAGGTCCTGAGTTTAATTCCCAGCAACCACATGTTGGCTTACAACCATCTGTAATGGGATTTGATGTTTTCTTCTCATACATCAGATAATAACTACAGTGTACTAATATAACTAAAACGAATAAAATGAAACAAAAGTAGTTAGTATATGTATGATAAAATAAAGATGTTTACAGTATTTTGTTATATAAATATAGAAGTCAAGGAAATTGTTTTGTATTAATAAAAATGAGTATTTACAAGTGTTATGCCAAGTCTTTCTATGACTTGTACTCTATCCCATAATCCAGATGATCCAATGGAAGTGCTTATTTATGAAAGAGGTCCTCAACTCCCTACATACAAGGACATTTATTCACTAATTGAAGAGTTTCAAATTCAGGTAAAATGTTTAATATGGAACAAAAAGAAAGTATAAGAATGTATGAATTAAATATCATTTTACATTTGCACTTTAAAGATTAATGTTACATATCTATTAAAGATTAGTATTATCTATCTTTCAATCATCTACCTATATTTCTATCATCTACATATTTATCTAATGTGGTTTATTTTGCCAGCACTTTCTGAGGTGAACTTTATTTTATAGTTCCACAATCTGAAAAAAATAATTTTGTAGTGTATACCTAAACAATGTTTAAGGTTAAATACTTACAGAAATTTAAATGTTACTAACTGTGTTTATCAAAACATTATATCATAATTTTATTAATACTATCATTTAAAATAAAACTAAGTAAATTGAGATGATATGAATATTGACATGTTAAAATATAGAATGATATGTGATGTTTAAAAGGAAATTTGTGTATAACTTTCACTATTTACAAATTAAGAAATATATATGTGTGTGTTTACATATACAATTACAGACACACAGGTTTAATATTGGTGTTTGCACAAAATTGTTAATCTCTAGAATATTCCTCTAGAGAAAAATAATAATCCCGTGTTGAGAGTTTATTCTGTGATTTGTGTGTAGCAAGGGTTGTAACAGAAAATGTCAAATGACTTGCATTTTTCTTTCTTGTTGAAAGCTTTCTCATGTGGAAAGTTGTCTTACATTGTGTCAAAAGAATAAGCTGTCAGATTGTTAATGTTTAATACATTCTGAGAATAACTGCCATGTACTCTACTAATTTGACCTTTTCAGAGTTCCGAATTTGATTGGATGGACATTTCTCTCCTATTTAAAAACTGAAACCCCTGTTGGGAAGAGCAAGAATGACCATCTGTTGAAATTCAGAATACTAAAAAGGTTAAAGTACACAACCTGAGACTCCCGAGTATATTTTATAATTACATTTTGCCACCTTATTTCCTGTCAAACAGCGTGACAACTGCAGATGATGGCATGAAATCAATTTTCATTATTCAGAAAAAAAAATCACATATAAGGTGTGCATATTTTAATGTCAAGTGTTCTATGGAAACCTGTGGAAAAATGCACCTTAGATTTGCAATGATGCCTGAGCCTTCCATACTTTGTCCACCCAAACTTAGCATAACATTTCAGTGCATCTCAGGAAGGCACAAGGCAGACAGAGCATCCATGCTGCAGAAAGAGAATGCCATGAATAAATTACCTTAGTCTAATGTAAAGTAATAAGTATTGTTTGTGCTTGAATCAAAATCAAACATACTATCCGTGTACTTATATTATTTGGGAAATTTAAGGAAAAGTTCCCCCCATACAAATCACTGAGTTTAAAGGCTAAGGTTGCAGATATAGCTGAATTGTAACATTTTTTAGGGCATTTAAAGGTCTCAGTGTCAGTTCAAAGAAACATGCACACACAGACACACACAAAAAACAAAACATAACACAACCAATCAAAAATAAGGACCTAAAATAGATAAGAGAAGCCTTGGGCTGCTGGTGTTTCTTGTTTTGATACAGGATCTCAATACATATATATATATCCATGGTTGGTCTGAAACTCACTATGTAGATCAGAACAGCCTGCAACCTAATTCTGCCTACCAGTCTTCTGAGTGCTGGGATTAAAAGAAACCCAGCCACTTGAAATTGCTATTATCAGTTATATGATTAAACTCTCATTATCACAATTATAAGCATTTTATGATTTTGATACATGTATATTTTGATAGTATTTTAAACATAGTTAATAAATTAAATACAGGTTAAGAAATCCACTAAACCATGCATCTTTGGAAGATATACTACATATTATGATAATGATTTTAAGAAGTTAAAAGATAAACATTGAGTAAATTAAACAATAGCTAAATATTTACAAATATTGTTTATAATTAAATAAGATGTGTTTAATTACTGATGGAAATTATCTGTAGCTATAAGTGTTACATAGTTATTTTGCCCACTTATGTTTAATGATGTAGTTACCAGAGAAAATACCCAGCTAGATAGAAATCAAAGCTCTGTGGGAAAACAAAACTGACTGAAGTAATGTTGAGATGAGATACTGTGTTAACTCAGACAAGAGAGACTACGGAATACAACAAATAATATGAAATTAAAAATAAACACCAAAATAGAACAAGAACACATATATAAATTAAAAAATGATGCTTATCTATAAAAAATGTAACAACCTTTTTTATCATATAAAATACACTGTCATTTTATTGATATAATCATTTTATAGCTACATAAATATTCACATTTTATATTACTATTATACGAGATATCCACATTGACTTTAACAGGTTTGCCTAACAATTCTCCATCTCTGTTTGTCAATCATGTAGACATTTATATTTTTCTACAAGAATGAACATTAAAACCAGGATTCAGACTGCTCCCATATAGTACAATAAAAGGAAGATCATGACTTTTTCCACCTGAGATACCTGCAGACAGATGGTTTGCAATTCCCAAGAGGTGGTGAGAATCAAATTCAGGAATCAACTGTAGGAAAAGAAATTTTGTGCACTTGTATTTCACCCTGCTGGTTGCAAAATCTTGGTAATACTGCAAGCATAGGCCATTCCCATCTTATATATACAATGCTAAAACATTCCTTATTAGTAGGTTCACAGGATGTCACCATATGTCCATTTTCTGTTCCAGCAGTATTTTATACTAAAGCAAAAGAACAACTTTCTTCTATTCAAGTACATGAAAAAATTTATGATATAAGTAGGTATGTTAAAGTATTTGCAAATGTGTCAAAAGAGTTAAAATTCTAGTTCACTAAAGGACATTAAATTATGAATTAAAAATTAGAATAGCATTGAGATTTGTAGCAATAAATTAAATGAAAAAGTATTTCATAATAAATCTTGAGATTTTTCATTATAAGGCAGGAATATACAAGGTCAATCAAATTTTTTATAATACTTAATTGAGAAACTATAGTATGTGGGTAGAGGTGGGTTAAAAAAAATCAAGCAGGCAGTGGTGGCACATTCCTGTAATCCCAGCACTTGGGAAGCAGAGGCAGGAGGATTTCTGAGTTCGAGGACAGCCTGGTCTACAGAATGAGTTCCAGGACAGCCAGGGATACACAGAGAAACCCTGTCTCAAGAAACTCAAAAAAAAAAAAAAAAATCAAGAAAATAACAATACTCACAATAGCCTCAGAAAATAAGATATGAATATACCTAATCAAAGAAGTGAAAGTGTACAATTAAAAAAGCTAAAATACTTCATACACTAAATGGGTACTATAGAAAGTTGGAAAGATCTCCCATGATCATTGATTGGTAGAACTGATATTGTTAAAATAACTATCCTATCAAAAGTGATTCACAAACTTGTCATAATTTTCATCAATTTCAATTTAATTCTCTACAGAAACAAAATCCTTAAATTGCATATGAAGACACAAATAACCCAAATTAGTTAAAACAATATTGAATAATTTAAAAAGCTGCTGAAGATGACAGCATCCTAAATTATAACAAAAAAAAAAAATAGCTTGGTGTTGACATAAAAAGAGATTCCTTGTTTAATGGACTAAAACTGAAGAACCAAACAACTTCCAATTCGATATCTACCTGATGTTTTACAAAGAATACCAAATACACGTTTTTAAGAAGTTAGCATCTTCAACAAAATATTTCCTGTCTCACCGAAAAGCTGCACAGAGAAGAATTAAACTTGATCTTTTTCTCCAGTCCTGCACAGAACTCAACTCCAAATGTATCAAGGCCTTAAACATGAAGCCTAAGGCCTGATGAATGAGAAAGTAGGGAATAAGCTTTAATTCACCGACCCAGGGAAAAGTTTTCTAAACACCTCCCTGACAGGCATAGCTAATTATTAATAAATAAAACTCTTGATCCTATATATATTCTGTGTGACAAGGAGGTCATCATTGTAGTGAAATGTAGTCTAAAAAATGAAGGAGCTCATTTACCTGATGCCAACATAGAGGGAACATCAGCAATATAGAAGAATTTGCAAAATGAAGTACCCAAAGGACAAACACCCCAGTTTTAAAATAGTGCAATAAATTAAACAGATTTCTCAAAAGAAGAAATATAAATGACTGAGAAACATTTTGTTATAATGCTCAGCCAACACTTTTAACCATAAATAAAATACACTGGTGTAATGGTGGTTTGAACAGCATGGGAAATAACCAACCATTTTCTGGTTATATTAGAGTCCTGACCTACCAATATACCAACCTGTGTTTGGCACCAAGGTCAAGTTAAGAATATCTGGCTAGACCAGTTGTAGGCCAAGAGGAAGAAACTAAAAACTTTCATTTCTCTAAAAACACATTTTAAATCCATACCTGATGAGTATTCATTATACACAAAAATTAGTGCCTCCATCAACCGTCATAAGAAAAAACTCTTTATGATAGATGGTGGATAATATAGTCACGTATAGTTACTAAAAAACTGAGATGCCAAGCTGTAAATGTGACATCTATAGCAAATATTCAGGATCACCATGAAGATGATGTTGATTCTCGGACTAGTTCCCAAACTCTAATGTAGTTTTTTTTCTACTTTTTCTTTGTCTGTGAGATTCTCTTAGATATTCTGTTGTTTTACATCAACCATTAATACTGCTATACGCACAGCCTCTTGCTTAATATATTTTCATCATACTTGAGAAACTTTCTATTTTTTTTCAGATTCTTTCTCTGCTTGTGTTTCATAGATTCTTTTGCTTATTTCACAATGCTACCTTTGTACTATGCATTCAAGTAGATCGCTTAACTATCTATCATAAATATATCTATTAGGTCTAAATTGGAAATGTTTTTGTATTGTTGTCTGTGACCTATTGATTTTTTTAAAAAATTATTTACATCCCAAGTGCTGCTCTGCCTCCCTGTCTCTCCCCCCAACAGAGACCCTCCTGTTACCCATCCCTGTTTACTCTGATCCTTTCCCCACATCCTCCAAACCTGACACATTTAAGAATATGCCAAATTAGTCCATTTTTTCTCACTGAAGCCAGACAAGGTATCCCTCTTTGGGAATGGATACCATAAGTAAGCTACAGCTTTATGGAGAGCCTCTCCCCAGTTTTTGGGAGGCCCTCAAAAAACTGAGCTGCATGTCTGCTATATATTTCCTGGGGACCTCATTCTAGATATGTGTGTTTTTTAGTTGGTGGCTCAGTCTCCAAGAGCTCACACATCTTTAATCCACTACATAAACAAACTGATTGAAGAAATGAAATCACATGAACATCTCCTTAGATGCAACACCCCTTCCAACACCACTTCATGTTCAATGTCTTGGAGAGATCAGGGATTCAAGGCACATACCTAAATATAATAAAAGCCAATCACAGCGAACAAATAACCAACATCAAATAAAATGGAGAGAAACTTTAAACAATCCTATTAAAGTCAGGGACAAGACAAGGCTGCTGACCCTCTTCCCCATGTATTCAATATAGTACTTGAAGTTCTAGCTAGAGCAATAAGACAGCGAACAAGGAGACCCAGGGGATGCAAATTGGAAAGGAGGAAGTCTCAGTATCATTATTCACAGATGATAGTATACATAAACAATCCACAAACTTCTACCAGAGAACTTCTGCAGCTGATAAACTATATCAGCAAAGTGGCTGGATATAAAATTAACTTTAAAAATCAGTACCTTTCTTAATTCAAATGGCAATACAGTTGAGAAAGAAATTAGGAAATCAATACCTTTAATAATAGCCATAAAATAATATAAAATATATAACTCTAAGAAAGGGAGTGAAAGATCTCTATGACAAGTCCCTTAAGAAAGAAATTGAAGAAGATATCAGAAGATGAAAAAATTTTTCATGCTAATGGATAGGTAGGAATAACAGTGAAAATGGAAAAGTTACCCAAAGCATTCTAAAAATTCAAAGCAATCCCCATCAAAATTCCAACAGAATTTTTTACAGACCTTAAAAGAGCAAAGAATCTTCAAAAAAAAAAAAAAATCTGCCAGCCTAACTGGATGCTTGCATGTTGAATACAAATAGATCCATATTTATCACCTTGTACAAAACTCAAGTCCAAATGTATCTAATAGAAAAGAACGTAGCTGAGCAGTGGTGGCACACACCTTTAATCCCAGCACTTGGGAGGCAGAGGCAGGTGGATTTCTGAGTTCAAGGCTAGACTGGTCTACAGAGTGAGTTCCAGGACAGCCAGGGCTACATAAAAAAACCCTGTCTCAAAAACCAAAAAGAAAAAAAAAAATGAGAAATAGCCTTGACCACAGTAGAGGACTAATTTAGAGAATTTACTAAGTTACAGAATAGAACACCAATGGGTCAGTTTCTAAAATCAGCAACTTGATTTATTAACTTTCATAATAGAGGCTCACCAAATTATAGCAAATGTTGACTACTGTCTTCTGAAATAATACAAAAACCATATAGTAACTATGACCAAGTCACAACTTAGGTGTAGAACTCAAAGGGCAGGGCATATTACATGGAAAAATGTTGCTTTGACATATAATAGGAATGGAACCAATGAGATACTGAAAATTCATTAGTGACTAAACAGGACTGTCTGTGGTGATGTCTAGAATTGGAGAAGGTTTTGAGTTTTGAAAAAACAGAAAAGTATTTGGAGATAAGCAATGCATATCAGAGCATGCCTGGATTCACAAAAACCCTTATATTTTATTTTCACACATGTTAATCTCAAGTGATTCAAGATGCATACATATAATTAAAATCAGGCTGAAGAAGATGTAGACACAAGCCATTTCATTGGAGACATGATAATAGATGTAGTAACAACTAGATTTCATCTCTAAGGGAGATTTGGTTTGTATCTATTCACATATGCAGCAGTGCTATTGCAGTCTCTTAGTGTGCCAGATTGTGCTTTACCTTGTGCAAAAAATTCCCTTAGCTCCTTCATGATGGCTGCCATAGTATTTGAAACAAAACAGACAGCTTAAATTGCCATGGAAGGATCAGCCCCAGATTCTCCACCTGACTTCCAAGCAATGTCCCCCTGGTATATTTTGACTGCTGTGGGGTTTTATTTATTTCCAGAAGCAATTAGTATAGAAATGTTTATACAAGTGAGAAAGCAATTATCTGGTATATGAGGAACATTTTTTTTTGTGACAAACTGGAAGTGAAGTAATATAAAATATTAATAACAGAAAATATAAGTATAGGATATAATGTTTCATAAAAATTTCTATCTCTTTATCATTTTGTTCTTATTAGAAATTATGTTTTACTTATCAACATTAAATAATATGTATTTTAAAACTTAAATATCAGATATAATTGTTCATTTCAATGGAATTATGTTATTCATTTAAATATTATCAATAGATGTATTATCTTAATTCATTTACTGAACTTGTCAATAATATAGAAACATAGATTACATAAAATGTGATTAGAAGAATTTTGTATATCAAATTAAAATATGATTTTAACAACTCATATGTAAATGTTTAAGTATTTATCCAGAAATATATTTAAATACATAAATGGCCAAACTTTTTATCATATGAGTTACAGAAATGTAATTATAATGAGAATAAGTTAATTGTTTAAACACTATATAAATTTAGCATCTTACACAACCCTGATGCCAAGTATCATCAATACATATTTTGATGTTTTGAAACTTTTTATGCAGTGTAGTTTTTATTTTGACCTTTCTAATACTTCATTGTCCCAGTGATTCCAATCACCATCAGCATACTAACCTTAGATTTAACTAGATATTGGCAGCATAAATTATTTTGATGTGAGCACACCAGGACAGTAATAGAGAAATAATTTTGTATCTACTGATGACATAAGAATTTATGAAATAAACATATGTTCACAAGATATGGTGGTTTTATTGGAAGCAATTTACCAGACAACTCTCTTTTGCTTAAGAACTCTGGCTTAGAAAACCAGATTCCTTTTTTTAAATTTTTTTTAACATAGTTCTTTTTTATAAAAATCTTTTTTAAAATAATTATTTAATTATTTATTTATTCTAAACTCCAGATTTTAATCCCCTCCCAGTCCACCCTCCAACTGTTTTACATCCCTCATAGATCCCACAATACACATAACACAATAAATGTTATCTATAAACTGTCTATCTATCTATCTATCTATCTATCTATCTATCTATCTATCTATCTAACCTTTCTTCTTCATCTTCTTCTACTTATCAATCATTTCTCATGTATTTATTTACTTATATTTATTTCTACCTTTCGAGTTACCTACCTTTCAATCTGCTTATGCATTTAGATTACAAAGTAACTAGCAATTATTAAAGAGGCAAGAACTTTAATAGATTCCTTGAATGGCATAATTAATACATTGAGCGTTTGTCATCTTAGCAGGGTTGAGATAANCTTCTACTTATCAATCATTTCTCATGTATTTATTTACTTATATTTATTTCTACCTTTCGAGTTACCTACCTTTCAATCTGCTTATGCATTTAGATTACAAAGTAACTAGCAATTATTAAAGAGGCAAGAACTTTAATAGATTCCTTGAATGGCATAATTAATACATTGAGCGTTTGTCATCTTAGCAGGGTTGAGATAATAAATAAATCAAGCCACAAAAGGAGGCATTGTTCCATAGTCAAGATACAGGGTCATGAGCGGAGCAGTGTGAGCAGTAGACATGAGGACAGCTCCTGAGGAAAAAGGTCAAGGCGGGTTCCAGATGAAAGGATAGGCAATCGGATGTTAGATGACAGGTCGAAACAATTAGACAAAAAAAAAAGTTATTGCTAAAGCTGCATCAATTTAGTGAGCAAAGAATATATTTCAGCTTACATTTCCAGTTAATATCTCCATCACTGAAGGAAGCCAGGGCAGAACATACACAAAGCAAGGACCTGAAGGCAGAGGACATGGATGAAGGCTGGTTAAGGGCTAGTTCTTCATTTATTGCTCAGCCTACTTTATTTTATTTTTCACTTTTTGTTAATTTGTTTACTTATTTACTTTCTATTCCTAGCCCAGCATCCCCTTCCTCCTCTCCTACCAGCCACTCTCTCTCACCTCACATCTCTCTAACTATTCCCGCTTTCTCCTCAGAAAAGGAAGGTCTCCCCATGGATATCAACCTACCTGGCATATGAAGCTGCAGTTCTACTATCATGGCTAGCAAGGCAGCTCAGTTAGGGGAAAGAGATTCAAAGGCAGCCAATGCAGTCCTGGTGGTGGTGGTGGTGGTGGGGGGTGATGATGTTACTTACTAGATTGTTTTCCCTGGCTTGCTAGGCTTGCTCTCTTATAGAACGCAGGACTACCAGCCCACTGATGGCCCCACCCACAATGGGACCTTCACCTTTGATCACTAATTGAGAAAATGCCTTAAGGCTAGATCTCATTTCCTCAAGGGGAGGCTCCTTTCTCTGTGTTAACTCCACCTTGTGTCAAGTTGACACACAAAACCAGCCAGTACACTGGATCTTGAGGAAGAACTATTCTCGCTTTCTGAGAAAGTTCCAAATTAACAGCACACCAGATTGCTATAGAACAACAACAACAACAAAGCAGCAAATATACTCAAGAAGTAATGATCAAATTTAAGGCTGAAATCAATAAAATAGAAAGAAATCAAATAATTCAAAGAATCATTGAAACCCAGTGTTTTTTTCCTTTGAGAAAATGAACAAGATAGAGAAATGCTCAGTGCAACTAACTTCAAGGGATAGAGTAGAGGGAGAATCTCTTACATATGCTATAGAAGCACCAACTGTCATTAAAAAGCTGACTGGCCAATGAACTGCGGCAGGATACTAGAGGGAAAGTTCTAGTAGGGAAAGAGAAACTCTGGATAAGGTCTGGTACAGGAGAAAATTAACCCCCAAATCTGAGGAGACAGACAAGTGAAATGGAGAGTAAGTAACCAGTCATATGGCACTCATAGAATTGAATAAGTGGACTTAGTTATGGTATAGTCGAGGAATAAACCCAAAGTTATGACCTAGACATTTATTAACATATAATTATATCTCAGAGTCATTATTTTGGTACCTGGAGCAAGGGTAGAAAAGCTCAGTTACAAGAGAGAATGTATGCAAACTAATGAAATCAGACATGAAAATGGGGACAGGACAGAGGACTACAAGGGAATCCAGAAGATCCTCAGCTCTTACTTCAAACCTTTTTACTCCACAAAATTGGAAAATCTAAATGAAACGGGAAATATTATTGACAGATATAATTATGAAAGTTATATCATGATCAGGTAACCAATTGAAATAAACCTCTAAGGAAATAGAAACAGCCATTAAAAGTCTCCAACTATAAAAATGCCCAGGACCAGTCTGTTTTATGGGCTGAATTCTACCAGACTGTCAAAGAAAAGGTAATACCACTATTACTCAAATTATTCCACAAAATAGAAACTGAATGAACATTGCCAAATTCATTTCATGAGGCCGCTTGGAACCTGATACAAACATCACAAAGCCTCAACAAGGAAAACTTTTTTTTTTAATTTCTATTTTCAATTTTTCTAATGAGCATTGATGCAAAATATTCAATAAAATACGTGCAAACTAAATATTAGACCACATCATCTAGCATGATCAAGTACACCTCATACCAGAGATGCAGAGATGGTTCAACATATGAAAATCCATCAATAAAATCCAACATATAAACAAACTGAAAGAAAAAAAATGAGAGGATAATCCCATTAGATGCTGGAAAAAACTTTGACAAAATCCTCATGAAAAAATTCCTGGAAGAATCAGGGATACAAGGCACATACCTAAACACAATAAATGTAATATAACGCAAACCAAGAGGAAAATAAATTGAGAGAAAGTTTAAAGAATTCTGCTAAATATAGGAGTAAGACAAGTTTATCCATTCTTTCTGTATATATCCAATATAGTATTTAAAGTTTAACTGAAGCAATAGAAAACTAAAGGAAGTCAAGTGTATACAAACTGGAAAGGAGCAAGACAAAGTATTGCTATTTGCAGATTATATGATAGTATACATAAGTGACCACCCCCCAAAAAATCGAACAGGGAAATCTTCAACTGATAAACACTTTCAGCAAATAGGCTAGATACATTTCTTTTTTATGAGGGTACTTAGTGCTGTAAACTTTCCTCTTAACACTACTGTCACTGTGTCCTATAATTTTGGCTATGTTGTGACTTCATTTTCATTGAATTTTATAAAGTCTTAAATGTGTTTCTTCATTTATTCCTTGACCCAGTGGTCACTGAGTAGAGAGCTGTTCAGTTTGCATGAGTTGGTAGAACTTCTGTTGTTTCTGTTGTTGTTGAAGTTCAGGTTTTACCTATGGTAGTGTAATATAGAGGGGGTCATATCAATTTTGTAGTATCTGTTGAGACTTGCATTGTGACAATATATGGCTGATTTAAAAAAAAAAGATTCCATGGGGTGATGAGAAGAGAAGAAAATATATTCTTTTATGTTTGAATGAAATATTCTGTAGCTATCTGTTATGTCCATTTGATTTATAACCTCTATTAGTTTCATTATTTCTCTATTTCTTTCTGTCTCAATGAACTCTCTGTTTTGAGAGTGGGTTGTTGAAGTTGTCCAGTATTAATATTTGAGGTCTGAGGTATGATTTAAATTTTAGCAATATTTTTCTTACTGATGTCTGGGCCCTTGCATTTGGGGCATATGTTCAGAATAAATGTCACCTTGATGGATTTTTCCTTTGAAGAGTATGAATCTCCGTTCCCCATTCCTTTCAATTAATTTTGATTGAAAGTCTATTTTAATAGATATTACAATGACTACTCCAACGTGTGTGTGTGTGTGTGTGTGTGTGTAGTGTGTGTACTTCCTTTCTTTTTTTTTTTTTTGTATATTGTAAGAGATTTTTTTTTCAACTTTTATTAGATATGTTCTTCATTTACATTTCAAGTGTTATCCAGAAAGTTCCCTATATCCTCCCCCCTCCCGGCCCTGCTACCCTACCCACCCGCTCCCACCCCCTGGCCCCGGCGTTCCCCTGTATTGGGGCATATAAAGTCTGCATAACCAAGGGGCCTCGGTTTTGCTGCTATAGAATTATTTACTTCCTTCCTGTTTTTCTTGAGCGTAGTAGACCTCCATGTACTGGAATTTGCCTTCTAGTATCTTCAGTAGGGCTGGTATTGCAGATAGACATTGTTTAAATTTGTTTTGTTATTGTTTTTTCATGGATTATTCTTTTCTCCATCTATTGTGATTGAAGTTTTGCTGGGTATAGTAGTCTGTTGTTTCTTAGAGTCGGCAAAGTATCTGTCCTGACCCTCTGGCATTTAGAAACTCTGTTGAGAAGTAGGGTGTAATTCTGATAGACCTGCCTTTATGTTGCTTGGCATTTTCCCTTGCAACTTTTGATATTATTTCATTGTTCATTATATTTTACTCTTATGGATTATGTCCTTATGCTGGTCTTTAGCCATTCTGGTTGTTCCTGGTGCAGGAGGTCTGCTTTTTAATGGTCTCCACAGATCTCAGGGAATGCAAGAAAGGTTGTGGTCCTGAAATTGGAATGCAATAGATAGGATCTAATTTACCATTCTGAAATGTACTTTCTGGAGATTTGCCTGGCAATGGTTTGAGGTAGGGGTTCATAGCTAGTTGTCCCAAGTACTGGCAGTCTTCCAGGAATCTAAGCAGCATTGTTGGAAAGATCATCCAAGTTCTTATGAAACCTAAGAATGGCAGATCATGAATTTCATCACCTACAATAGTCTAGGCCTTCCCCTATCAATCACTAATTAAGAGATGGCCCGATATTAAGTAAGCATTTTCACCATGGATGTTCCTCCTTTCAGACAACTGTAGAAAATGTCAAGTCAACATAAGTCTAGCCAGCACAATTGGCCCATTATCAACAAATGCACAAACATATTAGTTAAGCCATAATTTTCTATTTCTTTTCTTTTTTTTTTTTCTTTTTTTGTGTGTGTTGGGGGGTTATTGAGACAGGGTTTCTCTGTGTAGCCCCGGCTGTCCTGGAACTCACCCTGTAGACCAGGCTGGCCTCGAACTAGAAATCCACCTGCCTCTACCTCCCAAGTGCTGGGATTAAAGGTGGGCGCCACCACCGCCAGGCTCTATTTCTTGATCTTCCTCAAGAGCATAAAATAAAGTCAATACTACAATATAAACATTCCAAATTTTAACATTTGTAGTCTTTAAAAAGTGGAACACATAAAACTTAAGTCACTTTAAAAATAGCATCTCTCTTTTTGAAATCTGAACCTTTTCAAATTCAATCTTTTAACTGCAGGCTTAAAATAAAATAACTACTTCCTTATTTCAAATGAGAAGAAGTATGAAACAGGCTGTACTGGCTAGGTTTTGTGTCAACTTGACACAGCTGAATTATCACAAATAAAGGAGCTTCAGTTGGGGAAGTACCTCCATGAGATCTAGCTGTGGGGCATTTTCTCAATTAGTGATCAAGGGGGAGGGCCCCTTGTGGGTGGTACCATCTCTGGGCTGGTAGACTTGGGTTCTATAAGAGAGCAGGCTGAGCAAGCCAGGGAAAGAAGCCAGTAAAGAACATCCGTCCACAGCTTCTGCATCAGCTCCTGCTTCCTGACCTGTTTGAGATCCAGTCCTGACTTCCTTGGTGATGAACAGCTGTATGGAAATGTAAGCTGAATAAACCCTTTCCTCCCCAACTTGCTTCTTGGTCATTGATGTTTGTGCAGTAATAGAAACCCTGACTAAGACACAGGCAGAATCTAAACAAAGCAAAACCCAACTGCAACAGTATAAATAAAGCAGTGTTAAATGTCTGGGATTCCCTCAGGATCTTGTGGGTTCCTCTATAGGGCTGGTTATCTCTGACTCTGCCCTCTGCAGCACACACAGTTTGGTTACTCAGCTCCTAGCTTGCTCTTTTCTACCACTGCTGGCAAGCATTTTGATCTTTCCACTGTAGTAGCATCTCCAAATCATCTAGAGTCCCTTGATGCAACTGGTTTGAACTTTTCACAAATAACCTATTATCGAATCTCTTTAGGGACTACAGCCCTGCACCAGAGTGCCAAGCCTTAATTGTTTTCCATGACCCCCTCATTCTTTCAAAAACGTTGCCATCTGGGTGAACCTTACACTACCAATTGAGCTGCCAGCACTAAGTACAACTTTGGCTACTTTGGAACGTACCTCTGTGTGTTGACCCAGAGGTAACACTTCCCAGAAGACTTCAATGATGCTGGTCCCTTTTTGATCACAGATGATTCTTCAGGTGCAGCTAAGTCAGTGCAAGCACTCAAACAGGGCAGGAACCTGTAAGCAGGACCTTACCACAAGCTGTGGAGGAGTACTCCATATTGGCTATCTCCCCACAGTCTTCTTTCTTATAGAAACCCTGACCTTTCTTACAAAAACCATAGATTGCATGACCCACAATGGGCTGAGCCCTCTCCCATCAAGAAAATGTTTAACAGCCAGATCTTACAGAGACATTTTCTCTGTTGAGGTTCCCTCCTTTCAGATAACTGTAACTTTAGTCAAGCTGACATAAAGCCAACCAGAAACATCCACAAGAATTATAATTATTGGCTAATTTTCCTACTTAAAGAAGATGCTGTGCAGGCTGCTGTGGATGAAAAGGGATTGATGATCTTATTTGGCTGTGAACACTAGGTACTCTGATACCAAACTGTGAGACATAATGTGTCCACTTGCTCATGCATGGCATGATTTTTACAGGGGTAACCAATTTGTCCAGTTGGATTTGCTACTCTCTAAGCCAACCCATGCCTGGTACTATAAAACCAGTGAAAACATGTCGCTGTAGACACAATAAGCACTATAAGGAAGCTCACTATTGTTGGGTTAAATTGCACGTTCTCAAACTGGCTTCAAAGAGTCTGTGTTTACAACTATAGACAAACACCTCTCTCAATATTTAACAGAGAACGAGTTCCTTAAAGTGAAGTGGAGATATCCAATGCTTATCTATGACTTGAGAATATACAGCTGTCCCTTATTAGACTTCAGTTTCAAACATGGCGCTTTCCTTCCATAAAGTAACCTTACTTTCATAGTTTGGGATTAAAGGTGTGTACTAAGAGCATGTCTGTACTTAAGACAGATCATACTCTACTTCAGGCCATGTCTACATTCCAGACTGATTATATCTTTTATGTGATCCATAGCAACTGTGCTATTGGTTTTAAATGCCTCTATACTCTAATGACTTTATCACATTATAATATACTTCTAAATAACAGACCTAACTAACTCCACTGTTCCTACTTTAAAAATGTAGATTCTCTCAAGATTGTATTGGTAAAGTACAAAATCAAATAGTCCCAAATCAAATAGTAGACTGTTAATAAATGCAAGAACATTTTTTAAAACCCTATAAGAGTTTGTCTAAGTTCTGAATTTCATGAATTGATTGTGTTAGCATCCTGTCATGATAAAATACAAAACTTAATTTAAACAATGTATTGAGGAAAATATGAATTTAAATTCAATACTTCAGAATTTTCAGTCCACAATTGTCTGGGTTTGACTCATGGCAACATATCATAGTAGGCTGATATAACAAAGGAAAATTACTCACCTTATAGCTGGGAAGCATAAGATAAAAGACTGAAATAAGATTATGAGTCATATTTGCAAGAATTTGGCAACAATTATCTGATGTCATTTCATAAGCCCTCCCTCTTTTAGTTTCTAAATACCTTTGATTAATAACTGCTTGGAAAGCCAATGTTTAAAACATATAATATTAAGATCAAATAACAAAGAGCAGGAACAAAATTCTAGCACTAATTTTATGTATATATAAATAAATTTAAAGTTAGTAAATGGCAGCCAGCCACATTTTGTCTGCAGACATTGGGATCTGTGAAAAAAAATTCTTAGTTAATTAGAAAGGAGAATATAGTTAGGAGGATTGAAATGCAGTCACTAGTAACTTATGCTATTCAATAGACAGAGAATGAAAACTAGTATTTTACATGTTATAAGGAAAACTTCAGCTACATATGGTCATTTAATTTATGTCATATTCTATTCTCCTTAGGTTTGTTGAGCTCTTTATTACATTAACTTATAGTGTGTAGCTGTCTTTTTAAGAATGTGTCTTGTCCCAGTTTAAAGGCATCTTTGGGCTCTCTTCTTGACCATGACTCTCCATCTGGATGCACATGTACATGACACCAGCTTTGCAATACCACCTACTTCTGTACAACAGGAACTCATGAGTGATCTGACCTATTCCTGAGAGAAGAAAACATATCACCCTATAACTGTATGTGGATAAACTGTAGCTGCCCATGTTCATAGATGTGGGGTTATCATGTCAGAGAAAGCATGTTTAAAGTCTTGATAGACATACCAGAAAAAGTAAAGGGTACCATTGCCTCAGATGGACTATGTAATTTAAACGGCACTGAATATTTTGATGATAATAGCCTGCACAAGCCTGTCTACTGCCTGTCCAGTACATTATTCAAGACACTGAAAGGAAAAAAAAAAGTCACTGGATTACCTAAGGCTAATGCTAGGATTGAAGCATGCGTGTTAACCATGCAGCTTGCATCTTCTATTCCTTTTTTCTTGGCAATCTAGACCTGCAATCTATCACTCCTGCTCTATAATCTGGACCTAGTCTTGATATATACTCTTTTCAGGGGAGTCAAATGTGCAGTTCAACTATTATTGTACCAGATGACTTAAAAAAAAAAATACTTCTCCTACAGACTTGCCATTTACCTGTTATCTTCCTACTCCCCATTAAACTCTATTTGTATCTGTAATCAGTATATCTGGGACTATTTGCTGCCCTGTGGATTCGCCTAAGGCCTCTTAGTATGTTGAAACCTTTTAAAACTCTATGTAGGTATGCTTGTAAGTATTTGTGTCTGAATATGTGTGTGTGCATATGTACTTGGATACATGTATATACATATGAACTTTCTGTGTGATGTAGAAAGTGTTAAAATTTATATTAACAATTAATATTGAATAAAGAACCTGTGATTGCTACATCTACAGTAACATGGAGGTGGTAATATATAGCAAACAGTTTCCACTGAAATTCTTGTATCATGTGAATTTATTTAATACATCAAATTCTGACTGTAGGAAAGCACTGGTATGTTTCTAAAATAATAGGTTCATTACCAGTAGAAGTTTTCTTGTAACACTTTTAGACAATAATTTAAATCAGTTTTCATGATATGTAGAAACAAAATATTAAACACATGCGTGTTAAACTCAATGCTTTTTCATATATGTTATTATTATTTTATTCTGCCTTTTATTTGGGTGAGCCAGGAAATTTGAGAGAAAACATAAACATGTAATGTCAAAAGACACAGTTCACACAGACAGCTTTCAAATTGCACATAGCATTACTGGGTCCATGCTTGCCTAACATATTCAGGTCACTGAGCTCAACAGCCAACAGAAGAACAAAATAAAGAGAGAAAATTGAAAGAAGAAGAAAAGAAGGAACGAAGTAATGTAGCAAGGGCATATGGGAGGAGAGATGGAGAGGAAGAAGGAGACAGAGACAATGGGATAAGGAAGAAATGTGTCACTTGCTATGGATTTTGTTCAGCAATTTTGAACTAAATTATATATAATTTTTGATTGCAATTAAGTTATCTAATATTAAGCCTCATTTTATTTTCTATCATTCATTTAAAATTATGGCATAAGTAGACTTTAATATATAACTGTGTAAATCTGTGACATGTCAGAAACTAAATATTATTCATTGCCTATACTTTACAAAAACATTTATTCTTTGACCAAGTATATATTTTCATTTAATTTGTATAAAAATGTTGAGTGAGGTAACCCAATCACAAAAGAAGTCACTTGATATGCACTCACTGATAAGTGGATATTAGCCCAGAAACCTAGAATACCCAAGAGACAATTTTCAAAACACAAGAAAATCAAGAAAGACCAACACATGGATACTTCATTCCTCCCTAGAATAGGGAATAAAATATCCATGGAAGGAGGTGCAGAGACAAAGTTTAGAGCTAAGATGAAAGGATGGACTATCCAGAGAATGCCCCACCTGGGTGGTCCATCACATAATCAGCCACCAAATGCAGACACTACTGCATAAGCCAGCAGGATATTGCTGAAAGGACCCTGATATAGCTGTCTCCTGTGAGGCTTTGACAGTTCCTGACAAATACAGAAGTGGATGCTCACAGTCATCTATAGGGCAGAACACAGGGTCCCCAATGTAGGAGCTAGAGAGAGCACCCAAGAGCTGTAGGGATCTGCAACCTTATAGATGGAACAACAATATGAACTTATCAGAACCCCCAGAGCTCATTTCTCTAGCTGCATATGTATTTGAAGATGGCATAGTTGGCCATTATTGGGAAGAAAGGCCCCTTAGTCTAGCAATCGTTATATGCCCCAGTACAGGGGAATGTCAGGGCCAAGAAGTGGGAGTGGGTAAGTAGGGGAGCAGGGTGGGAGAGGTATAGGGGACTCATGGGATAGCATTTGAAATGTAAATGAAGAAAATATCTAATAAAAAATACATATCTATCAGGTGAGGTAGTATATTAATATAAGAAAAGATTTGTAAAATCAGTCATGATTATATATGGTCAGATATACATTCCTAATGAGTATCTGCTTCCCAAGTGACATTAAAATAATCTAAAAATAATTGGATTATAAAATAATAAAATAATTAATTATAAAATGTTATACTAATAAAATTTTCTTGTGATAAAATGAAAAAGGGAAAATTGAAGAGTAAAGTTTTTATTTTAGCTAAAATTTCAGGAGATACTGTCCAAAATTTATTATTCTGAAAATGATATAAACATTTGAAAACAAATATTAATGCCATCCTCTATTCACAGTACAGTATGTAAATAATATATAAATATGCATTTCATTAGCTTTATTTTCTTCTGTTTTACTTAACACCATTAAACACAGTAGAATGAGTCTTTTTATAGTTTTTTTCTGTGAGTTATTAATAATCACGTTGATGCATACTGCATTTAATAACTATAACTTCAGTTTAGTATTTTTTCAAATACTGGTCCCAGAAAGGTAGTAAAGACTGTGTTCATCCATTAAGCCTCTAAGAGGCTCAACAAAGCAGCTGATTTAGACAGATGCAGACAACCACAGCCAAAGAGTAGATGGAGCTTGGGGCCTCTTATGGAAGAATAGGGAGAGGGATTTTGGTCCATGTAGGAACTCCACAGGAAGACCAACTGAGTCAAATAACCTGGACCCGTAGGACTCGCAGACTGAACCATCAACTAAAGAATATACACAGGCTGGACCTGAGAATCCCTGAACATATGTAGCAGATGTGCACCTTGGTCTTCATGTGGGTTTGAACAACTGAAGCAGAAAAACTGTTGCCTATTCTTGTATATATTTTTCCAGCTGCACGGGCTTGTCTGGCCTCCGTCTGAGAGGATAAACCTACCCATGAAAAAGCTTGATGTTCCTGGGAGGGGGTGCTACTTTGGAAGCTTCCACTCACTCAGAGTTGAAGGGGGCAGGTGATAGGGAAGGGATGTGGGAGGTAGGAGCCAGGATTCAGGCAGGTAGTGGGATAAAAAGTGAATACTTAAAATACCAAAACTTAAAAGGAAAAAAAAAAAATTAAGGAGCCTGTTTCCTGCTATTTTAAATGAATCTATTATTAAGAAACCCACCAAGCATTGTGCTAGAATATATAAAAGCCTACATCAAGTTTACTTATGTTATAAAAATGTTCAGCTTTATTTGTTCATGCCCAATTGTTTTCTAAGCTTTGTAGTTGTTATTTTTCAATCAATAAGATTATGAGCAGAGTATTTTTTTTTATTTAGGATCTTTTAAAGAATTTGCCTTTTTATTATACTGAAATATCTATCATTGTTCCAGAATTAATAATTTTGTGCTACGTGTGTTATTCTACAATAAGATATTTCCTAGACTTCCCTGAGATTTTCTTTGTATATATTTCATTTTAATTATAATGATCAGTGCACTTATATTTTGATTCATTTGTAAGCACCACATAATTAATATGAATGCTTTATAGTTTATGGCTGACTGAATTTGAACTGGGAGTTAACACATCTATTTGCAGTGATTTATTTTACATTTACAATATTTTCAACTCTCTGATGTTATGCCCGCTCTTCACTGAAACTCATATTTATTGTTTATACATTTTGCCTTCATGTATTTAGCTTGCTCCTCTTTTGATTTTCCAATGATAATGGCATTACAAGTCATTAGGTATACCAAGCTCTCACGAGTTCTCATTCTCCTGTCTGTACTTGTCACCCCATAGTTGTGGAAGAAATAACTTCAGATATTAACATTAACACTAGTTGATACTCCACCTCTGTAAAATTCAATCTCATAGTTATTATTGCATATCTCTATCTTCTTCACTTTTCTTCTTTCAAAAATGTAACAAACATAACTCAAATCTTTTTTATGGTTATAGAGATTTAGTGTAGAAAGGCAGGAAGAAAGAGAGAAGGCAGAAAGGTAGAAAGAGAGAGAGAGGCCAGCCATGGCCATGTGGAGAGAGGAGGAAGGTAGAGAGAGAAGGAGAGCTAGAGATAAGAGTAAGAAAGGTGAAAGTTTAGAGAGCACATAACTCAAATCTTAACCACTAAATTCATAAAGTTCATTTTCTCTTACTCCAGATCTCTTCTGAGAACATGGGCCATCCCAGCCAGCTTTGTGATCTTTATGGTGACTTCACATCTCAGGCCAATTCCAAGTATTCATTTCTACATGGTTTTAATTTTCATTTGTTTATTTTATACATTTGAATGCCAGAATTTTGTATAACATTGGACCAAACTGAAGTCCAGGACATGTCATCATCTCATGTACTTGATCTGAATGAAGGAAACAACAGAGTATACTATCAAACATCTCCTGTCTTTGTTGCCATCAAAGATCAAGGGAGTTCAAATTATTGCAAGGTAAAGTTTGCTACCTTTCTCACAGAAGGTCTTATCTGCTCCTTATGCCTGACAACACATCAGTATTACTGGTCAATGAATTCCTACCTATCATGGTGTCTGCATATGTAAATATATTAGGTGTCTTAATGTTTAATTATTATATCAAAGGTTTAATGATATATGGAAGACAGGTATTATACCTTGATATTTAAATGTATAATAAGTTGATTGAATTTTAAGGATTGAGAGCTAGGCTACAAATTATTATATTCTGGTATTAATGATCATGGTAGTCATTTTTTGCTGACTTAATAGAAATATCTTCCATCTTTCCATACAAACTCCAATATACATATGAAATTTATATGCACTATGAAATTATTTTTAATTCCAATCACATTATTGGTGTACAGTTTTCTTCATTTTTCTTTCTCTTGATGTAATATATAGCTGATTCTGAGATAAATCAGGATTCTGTAGGTCACTCTCCTAGGTAAAATCTTCATAAGTTCTGTTAACTATCCAGAAAGAGAAGAAATGAAATATTAATCTCTATTTACATGGAAGTATACTGTGGAAGTTCAGATTTGAATACTAAGAGGCCATTTAATACAGTTCAACTTAAATAGAGTGTGAGAAGGACTTAGCAAGTTGGCAGAAAAGGAATCCTTAGGAATATGGTCAATCATTCTTTAAACAACTGAACTTGGAAAACTTGTCTGACATAAAAGATTTTCACATCTTCAATCTATTGATGAACTACAACCCACAATGAAAAGCTTGCCCAATAAACCATGATTAACTGTGATCGGTTACAGCTCTCAACACAGCAGCAACGACCCATTCCTAACTCCAGCCATGTTGCTATTCTCATGTTTTAATAATAGCTGGCATGCACTTTTCATAGCTAGGGTGGGAAAAAAAGATCTTGCCCTCAGAAATGTCTGGATCTGTGCCTGGGTTAACGAATGTTGTTTTGTATTACAGCAGCACAGAAAGAGTAGCAGATGGTATTTGATATTCCTTCCACATTGTAACAAGTCTTTCTGTCTGTCTGAAGTGATTTCCAACTTTAAAGGCGAGCTACACTTTTGGTTTTGTTATTATTTCTAAGTCCAAGAATCAGATAGTAATGGTGAAAGCATTCAAAATCAACTCCTTCAATGGCAAAAATTAGATGGCCTAAGCAGCCATCATCGGGAAGAGAGGCCCCTTGGTCTTGCAAACTTTATATGCCCCAAGACAGGGAAACACCGGAGCCAAGAAGTGGGAGTGGGTTGGTAGGGGAGTAGGGTGGGGGGAGGTTATAGGGTACTTTTGGGATAGCATTTGTAAATAAAGAAAATATCTAATTTTTTTAAAAAGGAAGGAAAAAAAAGAAAATAAAATTCCAACAAATTCTCAAAGAAAATAGAAGTCTTAGTAAAGGACTGAGAATACTTCATGTTTGATGTTAGTGTAAGACATGTTCAGCAATGGCAGATAGATTTATAAAGTAGGAAAAACTGAACCAGGAAGAGACACTAATTTCCAGAGACATCATACTAGAATCAAGTACTTAGGATTATAACAAATTTAACATATAAATGTATGTGAATGTTTTGCTTGCATAAACATTTATGTTATAATTGCATGCCTAGTGATAATTTAAGATACTAAAATATTAGGTAGACCTCACACCCTAAGTTAATAATATACCTTGAAGTCATTTAAGATCTAAGACTGCTATTCTACTGCCTGCTCAAAACCTCTCTCTTTAATCTGCCTGTAAGTAAACAATGTAATAAAGGACCTTCATTGCCTTGGATTTCTCATATAAACAAGTTTTACAACCTAAACCATGGGATAGCTATAATCTTACATTATGTACACTTCCTTGCTCTGACCAAGATAATGCACAAGTACTACCAGCTGAAAACCTCAAGCAAAGAAGTTGAAAACGACTTCTAAAAATCTACCGTAAAGATTGAAAGCAACCATTTGTGGACTCTGGTTGATAAACAATGGTGTTTGTTGTCTGTATCAGCTGGGATATATTGGGGCCAAAACTTAAAGCCTTGTAAAACTCTGCTAACAATTTCTCTAAAGTGTTCTATTTCTTCCTCATATAATTTTTCTTTGCTGTTCAATAAAGACAGAGGGAGTTCTTGCGATAGACACATGTAAGACAAACTCAAGTTATATAACAGATATATACAAGGACAGATGCAGTTTTAGACAGCCATGGATTCAGACTTACAGAATAGACTGGACAGAAGGCACAGGGAGTAAAAAAATAGAGAATTCAAATCTGGGCTCACTATTGGCTAAAGAACACCATGGGAAAGTACTTTAGTTTCTTTAATGTGACATCAACACATGAATCATTATTCAGAGTTAATCATCAAGACATATAATATGTGAAGAAAAAGCATAATTTTAGAGACTTGACAATAAAATATGGTTGTTGACTTTTATCATGTTAAAAATGGCATTTTTGTGGCATTAGTACTAAATCAGACAGAGCATAAAGGTTTTAGTGGTAAGGTGATGAAGAAGGAAGGCTAAAAATCTTAGTATGTGTACTTTGTTATCAGTTAAATTGAGTAGTAAAATTATTAATAATCAGATGTCTCATTTTTATATATTGTAATATTTACAATTGCTATCACTTGTACACTTTTAATGATTAAACAAGTGGGAAAACTAGAATACTTTTCGAATAATTTTAATTAATTTTGCAGTGTTAATGTTAACTTTTGGTAGAAGTTAATGCTTGATGTCAAATGCACAATGACTTGAACATGGTAACTGATCTGCTATTCCATCACTTTTTTCTGTGAAGTACCAATGGAAAATATATATGGCTTTTGTTCAATGAAACTTCTGATTTCATTTGATCTTTTGATTTTTATTCTTGTACTAGTAAATGTTGACTTGGGATGGGAATGTATTCAAATGCATTTTTATTTCTCAGAAGTTATAAATACTAGATGAGTGAATTCAGAATAGTAAACTTTGCTCTGTATGTATAAATGACCACACTATTTTCATTATTTTGTATTTTACACAAAACATATATTTTATACTTCTTTATTTCCAGTACCATCTATTACGGATTTTGTAGTTCATTATAGTGTTGTTAAGTGTTCTCAAGTTTCTAATATTTTGAATTACAGAATTATTTGGTTGGAAAATGACTTCACTAGTCTTTAGCCATATCACTATTGTTCTAATTTAAATATTCATGAAATACTATGCAAAAAATTTTTGAACATTATGAAATAACTTTTACATGTTTCTAAAGGGATTTTTGAGTATAGTAGAATATGTCAAGTTTGGGTTTATTAAATAATAATAATGATATAGATGTTTTGTCTTTCAATAATTAATTTTATGATTGCAGATTTTATTAATTTGTAATTATACCACCTTCTAGGTTCTCTTCAGCTCATTTGTAATATACATAAGTGATATTTTATGAACTTTTATTGATTATTTTGTTGTTATTACATAACCTCTTTCTAATTTCTCTTTACTCTTTAATTTGTATGATATTGGTCTGTATGATATAGAGTCTGTTGCCCTCTTTTGCCTGTTCTTTCAATGGTACCATGAAGTCTATACATTTATTTTGAAATTTTTTATGTTTTTATTTAAAGGGTATGTCTTTGATACATCATATACTAGGATATGCTTACTATGTTTAAATCAATTTGTTTAATTTGTGTTGATTAGAAGCTTAATTTGTTTTGGGAGGGTTCTTTTAGTTTGCTTTTGGGCAAGGTTTCTGTTTGTTGCTGTCTCTGTTACTTTCTCCATCTCTCACCATCTCTATCATCTATTTATTTATCTTTGTTTCTCCTGTCTCCGTGTCTGTGTCTGTCTCTGTGTCTGTCTCTGTGTCTGTCTCTGTCTCTCTCTCTCTCTCTCTCTCTCTCTCTCTCTCTTTCTCTGTTTATGTGTGTGTGTGTTTATTTGATGTACTCTATAAATTCTAACCTCTAGGTTCCTTGGATCATTATATTTTAACTCTAACACAAGGGTTATAAAGAACTTTTCTTTAGATAATTTGTCTTTACTTTCTTAGGAGTAAATAGACTCTAGATTTAGGAAATATCAAAATACGGGTTTGGTTGTTTGTTTTTCTTTTTCTGTGTTTGCTTGTTTTAAGAGCTCTCAATGCCATTCAGATATAATCAGTAAGGATTACATAAGTATAATGTTGAAAGCAGAGCACTTACACCATGATGAGCATATAGAAATTTTCACAATTTCATTATAACTACTTAATTATTTAGGAAACAATAATTAGTTTTTGCTAAAATGTTTAATTTTTTTATATGCCAATAGTTCGTATCTGAATGAGGTTTTCTGTACTTGAGTCTGAGTCAAGCAGTAACACAGTATGATAATACCCATGGCTAAAGATTAACTTATGGATTTACCTATGGAGAGAGAAAACAAACATTAAAAATATATGAAGAAGAGAATGTTGACAAGTATGTATACAAATACAACTTTTTTCATCTAGTAGAAATCTGATAAAACTAATCACAGATCAAGGGTGGAAACAAACTAACCAAAAGGGAAGCATTCAAGACAAATTTGGATACATAGTTAATGATTATTATTTTCCCTTGCATACAAAGATACTTAAGTAAGTATGTAAGTAAGCATACTTACTTAAATTTGAACTAATCTGACTGTCATCAATCCTGAGTTTCTCAGTATGTGTGTGGGCAGATGCTTTTCAGTGACCAGGCATATGCTAGTATCTTTAGCTGCCCCAGTTACTGAGTCACTCTCTATATCCAACTGCCAACATCCACAGATGGCTTCAGTTCCATAAACCAGGTGTTGATTTTGTACAACTGAAGATATTTAGGGAGGATAACTTCTTGGTCATAAAATCTCTTTGGTATGAACTTTTAGTTCTCTAACACATTTTAAAAATCCACTATTGGAGGTATTTCTCAAAACTTAAAATACTCTATTCTTGAACGGAACTTCCAATATTATAAGTAGAATATATTTCATATGCCAACGAGGTGATTTTTTTCCTATGAAATTTTCAGTTGAAACAACATAAAGTGAAAATGTTTAATTCAATTAGTGTAACATACTATAAAACTCAGATTTAGTAACTTATAAAACCATCCTAATATATCAAATAAAATCAACCTCTATATCTAATCACCATTTTTTAAGGAAATTCTATTAAAACACAACCTATGCTTTAAAAATATTTACAAAGTTTTATTTGTAGGTGGGGATGGAGAGCTGGGTATATTTGTAATATGAATGTATGCATTTATGTTCACATGGCTGTTTTATGTATTATGGTAAAGTCATTGAGTTAAATATAGTTTTTCATGATTTTATAGTGCAGTTATCCAGTATTTCTGGAGAAACTTTCTGTCTCCACATCTATAGTCCTGGGATTACAGTTGGCTACAACTCCTTGTTTACATGACTTATATATATTCATGATACACAAAAATTCTGTAATTCATTAATAGATGGCACTATAGGAACAGCAGATAGAAAAAATCATTTTCCTTACTCTTTTCTGACTTGAGAAAAGGAAACATGATACTAGCAATCCAATATATCACAGTCAAGCAAATATTAATAAATGCTTGTTTCCAATGAAATGTCACCTGCAGTACAGGCACTGGGAGTTCATAGGTCTATTGAATTTGACTATTGAATTAGTCAATAATCATGTTAACTAGAAGGTTTTGTTTGCTATGGCTGTTTGAAGTATACATGAATGTTTGCATAGAAAATAATACTTCCTACTCAGAATAATGTTAGAACAAGTCATAGTACAATGAGGAAGATCAACCGTATCATACGTAATAAACCAAGCACTCCTTGTGGCCTACCTAAGTCCAAAAATGATTAAAATAAAACAGTGCTTGATTTTTTTATGTAACAGGGTCACAGTCTCACCATACTTCTCTTGCGAAGTTTACAAAAAATTCCTTGAAAAGAAAGAAAGAAAGAAAGAAAGAAAGAAAGAAAGGAAAGAAAGAATTCCTTGGTAAGGGATTAGATTCTGTTCTTGCAAACAACACAGCTGGTTTGATCAAGATAAAACTGACAATAAAATCACAAATGACACCAAGACTCCCTCTTTTGGAGCCATTTGCCTTCAATGTATGACATTGCTACTTCTAGCTCAGCAGTTCTCTGAAAACACAAACAGGAACAAATGTCCTGAAAGGTGATAAAATTACCCATTAGGTTTCAGAATTATCATAATTTGCGGTTGTTTTAAAAAAAAAAAAAACATTTTCACATTTTACACACTTTTAACCAAGAGTAAATAGCACCTGTAACAAAATCTGTGGACAGATGCACAAGAATGAATTGTCTATGTTCAGGGAGATTTCTGTGGGTCTTTAGTTTTGTGTAAACTTGGCAGGCAATACCATATTAAATAGACATTCATGGAATACTCAAACCATTCCATAATTCAGTCATTTCTCGGTATATGTTACTCTTTTACTCTGTTAACAAACTTAAAGAATGGGCTGGGAGAGCTCTGAATATTCTTCCAGAATAGGGTTCTATTTAATGCCAGTCCCAGAGGATCAGCGTAACTTTTGTGGATATCAGACAAAAAAGTAGTGCATAGACATACATGCAGGCAAATTTTTCATGCATGTAAAATACAATAAGATATTTTTTAAACTTCAATGAATTAATATTGTAGAAGAGCATGGAGAAAAAAAATATACTGAACATTTGGAATAGTAACCATATATTTGCAATTAAATATATGCAAACAATAGTTTCTTTTAGTATCTCTTGCTACTTATATGCAGTAATTATTTATATGTTAATTGTTTATATATTTCCAATTCTATTTCAAAATTATATGAAAGTTTTTATAGGTTAACTATTAGTTTAGTTATTATATCAAAGAATAATCAAAGGGTAGAACAAGACTAGAGATGGAAAAGTAATTAAAATAGTATAGCAACCAATAGAATAGCTTTAAAACTTTTTGAGGAAGTTAAGAACATTTTGTACTAAGAATGAATATGACATTTTAGGAAGAGATTAAAGTATGTAGGGAAGTTTAATCAGTATAGGTAGATGTATACGAAAGCTAAGGAATTGTATAATTGGTTGACTATTGCTATTTATGACATACCTTTCTGCTCTGTACTTTTGGAATTATGTATTTAGCTCCTTTGTGTGTGTGTGTGTGTGTGTGTGTGTGTGTGTGTGTGTGTGTGTGTACTTAGGTTTGTATGCGTGCACTGACAATAAATATAATATTGAATTTTGACTATCAAATGATAAGTATTAAACTTTTTAACTAATAATAAACATCTTTGTTTCTGGAGCTATAGTACATGCTTTCATAAACACCTACTTTCGGTGGTATGGTATGGTATGGTATGGTATGGTATGGTATGGTATGGTATGGCTTACTATCATTTTAATGATAACTTGACCAGAAATCCGAGTCTTCCCAGAGAATACAGCTTCTCTTTTATATAGTATATAGAGAAACTTGTCTCTCAGATTGCAGGAACTGGAGCAGATTAGAGAGGGGGATCCTGATGTGGAACTCCAACTTTCTGTTATTCCAACATTTTCTAAGTGATAGAAGCTGAGTAAAGCAAAAAAAGAGCTTCAGCCTCAACTCTGAGAATCCCCATAAACTTGCCTCTAAGGCTCACATCTATATTTTGCTAGCTTTCCAAAAAGAGAAGTGAATTGCATGCAGTATGTTCCTAGCAGATTTTTATCTTTACCCAGACAGGTTGTTCTTGATCTCCAAGCTTTAGCTGTAACAAGAAATACTTTCATATCTCTGCTTCACTTTGTGGATTTCATACCAAAAGTTATCTAATCTGAATTCCACTATATTAGATTATTATTCCTTTCAAGTTAGGCTCTGTCTTCAGGTACCTTAACACAGAAATAAACTATCATTTAGATTTTTCTTCTATCCCTCTTAGCAATTTCCTGACGTTTCACATGGTGTTAATGATAATCTGTATTAAACATTCCATATTCAAACATAAATGTAGTTTTAGGGCTTGATGCTCTCTAATATTTTAAATAAATATTTGAAAATACCTTTGATGGTTTGTTTATTAAATCACTGCTCTCATACAGTGCATACAACCTAGAGGAAAATTCTGATGTTAACACATTTCCTTTTCTTGTAGAATGAGTAGAGTTTCTCCTTTTTATGTGCCAAAAATAAAGCCCTGTTTCACAAATACTAGATTTATAATCTCTGACATTACCTGGACATTCTCCCTGACACAGCATCTGAAGGAAACCTCATCATGTCTAAAGAAAGTGTATTTTGTGCTATATTGAAATGCATTGCTGATTAAAATGACATATCACTGAATACTTTAGATAGTTAATCAACCCGTTCTTGTCATAGAAATGAATTTGAAGGAAGGTTCAGAGTATTCTTTTGAGTTTCCTTGCAATATTATCAACATTCTATAATTTAATGATTTCAGTCACCTCACTTTTATCTCTTCTATAGTTGGTGTTAAATAATTTCACTTTTATTTATGCCTTAATTTCTTTACTATTTCAGATTTGTGTTTGTTTGATGAGTGTACAATATACAAGAGGGCAGGACAGGTGCTCAGTCTATCCTGCTAAAGTGGAAGGTGTAGCTGTAGCAGGTTCTTTTATGAGATTGTGTTCATTCATTACTACCAAAATAAAATGTGTTCACACACACAGGTATACACACATACCACATGCATGAACACACATGAATACATATGCACACAGACTTATGCATGCACACACAAACATGTATAACACACAAATATGTATATACATGTGCATACACATATACTCATACACATACCATATCCATGAACACACATGCATACACATACACACACACACATATCCATGCACACATAAGCATGTATGTACATGTGCATACACACATACACATACTCATACACATACTCACACAGACACGTACACACAAACACATATTTCTGGTAATTTAGAAAAAGGTTAGTGTTTGCACACTCTGGGTATTTGCATATCCTGTGGTAATGTAAAATGTTCACAATTCAGTGATTTACTTGAGAACCACGGTTTTAAAACCACTGAACAGTCTGACTAAGACACTTATTTTCCTAGGAATATGTATTTTCCATCACTACACATTTCTTACATAATGACTCCATGATGAATGTTTATTGCTTTTTAAAAAATATTTTATTGGATATTTACATTTCAAATGTTATCCCCTCTCATGATTCTGTCTCCAAAATCCCCTATCCCTCCCCCACCGCGCTTCTATGAGGGTGTTTCCCCACCCATCCACTCTCTCCTGCCTCACTGCCCTGGCATTCCCCTACACTGTGGCATTGAGCCTTCCCAGGACCAAGAGTCTCTCCTCCCATTGATGCCCAGCAAGGCCGTCCTCTGCTACATATGCAGCTGGAACCATGGATTGTTCCATGTGTACTCTTTAGTTGATAATTTAGTCCCTGAGAACTCTGGGGTTACTGGTTGTTTCATGTTTTTGTTCCTCCTATGGGGCTGCAAACCCCTTTAGTTCCTTGGGTCTTTTTTCTAGCTCCTCTATTGGGGATTCTGCGCTCAGTCGAATCATTGGCTGGGAACATCGAACTCTGTATTTGTCAGGTTGCTCTTCTTAAATCTCACCTATTTGTTTAGATTATCATTTGAATATTAAATGATCAGATTTTAGTTTTCTTTCACATATAACTTACATAAGTTAATATTTTATTTCAAAAGAGAATTTGTATAGTCCCATGCATAATTAAAATGTATGCTTTTTCATAACTTAATAATTGTATTTATTACTTTTTAATGATCTAAAGTTTGAAATTCTTTGATATGGAGTTCAGACTGTTTTCTGTACCACCATTTCAAATACATTGCATATAAAGAGCGAGATAGATTGCTATATTTTTATTGTTTTTTCTTATACACTACATTCCAGCTGCAGTTTTATTTTTAATACTGTGTTTCTTTTTTTGATCATACAAAATTATATTTTTAGACATATTCTTTGGTCTATTTTGAAAAAAAAAGTTCATGTTTTTACAGATTTAGTTTCAAGTTTAAATGAAAATATATATATATTTGTACTTTTTTTTCGACAAGGATTGAACCATACATTATATGTCTACAAAACAAAGGTAAAGAAATTATGACCAAACTTGTTAGTCTTGAATTTTCAGAAAATAATTTTGTAGAAGGTGACACAGGATGTGGAAGTGAGTGAGAGGGAAGTGGGGTGTTTCAATTTCTTGAGGAACTGTAGCTCCAGTAACATCATGTCACTGCTCTGAAGATATCAACACAAGAGCTGTTGTTAAGTTGAACCACTTTCCAGGAAAATTAAATGTAAGCAAATCTGAACTTTGTAGACAGAATGGATAACAATACTGTGATCTTCAATGATTCTTTAGCACCATGTTTCTTCTTCCCGTGAAGTCTCCCCTCACTTCTAATCATTTTCCCCCATAGACCAATATAATCCCTATCAGAGAGTTAAGTGAAAGCAAGAGATGAAACACAGATCACGATTCAGTAGCCCCAGCAGGGAGTTGTTTCCTGGTGGAAGACTTGAGCCTATTTGCAGCTTAAAATTCATCGCCAACCTCTGAGCTGAGGCTCCTTCCACTGCTTGCTTTGGAAACTGCAGGAGAAGTGGCAGAGAATAGTAGGTCCGTCCCAAAGGGGCATGTTGTGCAGCGTAGTAGCATGCTATCCAATCTTTGTTTCTCTTTCAAAGGCACACTAAATGATAAATCTGTGAATGAGACAAAGGATCAGAGAAAGCCACAGCTTGCTCAGAGAACTCCGGGCTTGTCTCCTGAGATGGAGTCAGTTGTTTAACAACAGCCTACTGAGTTCTTTTCAGGATGGCTCTGATGATTGGTGATGTGGGTACCAAAATCAGCTGTGCGGAGTGAAGCCAGGATTGGTGGACCATGAGCACGTGTGTGTATTCTAGTTCCTGAATCTGGAGCTTAAGCTGCCTGCTAGGATGCTCTAATTTCTTCTCTCTGTGTTCTAACTCTCGGGCTCTTGTTCTTTTTGCAGCCACTTGATGTAATCCACTGATGCTTTTAGAATGGCCCCTTTGTTCCAGTGCATATTAGGATCATTAGATTTTTGAATAAGAGTACCAAGCTCCTTGATTCGGTAATTAATCATACCTTCTTCTTCTTTCAATTAGGTTGTGGTTGTCCTTTTTCTGTCTCGCCTTTGCCAAAACTCTACTGTCAGTTTCTGCAGTTTTCTTTTTCATGGGTAGAATGCTTGTCAAGAAGCATTCATGAGACCAGCATTAACTAGAGAAATGCCCTGCTCATCACTATGCACATCGAAAATACTACCAGGTAAAAGCCATTCTGACGCGCCATCTTCTTTCTCAAGAGCCAGCCGATTTGTGAATGGGTTTCCTGCACAGCCAGTGTCACTGTCTTCGCTCATGGGTCCATGCTCTCCCAGAGCCATGCAGCTTGTTGCTGGAGGCTGTTCTCTCTTGAGAGACTGGTTGAACGCCCAGTGGTCAAGGGTCGTGAAAGGAGAGACTTGCTATGTCTGGCACTTTGATAGCTGAGGCCTTGTGAGGGTTTCGAATCGTACCTGGACCTACAGATACAAAAACGAATGAAATCTAGAGCTTCATGTACTAAACCAGTTTTGTTTGTTTGTTTGTTTGTTTCCAGCAAAGGAATCAGAACACTAAGCATACTATAATCCCAATACTTTTTTTTTATTTTATTATTATTAATCATTCCATTTGTTTTCATCTCAAATGGTATCCCACTTCCCAATTACCCCCTCCACCAACCCGGGCCAATTTTGAAAGAGAATACAGCAAACATTTATATATATACATAATTTTTAAAGTTGCAATGTCAAACTGACAGCTGCACAGTTTGTTATATATGAATTTAGTAGAATTCACTTACAACAGATAATCAATAAAATCTCTAACAAAAGGAGTAAATATTTAAGTATTAGCATTGCTCACACAAATCATTTCATCTTTTTTATAATATATTCAATAATGTGATAGTTCTGTGGTTAATGAATTTATTAATACTTTGTTTTTCCAAACAAAAACAGATTTGGATTTCAGAGCAGATTTTTCTTTTTTTTTTTTTTTTTTCAATTTTTATTAGATATTTTCTTTGTTTACATTTCAAATGTTATCCCAAAAGTCCCCTATAGTTACATTTTTTTCATATTTTTCATTAGATATTATCTTCATTTACATTTCAAATGATATCCCATGAGTCCCCCATACCCTTCCCCCCACCTTGCTCCCCCACCCACCCACTCCCTCTTCTTGGCCCTGGCATTCCCCTGGACTGGGGCATATAAAGTCTGCATGACCAAGGGGCCTCTCTTCCCAATGATGGCCAACTAGGCCATCTTCTTCTATGTATGCAGCTAGAGACATGAGCTCTGGGGGTACTACTTAGTTCATGTTATTCTTCCACCTATAGGATTGAATACCCCTTCAGCTCCTTGGGTACTTTCTCTAGCTCCTTCCTTGGGATTCCTGTGTTCTATCTAGTAGCTGATTGTGAGCATCCACTTCAGTGTTTGCCAGGCATTGGTATAGACTCCCAGGAGACAGCTATATCAGGGCCCTCTCAGCAGTATCTTGCTGGCATATGCAATCATTTCAATGTCTGGTGGCTGATTATGGGATGGATCCCAGATGATGCAGTCACTGGTTGGTCCATCCTTTTTGTTCAGCTACACACATGATCTCTGTAACTCCTTCAATGTGTGCTTTTTTCTTCATTCTAGGACGGGGCAAGTGTGTCCACATTTTGATCTTCATTATTCTTGAGTTTCATGTGTTTATTAACAATATAAAATATCTTGGTGTGACTCTTACGAAGGAAGTGAAAGATTTGTATGACAAGAACTTCAAGTCTCTGAAGAAAGAAATTGAGGAAGATCTCAGAAGATGGAAGGATCTCCCATGCTCATGGATTGGCAGAATCAATATAGTAAAAATGGCTATCGTGCCTAAAGCTATTTACAGATTAAATGCAATTCCCATAAAAATTCCAACTCAATTCTTCAAGGATCTAGAAAAGACGATTAGCAAGTTCATCTGGAATAACAAAAAACCGAGACTAGCAAAAACTCTTCTCAACAATAAAAGAACCTCTGGTGGAATCACCAGGCCTGACCTCAAGCTGTACTATAGAGCAATTGTAATAAAAACTGCATGGTACTGGTATAGCAACAGACAAGTAGATCAATGGAATAGGATCGAAGACCAAGAAATGAATCCACACACCTATGGTCACCTTATCTTCGACAAGGGAACTAAAACTATCCAGTGGAAAAAAGACAGCCTTTTCAACAAATGGTGCTGGCACAACTGGCAGCTATCATGTAGAAGACTAGAAATTGATCCATTCTTTTTTTGTTTGTTTGTTTTTGTTTTTGTTTTTGTTTTTCGAGACACGGTTTCTCTGTATAGTCCTGGCTGTCCTGGAACTCACTTTGTAGACCAGGCTGGCCTCGAACTCAGAAATCCGCCTGCCTCTGCCTCCCGAGTGCTGGGATTAAAGGCGTGCGCCACCACGCCTGGCTGAAATTGATCCATTCTTATCTCCTCGTACTAAGGTCAAGTCTAAGTGGTTTAAGGATCTCCCCATAAAACCAGAGACACTGAAACTTATAGAGGAGAAAGTGGGGAAAAGCCTCGAAGATATGGACACTGGGGAAAAATTCCTGAATAAAACAGCAATGGCTTGTGCTATAAGATCAAGAATAGACAAATGGGACCTCATAAAGTTGCTAAGCTTCGGTAAGGCAAAAGATACTGTCAACAAGACAAAAGGGCCACCAACAGATTGGGAAAGGATCTTTACCAATCCTAAATCAGACAGGGGACTGATATCCAATATATACAAAGAACTCAAGAAGGTGGACAGCAGAAAATCAAATATCCCCATTAAAAAGTGGGCCACAGAGTTAAACAAAGAATTCTCAACTGAGGAATACCGAATGGCTGAGAAGCACATGAAAAAATGTTCAACATCCTTAATCATCAGGGAAATACAAATCAAAACAACCCTGAGATTCCACCTCACACCAGTAAAAATGGCTAAGATCAAAAATTCAGGTGACAGCAGATGCTGGCGTGGATGTGGAGAAAGGGGAACACTCCTCCATTGTTGGTGGGACTGCAAGCTTGTGCAACCACTCTGGAAATCAGTCTGGCGGTTCCTCAGAAAATTGGACATTGTACTACCAGAAGATCTGGCAATACCTCTCCTGGGCATATATCCAGAAGATGTATCATCTGGTAAGAAGGACACTATGTTCATAGCAGCCTTATTCATAGTAGCCAGAAGCTGGAAAGAACCCATATGTCCCTCAACAGAGGAATGGATACAAAAAAATTGGTACATTTACACAATGGAGTACCACTCAGCTATTAAAAACAATGAATATATGAAATTCCTAGGCAAATGGATAGATCTGGAGGGTATCATCCTGATGAGGTAACCCAATCACAAAAGAACTCACATAACATGTACTCACTGATAAGTGCATATTAGCTTAGAAACCTAGAATATCCAAGAAACAATTTACTAAACAGATTTTTCTTTAGTGGACTGTTGAATACTACATTTACAAAAGTAAAAGCTGTATAATAAATGTGGTAGAATATGAACGTGATGGGTAATATTAAACTTAGCTAATTTCTGAAGCAATTAAATAGAATAGAAGCAGGGAAGGGTTACTAAAACTGAGCTCCAGATGTGGCACTGCATACTTTTACCATCAGCTCCTGGGAGGCAGACGGAGTATCTCTGTGTTTGAGGATAATCTCTTCTAAATGGTGAGTTTTTTATTTCCCCGAGCTATATGGTAAGACTCTGTCTCAAATACACATGAATAAATAGAGTACACAGATAAATAGATATATGATAGATAGATAGATAGATAGATAGATAGATAGATAGATAGATAGATAGATAGATAGATAGATGAGGCAGTAAACAAAAGAAGGAGAATTTGACACTTTTATAAATACATATTACTAAAGATCTTTATGGTTTGGTTGTTCAGTGCAGAATCCTACCTCAAGACAGTGAAGCATGAGAATTGAGGCCTGAAATGGAGGAGGAGGTCACCTTCACTGCTGACCATTTGAGAAAATGTGAAGATTTTTGCCTACATTTTAAAAAGTCAAGAAATTGGCTATAGTCTTCCATATTTCTACTTTAAAATCTTTTGTTGGTAATTATACTTCCTTGTAGCTCAATAGAGATGATAGATTTACAACATTTTGGCGACCAAAAGTTTCCCTAAATTTCACCATCAAATATTTTGAATTATATTTGCTTCATTAAAAAATACAGGCAAGGGATATGGGTTTAATAATTGTAAGATTTGAGCATTTTGTCTTCCTGTTTGGCCACAATTTCAGTGAGTCATATCTGTTTTGTAGACAATGGTTTCTTTCCAACTCTATTTCTCAAACCTTTTGGCAGTGCCCCAGTGTTGCTCATCAGAAGTCACAGCACAAAAGAAAACTTCAGAAGAAAATACACGGTAACTCAGGTGTTGAAAAAAAAAATCCTTTAACTTGTGTGTTAATAGGTATAGTAAGTTCCTTAAAATATTGAAAAGTTGATATTTTAAAATAATTTTTGACCTGTAAAGCCTCAGGATTAAATAGATTGGTTACAAAAATATCAAATGAAAATTGAAGAGATGATGTATAGATTTATTTAATAAATAGTTCATTTGAATCCCTAGCCTAGTATATTCTACTAGAAATAAAGGGTTAGCAACATAATTTAAATTTTTCCATAACACAAAAATTTTGAATATAACAACACACTAAATAATTTTATAAAACTAAATATAGATAACATTCACATCAACAGATACTTAATATTAGCATTTTATAAGTCTGTGTTATTTTTCCTCAAATAACATATCTGAATTAAACGACATTATTTGCTGAGTAATCAATTATGGATAGTGACTTAACTTTATGCATAAAAGACATTATCTTATTTGCCAATGACTCGAATAAGTGGTAATTTAAAAAATATATTTATCAATTCATAATGTGTGTGAATGTTTCCCTACAGGTATGTATTTTCATCATGTTTGTGCCTGGTCAACCTGGAGACCAGAACTGAACATTGGAACCCTGGGTCTTCTAGAACAAGAGACTGATACTGTTAGCTGATGACAGACATTTCAGAGGGGAGCACATTATTTTAATTTAAATGTATCATCTTTCTCTAAGTGTGTAAGGTCTGTCTATACTGTAATAGCTGCTCAGTTACATCCTTTTACACATGTGCATGCACATGTATATAAATGTGGGTGAGTATGCTCTTCTAATCCTGTCCCTATTCTATGAAAATTGAGAGTGTAAAAATTACAGAACAAAGGCAGGGACACCTAGTCTACAGAAGTGTGTTTTATTATTGTTGTGAGTATTTTAGACAGGTGTGGGTGCATTGTAGTTTGTGTGCATTTAATATGTAAAAGTTTGTGAAGGTAAGATGCAAACTATGACGTCACTTACTTCTTTCTTCCTTGACTTCAGTTACAGGAATCATATTTAAGTTTCAAGACTTGCCTAGTAAATTCCTTTCCTGACAGAGCCTTCAAACCAGGGCTGTGATTGACAAGTTATGAGAAAACAAATATACATGTATGGTGCCTTAAGAACAAGACATATTTTTCCACAGGAACAATAATTGTAAGGGTGTTAAAGCCAAAAATACCCACAAAAACAAAGATTCAATAAGCCTAAACTCTCCAAAATCATTAAGTGGCAGCAAAAGAACATGGAACACACATTTATATGAATGATGCAAATGAACAATGAGTAGAGGATCAGTGGTTACCACATAACATCTAGGATGAAAATAGAAAATGATATCTAAATCTAACCAGTAACCAGTTTGTGAACACTGCAAGTACAGAGTTTGAATTTCAGTTTGAAGACCGACATGACTTGCTCCAGTCAATAGTTGAGAAAGCTCTGTTATACTTTTTAAGACTACAAGAGTTAAAATCTATAGTCCAGGTCAAATCAAGTCAAGTCAAGTCAAGTCAAGTGGTCCATTCCACAGACAACAGTGGGTAAGTCTCTCTCTCTCTCTCTCCCTCTGTCTCCCTCTTTGTATATGTGTCTATGTCTCTGTGTGTTGAGTACATGTGAGTGTGTGCATGAAGAAGACAGAGCAGGATGCCTGTAGTCTTCTTGATTTCTGTGTGATTGTGTTAAGACTCCATCTCTTATTGAATTAGAAACTTGCAATCTTAGCTGGCTTGTCTGTATGGTAAATAATTAGGATCCATTTCTATGAAGTGACCTGTCCTAAGTGATAGGGCTTACAAAGCCATTCTTGGGCTTCTTTGCTTTGTTTTTGTTTTTGATTAATTTCCATAATATTTATTGTTAGGGTGAATTTATGATCAAATAACCCAAAATGAAACAAAACTATCATCTCAAAACTGGGCATTGCGCTACAACAGGAGGCAAAGTGTCCCAAAGGCAGGCACAAGAGGTAGAGACCCACTGATACTCAGAAAGCAGTCCTACTAAAAATCTTAGCTAATAGCTGTGATATACATTTAGAGGGATGGGTGTAGATCCCTGTAGAATCTGTGCTTGCTGCTTCACCCTCTGGGAGCTCATTTCCACTTTGTTTAGTTGACTCAGAGGTTCTCTGGTGTCCTTCATTCCCTTTGGATCTTATACTCTTTAATTTTCCCTTTCTAAAAGATTTGCTGATATCTTAAAGGAAGTATTTAACAGATATCACCAATATAAACTCTTTTACATATAATGTCTGACTATGCATCTTTGAATTGATTTCAATGTGCTTCTGGAGAAACCCTCTTTGAGGCTGAGTAGATAAGGCTCTGATCTATGGAAATATGAGAATATTATTAATCATTTCACAATCTGTAGGTGGCCAATTCTTTTTATTGACTATGTCCTTTGCCTTACAGAAGCTTTCCTGTTTCTTGATATTCCATTTATCAATTAGATCTTAGAGCCTGAGCCATTGAAGTTCTGTGCCAATAAGTTCAAGGATCTTTCCCACTTTCTCTTCTATTAGATTGAGTGTATCTGACTTTATGCTGAGTTCCTTGATCCTCTAGGTCTTGAGCTTTGTGCAAGATGACAAATATAGATTTATTTTCATTTTTTTTTCTACATACCTACTACCAGTGAGATCAGCGCCATTTGTTGAAGATGCTTTCTTTTTTTCAATTGTATACTTTTGGCTTCTTTGCCAAAGATCAAATTTGCATAGGTGTGTGGTTTTATTTCTGGGTCTTCAATTCTATTCCATTGATCAATCTGTCTTTCTCCATACCAATACCATACAGTTTTATCACTATTGCTCTGTAGTATAGCATGAGGTCAGGGAAGGTGATTCCCCTAGAAGTTCAATGGAAATCTGGGAAAAGTGCTTCTTCCACACAGAGTCAGAGTTACATTGCTCTAGAGAAAGATTTTACCTCTTGGAAAATCCAGTGCTAACTAAAACAAAAAGTCATTATTATCTTCTATACCCAAGAGCAATAAACCAGAAAGTAGTTGATTCTAGTGGGAGGATGGGAAGAATTGCTTTCACTATCTTGAATTTATTTGTTTTTCTTTATTTAGGTGAGCATTGCTCTTTCCATGTCTTTGATAAATTGTGATGGAATTTTGATGAGAATTGCATTGAATCTGTAGATTTATTTTGGTAGGATGGTCATTTTTACTATGGTAATCCTATCAATACATGAACATGGGAGATCTCTCCATTTTCTTAGTTCTATTTTTTTTTTGAGAGCCTTAAGTTCTTGTCATACAGATCTTTCTCTTGTTTTCTTCAAGTTATTCCAAAATATTTTTATATTATTTGTAACTATTGAAAGGGTATTGTTTCCCTACTTTCTTTCTCAGCCCATTTATTTTTGGTATGGAGAAAGGTTATTGATTTGTTTGAGTTAATTTTAAATCAGGCCACTTTGTTTAAATTGTTTATCAGTTGGAGTTCTCTAATAGAATTTTGGGGGTTGCTTATGTATACTATCATATCACCTACCAATAGTGATATCTTGACTTCTTTGTCAATCTATATTCCCTTGTTCTCCTTTTCTTATCTTATTGCTGTAGCCAGAACTTTGAGTACTATATTGAATAGATACAGTAAGAACCCTATTGTCTTATTTCTATAACTTAAACTTCAAGTACTATATTGAATATATATTGAGTGTGAAGAGCTGTGCCTTTTTACTAATTGGTAGAATTTTTTGTTTGTTTGTTTTTGTTTTTTTTCTAGACAGGGTTTCTCTGTATAGCCCTGGCTGTCCTGGAACTCACTTTGTAGACCAGGCTGGCCTCGAACTCAAATTTGCCTGCCTCTGCCTCCCAAGTGCTGGGATTTCAGGTGTGCGCTACCATGCCTGGCTTCTTAATTGGTAGAATTAAATGGAGTTTCTCTCCATTTAACTTAATGGTGCATGCCTGAGTCTTTAATGCATTCCAGTTACTCAAATTCTTGTCCCAATGCTTGCAAAACAAGTATTCTTACCTACTAGATCATGTCTTCAGCCAATATATGTTTCCTTTTGTAATAAAGATATACAACAAATATTAATGAGAACCTCCCACATGCAACAAAAAGCATTTAATAATAAATTTGTGTGCTTAAGAAGCCAAGCTCAAGTTTTACTGGGATAATTATAGAGAGACGAGTTGCAGAGAGAGAAACAAGCTAGACACAGGTGAAGACAGAAATGAAGAGTCAGAATCAGAAGAAGCCAGAAAATTAGAACAGATTGCTAAATTTAGTATGTGGCCAGAGTAATACAGTCAGTCAGAGGACAAGAGAGAAGTTAGATTGATTTAGTCAGTTTGGAGAAGAGTTTAAGCCAGAAAAAATAAGTTGAACAAGCCAGCTGGAGATCAGAAATAACAAAAAAGGGTAAGTTCTAGATTCCATCTGTGACTGGACTTTACCCTGCGCCACAACTCTCCATAACCAAATCCAGCCTGGAGAGACCTAGTCTCCAAGGAGTACTGACATACCTGAGAGCACATGTGAGATGTGAGACCACCACTTCTTCTCCTTGGAGCCTGTCCAGAGCCCTCAGGACACAGGATCTGAGGAGTAGCCAGGGACAGGATACTTCCTGTTTCCATTTGTGCCCCCTGGTTGAGGGATGGGGCCACCAACCTACCTCCAAAATTTTAATCCAGAATTGTTCCTGTCTATAGTAAATACAGGGACAAAGAGTGGAGCAGATACTGAAGAAAAGGCCATCCAGAGACTACCCCACCTGGGTATCCTCCCCTATGCAGACACCAAACCCAGACACTATTGCTGATGCCAAATAGTGCTTTTTGAAGGGAGCCTGATACAAATGTTTCCTGAGAGGGTCTGCCAGATCCTGACCAATACAGATACAGATGCTCTCAGCCAACCATTTGACTAAGCACTCTACCCCAATGGAGGAGTTAGAGGAAGGACTGAAGGAGCTGAGGGACATTTTCCAGCATCAATAGGAGTGGGGAGTCCCTTGGTCCTGTGAAGGCTTGATGCTCCAGTGTAGAGGAATACTAGGACAATGAGAAGGAAGTGGGTGGTTGGGTGAGGGAGCACCCTCATAGAAGCAGGGTGAGGGGAGATGATATAGGGGGTTTGCAGAGGGGAAACCGGGAAAGGCGATGATATTTGAAATGTAAATAGGGAGATAATTTCATCCAGGTTTTCTAGTTTTATTTTGTTTTGTTTTGTAGTAGGATCTGATGATGTTTTGGATTTCCTTAGGTTCTGTTGTTATGGACTATCCAGAGACTACTCCACCAGGTGATCCCTCCCAAAATCAGCCACCAAACCTAGACAATACTGCATATGCCAGCAAGATTTTGCTGAAGGGACCCTGATATAGCTGTCTCTTGTGAGGCTATGTCAGTGCCTGGCAAATACAGAAGTGGATGCTCACGGAGAAGCTAGAGAAAGTACCCCAGGAGCTGAATGGATCTGCAACCCTATAAGAGGAACAACAATATGAACTAACCAGAATCCCCAGAGCTTGTGTCTCTAGCTGCATATGTAGCAGAAGATGGCCTACTCAGCAATCATTGGGAAGAGAGGCCCCTTGGTATTGCAAACTTTATATGCCCCAAGACAGGGGAATGCCAGGGCCAAGAAGTGGGAGTTGGTGGGTAGGGAAGCAGGGCGGAGGGAGGGTCTAGGGGACTTTCGGGATAGCATTTGCAATGTAAATTAAGAACATATTTAATAAAAAATCAAAAAAGGTAAATAAATAAAATATACAATTAAAAAAGATCCAAGCTCACTATAATAAGTAAATTAGTAAATCAAGGTGTTTCTTTCACAAATCTCTAGGTCATTCTACTTCATGATGCTCACAATCTAACTGAATAAGCTTCAGAGTTTCTGCAAATTTGGATATAAATCTATTCTAATATTTTTAAGTCTGTGGTCAAGTCTCCTCTATTTAGTATTTTTAAGCCATAAATGGGACAGAACTAAAAGAAATTTATTATCATAAGAATTATATTTTTCTTCTTGAACCTCTTGCCCATATGTCATGAAAGTTACTCAACACCAACCTTGTCTTCTACCTCATGAACAGGTTCACAGTATAAGGTCTTTAATTATATTCCAGCCATAATTTTTAAAATAGCATTTGAATGTGGTATAAATTATAAAACAATAATATTTACTTCAATATTAAGCCTACTTTCACATATTAATTTATTTTAAGCAAATTATTTTACATCTTTCAAATGTGTCCAATATTTCAGGAAAAACAATATCAATCAACCAGATAGCCTAGAGTTCCCAGGAACTAAACCACCATCCAAAGAGTATGCATGGAGGGGACCATGACTCCAGCTGCATATGTAGCTGAGGATAGCCTTGTCTGGAGCCAATGGGAAGAGAGGCCCTTGTTGCTTTGAAGACTCTATTCCCCAGTGTAGGGGAATGCCAGGGCGGGGTGGTGGGCGTGGGTGGGTGAGAAGGGGACTACCCTCATAGAATCAGGGGGGAAGGAGGTTCTTATTGAAGCTGCTTAAAGATAAATGATCATTGAATATTACTAGACTTCACATCTTAGATTTTTTACAAGAATTTCCCAGTTAGGATGATTATTAGAGAATTTAATTAATTCATAGCTACTCTAAAATGTCACAATCATGTATTCACAATGTATATTTGTGACATTTTGGATACCTTTAAGACTTGGGAAAATGACTTTCTTATTAATGATGTTGGAAACTTTTCTGTGTATTTTCTCACTATCTTTTTACTAAAAGTGTGTAATTAAGCTCTCTTTAGGTCAACTCTTTTATCTCTGGTGACTTGATCCTTGGTGTGTTTCTCTTTGCTTTCATTGATTCCTACTCTGAAATTTGTTTCTTTTTTCTTCCTTACATTTGATTTTTTTGTTTGTTTGTTTCTTAAAATAGAAGTGTACATCATTGATTTTTTTCTGTCCTTTCACTTTTGTATATGCAATTAAGAACATCAACTTATCAGTGTACTTTTTGAATTTTAGTCTTCAAGAAAGACTGTGCAATGGCTTCTTGGCTATTTGCTCATACAGTTTTAAAACTTTCGATTATAATTATATTTTCTCTTTTCTTTTCCTTCCTCCAATCACTCCCATATATGTCTCCTTGCTATATTTCAAATGCATGTTCTCTTTCTTCACTAATTATTGCATATATATATATATATATATATATATATATATATATATATATATATTTCTTAATATAGTGTCCTCAGTACATTTAATGTTATTGGCCTATGATTTTAGAACTAATAATTTTGCACTGTTCATGTGTTGTTCCCTGGGGAAGACCATCTGTCCTGCTCCTAGCCTTTCTCTGTTTTCTGCAGTTCTTTTTGTAAGGTTGATCCCTTGAGATATTTCTCCATTTACAGTGACATATCCATATTGTCTGTGTTCATCTCATATAAGGTTTTTTTATATTATATTGTATTTAAAATTTTACTTTGGAGCTAGAGAGATCATTCTATTGGTAAAGTACCAGCCACAATGGCAGGAAGACCTGAGTTTGGAATGCCATAACCTACTTCAAAACTAGGCAGTGTGGCTCAAGTTTTTAACCTTCAACAATTGCACTAGCCTAGAGACAGATGAATTTGTGGAGCTCCCTGTCCAGCTAGGCCCGGCAGCTGCTGCAGTGATCTTGGATAAACAAGTGATTTTGCCTTAGAAAAATAATGTGAGAGTAACAGAGAGAAAATCCCTGATCTAGTCCTTCACAGTCACTGGCAAACCTACACTCCTACACATACTCTCTCTCTCTCTCTCTCTCTCTCTCTCTCTCTCTCTCTCTCACACACACACACACACACACACACACACACACACATACACTTACATAGAACACACTGCTATACATACATATCTACATATATATACACACACACCAAAACATACATTCATATATATATATATATATATATATATATATATATATATATATATAATATATAATATATTATATATACACTGCGATGGCTTGTATATGCTTGGCCCAGGAAGTGGCATTACTAGAGGGTTTGGTCCTATTGTATTTGGTCCTATTGTATTTGGTCCTATTGTAGTAAGTGTACCACTGTGGGTATAGGCTTTGTCCTAGCTTTCTGGAAGCAGCATTCTGCTAGCATCCTTCAGATGAAGAGGTAGAGCTTTCAGCTACTCATGTACTATGCCTGCCTATATACGGCCATATTCCCACCTTGATGATGATGGACTGAACCTCTGAACCTGTAAGCCAGCCACAATTAAGTGTTGCCCTTATGAGAGTTGCCTTGGTCATGGTGTCTGTTCACAGCAGTAAAACCCTTACTAATACCCCCTCCTAAATATGCAAACAGAGCTATATACACTCATACATACATAGGTATACACACAGACATAGACACATTCAACTTTGACTCCCTTTGAACTTCTTACATAGATGCACATATCTTTAATCTTTTACCCCCAAAAAACATTATGCTATATTTATCATCTTGTTTTCTTTTAGCTCAACTATTTAAAATTATTTAAAAAACAAGAATTTTACTATTTTGGGATTGATTAACATTTGGTTTGTTGAAGAATTTGCTCAATTTTGATGAACATCACATATGCCTATGAAAATATTGAAAGTGAATTTTAATGTAAAAAAATACCTTGAATACCTATTAGTTCAAATCTGATCACCACTTTATTTATATATTTTATATATACACTGATATTTGCATCTAGTTTTATGAGTTTTTAAGAAAAATGTGTTTTACTTGTATTATGTAATGAATGTATTTTCATCATGACTTTTATTTAATATTGTTTTTAAGTTTATTATTGGTAATACATATAAGCATATACTTTACTTTTTATATAATTTCTTATTTACATTTCTAATGTTATCCCTATTTCTAGTTTCCCCTCTGAAAATCCCCTATCACCTCCCCCTTCCCCTGCTCCCCAACCCATCCACTCCTGTATATGCATATACTTACAGACATCAAAAAGAGAATTTATGGAGGGTATGAGAAGGAATCATAAACATAATAACTAGATGTGTTTGGAAAACATGTATTATAAACCAAGCTACACTTCAAAATACAGTTTATAACCAATTAATTTATTTTGAATCTCAAAAAGTATGATTGAGACAATACAGGAAAACTACAAATTATAACAATACAAAAAAATGTTTCTACATTAGGTTTCATTCACCAAATAAATTTAAAAATGAATAAATGACATAATATTGATCAATGGATTTAAACATCTTCAATAAATGTACACTCCAAAGGAAAGGAAGCATAATATTAAAACAGATCAATGCCATCCATCATCAGCGATACTGATAGAACAATAAAGGAAAGTTCCTAGTGTTGTCAGGAAACTGGGAAAAGATAGACTGTTAGGGGAATTATTGTCATCTTCAGAAACTGAACACATACAAAACCTTTATCTGCATACGTGTATGCATAGTTATACATAAAATAAATTCATGATATATGCAATTAAAAAGTCAATAAATATGCTAATCTAATAGCCCTATTTTTTACCATACAAATCTACCTTAATATGAACTTTAATGTTAGTGTTAATTATAAACTTGACAGACTCTGGCATTATCTTGTAGATAAAGTCCTAGAAACACTGAGCACAGTTTATTTGTGTGTGGGCATGGGTCAGTGGTATTTTATTGGTTACATTGACTAAAGTGGAAAGATTCACATGAAAAGTGAGCTGTAATATTCTCCTGGGTTTTAGTCCTTGACTTTACAAAAGGAAAAAAAAAAATGCTCAGCATAGACACGAATTGTTCTTTGCTTTCTGATTTTATGTACAACTGGCCAGAATTTCAAGCTCCTGTTACTTAAGTTTCCAACATAATGGACTCTATCCTGAACTTTAAGGTAAAATTAATTGATTCTTCACCCTCAATGCTCTGGTAACTACAGAACAGTAACTGGAAATTTTATAAAAAGCTATTAGAGTTGTAAGATGCCAAGGAATGAAGACCTGAAGAATGAAGCACCATAGGACTGAGGCAAGTAAGGGTTCCTGGAGACCTTGGGAACATCCCCAGGCCTGCACAGGTTCAAGGCAGATGTTTTGCCAGCACTAAGAAGCTATCTCTACTTGATACCTTGTCATGAGAGAAAAACTTAATTTTCTACACATCCTCACTGTATGTACCAACTATACTTAAGAAGCAACAAATAGTCAACAAAAAGTGAAACCAAAAGTATTTTTGGAAATATTTTGTCTCATCATGCTTTGTTTAATTGTTTTATACATGCCTTATGGTTCATGGTTTTGCAGTTTTTTGTTCTGTTTTTCATAACTGGTATGTGTGTGCATTTCATATGTTTTTTGTTTGTCTTTTTACTTTGTGTTTTCATTAAATTGCTTGAGGGACAGAGAGAGAGAGAGAGAGAGAGAGAGAGAAGTTGAAGAATCTGAGGAGGGAAGTGAGCAAAACTAATAATGAGCATATACTGTATAAACAAAAAGGTTTTCAATCAATTGTAAACTCATTCTTGTAAGTGAAATATGTAAAGGCATTTTATCACAGCATCAAGAATAGAACAAAAGCACCAATCAACAATTGAATTTGTAAATAAAAATGTGAATGCTTTAGAGTGAAACTCCATACAACATAACTATCAGCAACGGGAATAAAGGATTGGTTGAATTTACCAGTGAAATGTTAATGGCAAAGAGTCAGACAGAGACATATCTATATCGTATCTATATGAATATAAGGATATAGTTAATTAACTTTAGTTATTATAAACTTTGGTTGTTATCTCTCCTCAGTATTAGCAAATATATGTCTAACATAATTGTGTGTTTCTCGGCTGGCCTCAAACTCAGAAACCCTGCCTCTGTCTCTCAAGTGCTGGGATTAAAGGCGTGCACCACCACTGACTGGCTTAGTTTTCTAATCATGAGTGTTGAGCCACATTGTTTTCAGAGAATCAGTACATTATGTCAGAGGGTTTGGAGGGAGGAAAGTGGAGGAAAGAAACGATGTAATTATAGTCTAAAAAAGGAATAAAAAGGGCCGGGCGTGGTGGCACAGACCTTTAATCCCAGCACTCGGGAGGCAGAGGCAGGCATATTTCTAAATCGAGGCCAGCGTGGTCTACAAAGTGAGCTCCAGGACAGCCAGGGCTATACAGAGAAACCCTGTCTCAAAAAAAAAAAAAAAAAAAAAAAAAAAAAAAAAAAAAAAGGGAATAAAAAGTCTATCATATATTCACATCAGTGTCAGGAACATTAAAGATGGAAAGAGATCAGAGTTCCCAGAGTACCCTTCAAAGGTTTGCCCCTATGAACTGAAGACGTTGCTCTAGGGCTCAGTTCTTTACAGACCCATAAGTTCCCAATAGTGTCAACCTGCAGAACAAACTATCAACACATTGCCCTTCATCAGATATTTAAGATCAAAACTTTAACATTTGACACAGGGCATCTATATTTGAGGTCAAGGTTGTAGTGATTGTATAAACAGAGATAGAAAAGAACAGAGAATGTCATGTTAATAATATATTTATATATCCAGAATGAGACACCTGACTGGACAGGTATGTTCAGCATTTTACATACTTAATGGAATGTATAAAACAGTTAAGTACAAGAACATGTTGTATCAAATATGATAACAGAATATACAAAAACAATTATCTAGTACTGTGTGAAATCATTCTTTTTGCAAAGGTAAAGGTTATTTTTCCAGATATTTGAATTTTTAGTGATGAGAAATAAATTTTAACAGTTATTTTGAACATATAGTTGGCAGTACCTAATTTTAATTTACAACTGTAATATACAAAAAAAAAATTATATTCACACTTTAGTTGACCCCTGTTGTTGAACTATGGAAGGCTAAAAGAGGCTGAGGAGAAGGGCAACACTGTATGAGATCCAGCAGTCTTAATTAATCTGGACCTCTGGACATCTCTCAAACACTGGACCACCAAACAGGCAGCATACACCAGCTGAGATGAGGCCCCCAAAACACATACAGCAGAGGACTGCCAAGTCTGTGTTCATTCAGAAATGATGTACCTAGGTTTTTTGTTATTCCAGATGAGCTTGCTAATTGTCTTTTCTAGATCCTTGAAGAATTGAGTTGGAATTTTGATGGGAATTGCATTGAATCTGTAGATAGCTTTTGGCAAGATAGCCATTTTTACTATATTGATGCTGCCAATCCATGAGCATGGGAGATCCTTCCATCTTCTGAGATCTCCAATTTCTTTCTTCAGAGACTTNAAGTTCTTGTCATACAAATCTTTCACTTCCTTCGTAAGAGTCACACCAAGATATTTTATATTGTTAGTGTCTATTGTGAAGGGTGATGTTTCCCTGATCTCTTTCTCAGCCAGTTCATCCTTTGTATATAGAAAGGCCATCGATTTGTTTGACTTAATTCTATATCCAGCTACTGCACTAAAGCTGTTTATCAGGTTTAGGAGTTCTCTGGTGGAGTTTTTGGGGTCACTTATATATACTATCATATCATCTGCAAATAGCGATAATTTGAGTTCTTCCTTTCCAATTTGTATCCCCTTGACCTCCTTTTGTGGAATCGATCTGGCTAGGACTTCAAGTACTATATTGAATAGGTAGGGAGAAAGTGGGCAGCCTTGTCTAATCCCTGATTTTAGTGCGATTGCTTCCAGTTTCTCTCCATTTAGTTTGATGTTGGCCACTGGTTTGCTGTAGATTGCTTTTATCATGTTTAGGTAAGGGCCTTGAATTCCTGATCTTTCAAAGACCTTTATCATAAATGGGTGTTGGATTTTGTCAAATGCTTTCTCAGCATCTAAGGAGATGATCATGTGGTTTTTATCTTTGAGTTTGTTTATATAGTGTATTATGTTGATGGATTTCCATATATTAAACCATCTATACATTCCTGGGATGAAGCCCACTTGGTCATGATGGATGATCGTTTTGATGTGTTCTTGGATTCGGTTGGTGAGAATTTTGTTGAGTATTTTTGCATCGATATTCATAAGGGAGATTGGTCTGAAGTTCTCTATCTTTGTTGTGTCTTTATGTGGTTTAGGTATCAGAGTAATTGTGGCTTCATAGAATGAATTGGGTAGTGTACCTTCAGATTCTATTTTGTTGAATACTTTGAGAAGAACTAGAACTAGGTCTTCTTTGAAGGTCTGATAGAACTCTGCACTAAACCCATCTGGTCCTGGGCTTTTTTTTCGCTGGGAGACTATTAATGACTGCTTCTATTTCTTTAGGAGATATAGGGCTGTTTAGGTCATTAATCTGATCCTGGTTTAGCTTTGGAACCTAACCCTCAAGAGACTAGAGGACCCATGGAATTTAGAGGTCAGGTAGAGTTGGGGTGGGTACATCCACTTGGAGACAGGGGGTGGGGAGGAGGTATGGAATGTGGAGAGTGGATGGGGGGAAATAAAATATGGGGTGTAAAATAATTATTTAATTAAAAATATAAGATATATCCTAAAATTAGAAAAAAAAATTCTCTCATAAATGACAATGCAAAAAATATTTGTATTGATTTTGCTCCTCTACAATTTCATATATGTATATGGTATATTCTGAGTAATATTCCTACTACTCAATATTTTTCAATATCATATATAGAAATTTATTAACAAATTAAAATAAGAAGTCCTGTTATAGACTGGGACTGTTGTGAGCTCCTTATCTGAAGGTGCTATTGGAGGGGATGGGATAATACTCTCAATCATCCCAGTCTTCAACCCTGTATGAGCAACAGCTCTGGAAGTGGGCTGGGGTCTCAGTCCAGAACATTTAGTCCTGCTTCCTCCTGTGTTGTGGGCTTTGATATATGGGACAGTGATGTCTTTGGTCCTGTCTCTCTGGACCACATTCTGGATAGCCAACATGATGCCCAATGGGAAGAACTCATCAAGGTAAGTTCTTTTGTTTTGCTTTTTAAAATACCACTGTTATCCCTCCTTCCAGCCCCCACCTCGTAGAGTTCTTCATCCCATGGCCCCTCTCTTTTGCTTGTGAGAAGATGCTCCCCATATAACCTTTCCCTGAGGCATCCAGTCACTACAGGATTAGGCTCATCAGTTTCCATTAAGGTCAAAAAAGACAATCTTTTGCTACATATGTGCCTACAGACACAGACCAGCCCAAATATGCTCTTTGGTGGTGATTTAGTCTCTGGGAACTCCAGGAGTCTGGGTTAGTTTACACTGTTGGTCTTCCTATGGGGTTGCTATACCCTTCAGTTCCTTCACCTAACTCTTCTATAGGGGTCCCTGATCTCAGTCCAATTGTTGACTATAAGTATTTGCATATGCCTTAGCCATTTGTTGGTAAAGGCTCTCAGAGAACAGCCATGCTAGGCTCTTGTCTGCAAGCACAGCATAAGATCAGTAATAATGACAGTGTCTGATGCCTTCCAATGGGATGGATCATAAATTAGGCAGGTCACTGGATGACCTTGGCTTCAGTCTCTGCACCATTTTTGTCCTTGCATTTCTTTTGGATAGGAACAATTCTGGATAAAAAAAAAAAAAAAAAAATCTAAAGCTAGTTTTGAGATTCTATTCCTCCACTGGGGACCATATCTATCTACTGGAGGTGGTCTCTTCAGGTTGCATTTCCCACTATTGGGCATTTTTTTTTTTTTTTTTTTTTTTTTTTTTTTTTTTTTTTAGTTCAGTACTAATGAGTACCAGGATTCTCTTGTCTCTGGGACTTTCTAGAGGTTTTCCCCACTCCTACCCCCAATGCTGCATATTTCCATCCATTCTTCTAGTCCTCTGGGTTACTCTCCAGTCTTTCTCCACAACTGCCCCTGCCCCTCTTTTTCCCTCCCCTTCTCTGTGAAATCCAGGTCCCTCCATCTGTAGCTTCTCACAGCTACATGAAGCAGGTTCCTGAAAGGAAGGCTAGCTGGGGCTGCATGGGAGAAAATGGTTTACTTAAGTCTGAGCTTATATGGGGGTGGGAGGAATCCTATCCCCCACCACTGCAGGATCTAATTTTGTCAGGGTAGTGCCAGGAGAACAGGTTCAGCCTCTCAGCAGGTAGGTGGTATCTTGGAGGAAACTATAGAGGTGGCAGAACAATAGACCTATCCAGGTGGGAAGACTCCACCCTAGGTGGTCTTGCTCTCAGTGACAGAACTGGGCTAAGCCAGCCTGCTCATGGCCTGGGGGGGGGGGGGCTACATCCATCCCTCTGCCTCCCATGATTTTTTGTTCCCCCTTCTACGTGGAATGGAAGCATCCTCACATGTGCCTTTCTTCTTGTTTAACTTCTTGCAGTCAGTTGGTTTTATCTTGGATATTCTATACTTTTCGGCTAATATCCATTTATCAGTGAGAACATACCATGCATCATCTTTTGGGTAGGGTTATCTCTCAGGATGATATTTTCTAGTTCCATCCATTTTCCTGCAAATTGCATGATGTCCTTGTTTTTAATAGCTGAATAATATTCCATTGTATAAATGAACTGCATTTTCTGGATACATTTTTGGTTGAGGGACATCTGGGTTTCTTCAAGTTTCAGGGTACTTCAAATAAGGCTGCTATGAATACAGTGGAGCACAAGTTCTTGTGGAATGTTGGGGCATGTTTTGGATAAATGCCCAGGAGCAGTATAGCTGGATCTTCAGGTAGAACTATTTCCAAATTTCTGAGGAAACAACAGATTGACTTTCAGAATGGCTGTACCAGTTACCAATTCCAACTGCAATGGAAGAGTGATTTTCTTTCTCTACATCCTTGCTAGCATATGCTGTAACTTGAAATTTTGATCTCACCATTCTGATTGTCATAAGGCAGAATATCAGGGTCATTTCAATTTGCATTTTCCATATCATGAAGAATGATGAATATTTCTTTAAATAATTCTTGGTCATTTGAGATTTTTCAGTATGAAAATTCTCTGTTTATGTCTGTAACCCATTTTAGATTGAGTGATTTGTCTAACTTCTTGAATTCTTTGCATATTTTGGATATTAGCTGCCTATTGGATGTAGGGTTAGTGAAGATCATTTCCCAATCTGTAGGCTTCCGATTTGTCCTGTTGATACTGACCTTAGCCTTTCAGAAGATTTTCAGATTCATAAGGTCCCATGAATACATTGTTGATCATAGAGCTTGAGCCAATGGTGTTCAATTCAGAAAAATTTCCCCTGTGTCTGTGAGCTCAAGGCTATTTTCTACTTTTTCTTGTTTAGATTGTGTATATGGTTTTAAGTTAGGTTCCTGATAAACTTTGACTGGAGCCTTGTGCCAGGTGATAAATATGGATCAACTGGCATTCCTCTATATGTACAACACTAGTTAGATCAGCATCATTTAGTGAAGATGCTTTCTTTTCGCTACTGTATGGTTTTGGCCTCTTTGTCAAAGATCGTATTCCCATAGGTATAGCTATAACCAAGCAAGTGAAAGCTCTTTATGACAAGAACTTCAAGTCCCTGAAGAAGGAAATAGAATAAGATCTCAGAAGATGGAAAGATCTCCCATGTCTATGGATTAAGAGGATTAACATAGTGAAAATGATCATCTTCCCAAAAGCGATTTACAGATTCAATGCAATCCCAATCAAAACTGTAGCACAATTCTTCACAGACATGGAAAGAGCAATTCTCAACTTCATAAGTGTACTGGCTAGTTTGTGTCAACTTGACACAGCTGGAGTTATCACAGAGAAAGGAGCTTTAGCTGGGGAAGTGCCTCCATGAGATACAGCTGTGGGGTATTTTCTCAATTAGTGATCAAGGGGGAAAGGCTCCTTGTGGGTGGGACCATCTCCGGGCTGTTAATCTTGGGTTCTATAAGAGAGCAGGCTGAGCAAGCCAGGGGAAGCAAGCCAGTAAAGAACATCCTTCCATGGCTTCTGCATGAGCTCCTGCTTCCTGACCTGCTTGAGTTCCAGTCCTGACTTTCTTGGTGATGAACAGCAATGAGGAAGTGTAAGCTGAATAAACCCTTTCCTCCCCAACTTGCTTCTTGGTCATGATGTTTGTGCAGGAATAGAAACTCCTGCTAAGACAATAAGGAAAAACAAAAACCCAGGGTAGCCAAAACAGTTCTCAACAATAAAATGATGTTCTGGGAGAATCACCACTCCTCACCTCAAGCTGTACTACAGAGCAGTAGTGAAAAAAATAAAAACAAAACAAGCAAACAAAACAAAAACAAAAACAAAATAAAAGAAACAAAAACACAAACAAAAACCTCATGGTATAGAAACACACAATGCGGTCAATGGAATAGAATGGAAGACACAGAATTGCATGGTCATTCTTTACCTTCCTTCTACCAGTCCTTCAGACAAAACTGTAAGTGGAATGGACAAAAGTATCAATGCAGGACTCAAGGATGGGGCAGGCACACAATAGCTTCTCTCCTTCAGTCACATGATTACTGATTTTTTTTTCCTATGAGGTGCTATTGTAGGCCCTCTCTGGACTATAAGACAGCTTATAACTTTCTTTTATCTTCCCCATATACGCACAAGGAGACAGAGACAGATAGATCTCTAAAGCTAACTGGTCAGATTATATAGTCTGTTTTTTGACCTCCAAACCACAGTGAGAAATGTTCCTTCACAAAATATGAACAGTTTCTGGTAAATGAAATGAGGTTGACCTTTGACCTTTACACACAGATATGCATTTATACAAGTACACATATATTCAAATTGTACACACTTAAACATACACATACCTAGAAATACAATTTTGGTAACAATTTAATAAAAAAATTTACAAAGTTGTAGATTAGAATTAGCATAACTGTGTATAACATTGAAAATAAATTTTTTAATAAAAAAGATGTATGATATTACACTTAAAATTAATGTATAAACATTTATAGTTTGCATTAATATAATATATAATAAAGCTTCATTATAGAATTATATTTGTTAAGACTTGTACAAATTTAAAAATAAAATAAACATAGGACATATACATATATATATGTTTATATGCATATATATTAAGTACATATACAGTTAAAATATATGAAGATCAAATATTTTGATGTAAGAAAAAACAGGGTTAAAAGCAGACTTTAATTTTTCCCATGCTTTTAATAAAAACAGGTGATTATTTCAGACATGAAAACACTTGAATGAATCTTGACTCTCATCTTAGGAAGATGGGGAACTTGAAGTTAGCTTCTCTGAAGACCAATACCTTAAATTTTCACAGTAAATTACTCTTCTATAAAGATTGAAGGTAGGTGAAGTAATTCTGTACTATGGTAAATTTCCTACTACATAAAAACTCTTAAATTTGATGATGTATAACACACCAAAATAAAAATAAATAGATATACATTTCTACCTAAATAGATAGTTAGAAGTGAAAGTATTATTCATGAAACATAAGTACAAAATGTATGTTGTACACTGAATTTATATAACACCTTTTTAGCTAATGTTTACTACATAGCTTCCTTCTTTAGATAGATAGATAGATAGATAGATAGATAGATAGATAGATAGATAGATAATAGGTATACATTTGATACCTTTTTAAAATTGCAGCTTATGGTAGAGGAAGCAGATTTTAACTTAGTTCAAAAGCACCTGTTGTTATTTCAGAAAAGCTACTACTGTTCTTTTCCATTTTCAACAGTATTCAGTCTTCTAAAACATTATGTATTTGTTTGCAAACACTATACAAATGTAAATCTTTTATGTGCCCACTTCACAAATGTGTTATCACATACAAGTTATATTTTGATATGCATGGCATCTCTAAGGGCTTTAAAAATAAGACCAGAATATATTCTCTTTTAGTGAAAAAACAGATCATATAACTTAGTATTCAAACAGTGCCTGCTTCATAAGTAATGGTATTTAGAGAAACACACATTGTAGGAAATTGTTGCTATTTTTCCCCACCTTATTGTGGTATTGATTAAGATTAAGCTAATTTTATTATTTGTGAAATGTTATTTTTCTTCTATTAACAAAGTTTAGAGAAAGTGTGCAGACAAATATCCAAACACTATGTGAACAAGCAGATTGTCCTCCATAAGATGTTTAGGCTTTGAGCCAGCAGTTGAAGACGTGAATAGAAGTGAGTAATATCTCTCTTGTATAACACACCTCTGGAGTTGAGCCTTCACACTTTAATCACAACATGATGTTCCACCCTCGCCTATATAATTTGACCTTAATCATATTAGCTGGTCCATTTTATTTGTTTCCACCCTCACTTCTCTCCATATCCATTATGCCATTTTTCTTCTCTAGAGAACCCTGTGCTGGCCAGTTCTATGTCCACTTGACACAAGCTAAAGACAGCTGAGAAGAGGAAATGTAACTTACAAAAATTTCTTCATAAGACCAGGGTGTAGGTAATCACATACTGCATTTTATTTTTTCAGTTAGTGATTAAATTTAGAGAGCCCAGCATAGTGCAAATGATGTCATCATTGGATAGATGGTCCTGGGATTTATAAGAAAGCAGTCTGTGTAAGCTATGGGGAGCAGGCCAGTAAGTAGTGGAAGTGTAAGCCAAATAAATGTTTTTCTCTCAAACTTGCTTTTGGCCATGGAGCATCATCCTAGCAATAGTGATCACAAGTAAGACAAACAACTGATACAGCTTGTGAATTGAAGGCTACAATTGATTTTTAACATGAGTAACAGAATTTAGTCTTTATAACACTGTAAATTAGAGGTTTATTATTTTGGTCTTATAATGATACTTGTTCTTTTTCTTTTGTTTTTCTCAAACATTTCTGTGGTGTTTTCCTTTTCTTTCTTAGGTTTATTTACTTTATGTGTATGAATGCTTTTCCATATGTATGTATGTATTGATATATATATATATATATATATATATATATATATATATATACACGTATACTTCATGAGTGGTTATGGCCACAAATGTCAAAAACCACCATAGGATTCCATGGACTTGGAATTTTGGGTGGTTATGAGCATCATCTCCTCTGGAAGAGCAAAGGGCTTCTAAATATTGAACCATCTCACCAGCCATTCTATGATATTTTTTAGAATCTAAATGGTAGAAATTTTTTTTCCTAATTTTGGATTCACTAACAAGAATGGAAGCACTTTGACATGGTTATGACTGGTTCTTATCAAGATAATCTATATTCATGGATTGTTTTTCTCCTGAAAATCCTATCTCAAGGCTTGGAAGAACAGCACACGCAAGATTAATTTAACAGGAAAGAAATAATGTAATTCCACGAACAGAGTTCTCTCATACAATGAAGAACAAAATCATAGCAGCGTGAGAAGTGGTAAGAAGAGTTAGGAAGTGAGTGAAGACTACTTGGAGGTATCATTATTTCAAAACAGCTTCCGGTATAAGGTATTTCAACTATGGCTGGAGGGGTCAGCACCCCAGAGGCTGAACTCTATGTTTGTCAATAGTAGTATAGTTAAGGTAGCTGTCTGAGTATTCCTGAGCTTCCCATGGGGACAACACAAAGAGAAAATTAAAGAAAGCTAGGTTGGCTATGCAGAAAAAGAAAGGTGGAACAGAGTGACAAATGATTATGATTTTAATTAATTAATGAATTAATTAATTGTTTTATTGGATATTTTCTTCATTTACATTGCAAATGCTATCCTCCTTCCTAATTTTTTCTCCAAAAGTCCCCTATTCTCTCTCCCCTGCCCTTTGCCTGCTTGCTTCCAAAACTAACAGGGGTTGGTACAGAGACAATATATGGAAGATAGACACTTTCTTGCATTGCTCAAATAGAACAGAGTTAGAGATGAAGAAAGAGCTGAGATAATTCCCTTAAGCACTCAATACAAAGAGCTCCTTAGTGTTTACAGAAGACAGCAGAGGTCTCAATCTAACTCCTGTGCCCGTGTGCCAGTCTCCAAAGTCTACTGGGTATAAAACAATGAATTATAAATATCACCTGAAGAGAACAATAAAAATAACTTAATCTTTGACTCTTTCCATGTAATATGTTTAACTTGGTTCTCTAGAGTAAGAATTATCATGTTAATTAAAATATCTAAATAAAGCGTGGCTGTCTCCTTTCTGAGCCACATGCTTGACTGAATAATTCAATCAATTATTGAGGAGAATATCACAGTGAATTTTTGTTTAAGCTTCTTTCTCATCATTGTGCATGCCTGGCTCTTTCACTTTTTTAGAATTAACTGGTCCAAGGCCATTCAGCATTGCTGCAGTGAACCAAGGGGTTACCAGGCTGAAATACAGGACCCTGCCTAGACCCCACTAGTGATCTTGCTGCTCCCCATACCAACCATTCCTGTGTGAATCTCATCTTCTCTTCACAGTTACAGTTGCAATTTAAAATTGGAAGTAGACCTTATTTCGTTTACTCTCTTATGATGTTTTTCCTTTAAAAAATAATGTAAAATTTTAAAATACTAATTTAGGGATGAATGTAAATATTTTTAATAAACAGAAATATGATGTGTAGAAATGGAATATAGTAGAAAATTTATATATATATATATATATATATATATATATATATATATATATGATTAAATTACAAAACAGTAAATACCTTACACAGCATAAAAAAAGCTTACCAATTCTTCACATAATTACAACCTAAATGGTGTCAGAAAGAGAGTAAAAATATTCTTACAGAAGGTTGGGCATGTGAATAAAAGACAGTAAGATTCAACTATTGAAAGATATGCATGTTAAAATATCACAGTGAACATCATTAATATGGAAAAATCACAACTTCTAAAAATTGTTTTTCAAAATCTATAAAATTTTCTGAATAGCATATTACATTCCTATAGTTAATATAATAGTCTCAAAACTTGTGATGAAGTAGAACAATCTTCTGATATGAAAAAGTCAACAGAATTCAGTTTTTAAAATAAAAATTTGGAAAATATGACAGATATATTAAATATACACAATATGCATGAATTTTCCTTTAAAAAACCTATGGGATATGCACCGTCTTGACCCTCATTATGCAAATGAGAGTGCTGATACTTAGGCATTTAATTAATTTTCCAAAAAAATACTTCCTTAGGAGTGACTGAGTTAAGATGCAAAGTCTGTATTTTCAAATTTCAATCTCTTTCTCCTGAAACTTTCTCTTCTTTTCTTTTCTTTTCTTTTCTTTTCTTTTCTTTTCTTTTCTTTTCTTTTCTTTTCTTTTCTTTTCTGGAATATGTCAACATGGAAGAATTAAGATTTTAGAGAGCATATGGGAATTATTATTTATTAAGAACCTCAATACATGAATAGTACTCCATTGGGTAAATGTACCACATTTTCTGTATCCATTCCTCTGTTGAGAGACATCTGGGTTCTTTCCAGCTTTGGGCTAATATAAATAAGGCTGCTATGAACATAGTGGAACATGTGTCCTTATTATCAGTTGGAACATTTTCTGGGTATATGCCCAGGAGAGGTATTGCTGGATCCTCCGGTAGTACTATGTCCAATTTTCTGAGGAACTGCCAGACTGCTGGTTGTACCAGTTTGCAATCCCACCAGCAATGGAGAAGTATTCCTCTTTCTCCACATCCTCCCCAGCATCTGCTGTCACCTGAAATTTTGATTTTAGCCGTTCTGTCTGGAGTGAGGTAGAATCTCAAGGTTGTTTTGATTTGCATTTCCCTGATGATTAAGTATGTTGAATATTTTTTCAGGTATTTCTCAGCCCTTCGGTATTACTTATTGAGGATTCTTTGTTTAGCTCTATACCCCATTTTTTAATGGTGTTATTTGAATTTCTGGAGTTCAGCTTCTTGAGCTCTTTGTATATGAAATTCTTGGGCAAATGGATGTATCTGGAGGATATCATTCTTAGTGTAGTAACCCAATCACAAAAGAAGTCACTAGATATGCACTCACTGATAAGTGGATATTAGCCCAGAAACTAAGAATACCCAAGATACAATTTGTAAAATACAAGAAAATCAAGAAGAACGAAGACTAAAGTGTGGATACTTCATTCCTCCTTAGAATAGGGAACAAAACACCCATGGAAGGAGTTACAGAGACAAATTTTGGAGCTAAGAGGAAAGGATGGACCATCCAGAGACTACCCCACCTGGGGACTTATCCCATAATCAGCCACCAAACCCAGAATATGCCAGCAAGATTTTGCTGAAAGGATCCTGATATAGCTATCTCGAGAGAGGCTATGCCAGTGCCTGGCAATACAGAAGTGGATGCTCACAGTCATCTATAGGAATGAACAAAGGGCTCCCAATGGAGGAGCTAGAGAAAGTACCCAAGGAGCTGAAGAGGCCTGCAACCGGATAGGTAGAACAACAACATGAACTAATCAGTACCCCCAGAGCTTGTGTCTCTAGCTGCATATGTAGCAGAAGATGGCTTAGTCGGCCATCATTGGGAAGAGTAACCCCTCGGTCTTGCAAACTTTATATGCCCCTGTACAGGGGAATGCCAGGGCCAAGAAATGGGAGTCGGTGGGTAGGGGAGTGGTGGGGGGTATAGGTTATTTTCGGGATAGCATTTGAAATGTAAATAAAGAAAATATCTAATAAAATAAAAGATTAAAAAAAAAAAAAACTCATTGAGCACAGGGCAGCAGTGGCACATGACTTTAGTCACAGGACTTGGGAGGCAGAAGCAGGTGAATTTCTGAGGTCAAGGTCAGCCTGGTCTACAGAGTGAGTTGCAGGACAGCCAGGGCTATAGAGAGAAACTCTGTCTGGAAAAAGCCAATAAAATAATAATAAAAAGAACCTCAAGGAGCAAGGCATTGTGATAAAAGTAAAAAAATTAAAAAGTTGAAGCAGGGTGAAGGCCATCCTGGGATACAGATTAAATCCAAAAATAATCGTTAGAGTTATCATGAGTGTATTTTGCAAGTTACCTGATTTTATGTACTGTTCTAAATTACTGTGGATTTGGCAATAGTGTTTTTCTTCGTGAATTAATAAACAGAGTAGCTGATATTTGAACAAAAACAAATGTTTAACCTATGTATTTTTCTAACCGGAATCAGTTGATTAAAAGTTAAATAACTTTTGGAATATACTTCAAAATTCTAAACAAATGTGGCAAAGACTGCATTGTTTACCTCTTTCTCATGTGTCTGAAAAACTGTTTCTTTTACTGCTTCATTCAAAGAGAATTTAGGATGATTTAGCAGATATTGTTTCTAATTTACCATAACTAGTTCCATTTTACTTAAATCTCCTAGGTGACATTTTTATCTTTCCCACATAATATTAGGCCTACATGCCTATGTCTCATCAAAATATTGAACAGATATGGTCTGCATTTCCTCTGTATTAAAACATTTTAGAAACAGAAATAAGTTCTTCATATTGTATACCTTTTTCTTGGCAAACATGCAGGTTTATGTTAAGAAATTTGAGACAATAGCCAGGCATGGTGGCACACACCTTTAATCCCACCACTGGGGAGACAGAGGCAGGCAGATTTCTGAGTTTGAGGCCAGCCTGGTCTAGAGAGTGAGTTCCAGGAGAGCCAGGGTTACACAGAGAAACCCTGTCTCAAAACAAACAGAAAGAAAGAAAGAAAGAAAGAAAGAAAGAAAGAAAGAAAGAAAGAAAGAAAAGAAAGAAACTTGAGACAAATAATTGTAGATCTTCCATACTCTATGTATGGAAGAAAACGTATGAAAAAAGAAACACTAAGCTAGAGACCTGGCCTGGAATTTACTAGATTTTGTTGAACGAAAATATAAACTTTGGTGTGTTAGGATACTAAGAGTTGTTGCACCAAACATCAGTTTTGTGTAGATACTAGATAAGTACCTTCGATTTGGGACCCTTATTGTGGCAAATTAATCCACCTATATCTATTTTGCTATGAAGAATGCATTTTATTTATAGTGATCATTCATATAGAAATTTAAAAGAAAGAAAACATGGTAATATCCAAATATCTATTGATTTAATTTCACTGTTGCATATGACATAATATGAACATGTGGTACATTTATTGAGACAATTCCTGCCAAGAGAACCTAAGGAACACATTTGTACATTTTAAATTTTACTTTCCTTTGGATAGAGACATTGATATATGCATTACCATCCTTAGATTTCAAAGGTAGAATCAGTCTATGAATGCTACTCTGAGGCAAGATCATTGTTGCTGTTATGAAAACCCATGATCTGCCATCTTGCTGTAGTTTGCTAATAATTCATATATTACTAATAATGCATTATTAGTAATATGTAAAATTTTATACTAATAAAAATTATTACACATACTAATACACATACATGTAGGTACAAATATTGATTTCTACAGAGCTTCACAAAATGTCCTGATACGTCAGAAATTGGAACACATTTTCAAATAGTGAGATGAAAGATGAGGTGAGATGATTTACATGTTGACACATACAAGCTCAGCAACTCTGGTGTACATTATGTTTTCTTCTTATTTTGAACATTTTGTAAAACTGGTTTTTTTAAGTTTTGTTGTTAACTGTTGTATAAAATAGGAAATTGCTATTATATAATACTACAATGCTATGGGTTTTAATATGTTAATGTCTCAAAAGAAAGAAAATATAAGTTAGATATTTCATGTAAATATCTACTCAAGGATGTGCTAAAAAATGAAAAAAAAAAAAAAAAAAAAGGATTCCAAACTTAAAAAAAAAAACATAAAAAGGATGCTCAGTGTCACACACCCATTTCCCCGTTCTCCTCACAGGACTGTACTGCAAATTTTGGGTCTCAGTATTCTTCCTCCAAAAAAAAGAGGTACACCCCTAAATCTCTATGTTGTCCTTTCTCAGAGTCTTCCTTCTAACATGCTATTTTTACCAGTAGTTTAAAACTTAATTATCAAAAAATATAATAATAAACAGATTGATCCAACTTCAACTTTTAACTTGCCCATCCAAAACATGTGCATGTGTTTCCTTCCACACACATGTACACACATATGTGACTACATTTAATAACACATACACACAGACACCAGTCGTATTCTCTAAACTAAACTGCATACAACTTTCACAAGTGAATCTACTACAACATAGTACTAGTTCCATAGTTCTATATGCTATAAGCATATGGATTTTTATCTCAAAAATGTATACTATGAAAATATATACAATTTTACACTATAACATCTCATGAAGGTAATGCACCAGCCAGGTGTGTTTGCACACGCCTTTAATTCCAGCACTAGGGAGGCAGAGGCAGGTGGATTTCTGAGTTCGAGGCCAGCCTGGTCTACAGAGTGAGTTCCAGGACAGCCAGGGCTATACAGAAAAACCGTGTCTTGAAAAACAAACAAACAAACGGTAATGCACCAATGAGTCTCTTCCAAGAAAGTAAAAGTTTCTTTTGGGAATAGACAAGACAGAATACCAAATATATGCACTTTATGTGATAATTTTGCATAAGTTTTCAAGAGACTAATTTCAGCGCTACATGTCATGCCATTTATCACTACTTTTCCAGACTTTAATGTAGGAACACACATCCAGCCTGGGACACAACACTTTGCTTCTTTCCTTTGATGCTTAGGGACAATATTTGACAATTGAACTTAGAAATTTAAACAATTACTCATTTAGTAGGACAGACTGTGGGGAGCGGGCGAGACCACATGGGCCAAAGATGGCGCCCTGGCTCTATGCTAAAGCCCTGTGACCTCGCTTGTTTACCTCAGTCTCAATCACGCACAGTAAAAGCAGCAAGTGTAACTCATTGGAGAGGTTAGTGCAACATCTCCCGATACAATTCTATCAAACAATCCTGCACGTTGCCTTGGATGTGTGCGTCTATGATTGGGTGGTGTGAGGTGACGTGAGTAAATGGAAAAGGTTAAGTGTGGACAGTCCCAGAGGATGAGAGATATATGATATATGATTGAGGATTGATGAGCGACTGACAGAATTGATGAGCTGGGGAAGCTGCGAGGAACCTCCGAATAAAGAGAAGCTGCTGCAGCTGCTCTGAACCTGCTTTTGGAGTGGGTGTCCTTTATTCCCACTCTCTGCTGGTCAGAGATTGGGGCTGCGACATAGACAAAAAAATAACATGGTAATTGTAGATTGTTTCAACTTAACCAATGTATGGCACTGAACACATAACATATTTCACTCTGAATTATCCATGACTTTGGTCACTTACACAAATCAGCAGTTGTAATGTTTTCATCCTACACCATGATGGGGCATCATGGAATGTGTGGTGTAAGATATTCAGAAAGAAAGGGGATAAACATATGAACTGAAGCTGTTAATAGTGACTGTAACACACAAAAGCAGTAATAACACACAAAATGAGAGTAAGAAACTTACAATGTTGTTGTACTTCTGCAATCCCAACACGTGGAACGTAGAGGCAGGAGACTAATGGTGAGTTTCAGGTCATCCGGAGTTACAAAGCAAGTACCAAATCAGGAGACATCAACATATCAAACCTTGTCTTAAATATAAAAAATAAAAATATAATCAAAGAAAAAAATAAATATATTTAAAAATAAATAAATAAACAATTAAAAAGAAAAAATTTAAACCACTGTGGATTCATGAACATAAAGAATGAAATCTACTATACATACTAAGCTAGGGTGTTTACCTAGAATTTTTTCAACTGAGATTATTATTTTTAAAATATCTTATTTTGCCTCCTTGTGTAGTACTTTCATAGACATTCATAGATATTTCACCATTCTTTCTTAGTAAGATAGCTTTTCACTGCTAAACAGCACAATAACAATTCCTTTATATTCAAGTTTTATAATTAAAAGTATAGGTGATAATGGGTGCATGCATGCTTATATATATATATATATATATATATATATATATATATATATACACATACACACACATATGATGACAACTCAACATATATTAATCTCTACAGGCATTTATCATTTCATTATGATAAATTATTCAAACAACTGCCATAAAAATCTCTTTATTCCAGAATTACTCTTTTAATAATTTATTTCCTGTTACTCCACATTTTAGTGTCCCATTTTCATGATACTAGTGTAGGGGGCACTTAGCACCCTAACACATATAGAGGTAAAAATCCTATTTTCAACCTCAGGTTCATAATAAAAGCTTAATTATTCAATGATAAAAGCTGAATTCCCTGAAAGAAGTCTTTATATCTATTACATACTAATAATTTCCACAACATTAAATGTTCTGCTAAGGATAAAGATTGAACAGACATTCTCAATAAAAAAGGAATGAATCTAGACACAATTAAACATTCTCATGTCTCCATTAAACTTATTACTCTGGAAATAGTTTTTTGATTAATTTTAGTCTTAGCTAACTTAATATAAAACCTTGATTAAACAATTTTGTAAATGATTATATTGAATCCTTAAGAAACTGGCTCTTTTTACTCTGCTGGAAACTTTTATTATGTAAAGCCATAAAAGTAGCTAAAATATTCTTCTTTAATCACATCCTTATTTTAAAATTAATAAATAATATGGAACACATATCTTTGGAAAATAAGTCTTACAGCATCATGATTTACTGAATTGAGCTTCTATAAATTATAAATAATTTATTTTATATATTAACATTTAAAGTGACATTGGTTTTCTGATTCAGGTATGCACTCCTGACTTAATGAAATCAATTTTGTCTAATTAAAATATATTCATAAATATAATATTTAAAAGTATACAATTTCTTTTATAAGTAAATTTGGTCGTAATTATCTATCATTAACTTGTAGTATATAGAACTTGGCCAATATATGATACCATGGTAACCAACTTATTTCTCTTTATACTTTTAATATGAAGTGTTTTGAAAACTAAATATTTTACAAAGTATATCAGTTTATGAGAGAAATTACCAAGAAGGATTCTTAGAGAACAAAATTAATATTACCAGGAGTTTATAATTCTTTGAGCTTTCAACCGTTACCTTCACTGTTGACCTCAAGTGTCACATTTGTTCATTTTTTAATTAATTTAACTTTAGATAACTATCACTATATTTTTGTGGACTTAAAATGGATCAGTGACCTCCAAGGCCATCAATGACATTCCAACTTATAATAATTGATTTTTTTCAATGATAGAAATTTATTTCACTCTGCATGTATAGATGGATATACAATGATCCACTGCATTATTTGGCTAAAGTATGTTCTGTAATCAGTATGGTATTTTCATTCTGTCATTGGGATCTTTACAGTCAATCTATCTGGAGTGAACAAAAGAAAAATTCTATTCTTAATAGATGTAGGAAGACCTTAAAACAATGTAAACTTAGGAGATATTAAGATTATTTTAACTCCTCATATATAGTTTAAAAATATTTACAAAGAATAATTTCCATTAAAAACATCATGAGTTGTTTTCCTTTTTCCTCTAACAAAAATCAAATACTTAATGATTATATAATTTTTCATTAGTGTTCTTAGTGTTTTAAGTGGATAAAATATTTATTTAAGGTTATTCTTTATGATGGGAAATTTGTTAAGTGTCAGGATAATGTCATAGGTAGTAAGAGATTAGATTTCAAAATATAGTTTATGATCAGAAAATAAACCCCAAAATGAATTTCAAATTAATGGTACATAATTCATAAAGAATAGATATTATTTTATATATTCATTTAGAAATAAAATGTGCTAATACAACCATGAGTATCACTAAGAGATTGCCAAAAACATTCTTTACATTTAACATTATATGAAGAGCACCCATCCATTCCATAGATAATATGTGCAGTGTGTGGTGTTGGAGACAGGCACAGACCACTATAAGCCCAGAGTTAGAAGAAAACATACCATTTGAAGATCTCATAACTAAAGAGAAGATAGGGTAGCATGCAGTGTGAGGTAGATAGCACCCAGATAATTATAGATGTTGGATGCCAGTTAAAAGCTTCAAAATGTTTATTTAATTATATTAACCTCTGAAAATTCTTTAAGGAGAGTCGTGCTCTCTATTATTGTCATGAATAGTTTCGTTTTCTGGTTGTTCTTGTTTTCAGGTATACATTTTATGATGATTTTGAGACAGATTAAAAATGTTTCCTGTAAGACAAACCAGAATAGCAGTATCGGGGTGTGTGCCACATGACAGAAGGATTGTCATCAATTTAAATCAAGAATGCAATTTATAGTTAGAACCTGTTTTAACAAAAGAAAAAAGAAACTAATTTTGAAATTACAGGAACAACCAGGAAGAGGTTTAATTATTTCTAATTATTGAATCAATTTTAAAGTATTAATATTTTGATAATTTTTTCAAGAGAAAAATCCTTCGTTGTGAACTATTCCTTGGGTTGGAAACCAGGTTCATTATATTAAAACATGTTTATATTAAAATATATTAAAATGAAGAATTTAGAAGGTGATTATATTTATGTTTGTCAATATTATGAGTAGTATGTTTTTGTCATGGAAATTATAAAATTACTCTTTGAACGATTACAAAATGAAAAATTTATCTTAAATTTATGAAATCAGAAGCAGAACATTGGTGAATCTTTATATGTTAATTATTATGAACAAACTACAAAAGCAATCTCAATCAACTAATTTCTACTTAAACCACTTACCAAAGCAGTGCAGCTTAAGGGACCAGACATGCTTTTTAACAGTCTCTATGTCATCTATTAACTGTAATTGAGACACTGGCAGGACCTTATAAATGAATTTCTGCCTCTGTGAAATGTCAATAATAAATATCCCCAGCTGCTGTCTTGTAGTTAGGAGAGGATGACAGGTTATGTATGTGTAAGGTGATTAAAGAAATTCCCAGGGGTACAGAAAGGGATAGAGGAGTGAGTTGTCAATGCTGCGATGATGTCACACTATTGCAAACGTTTTCTAAACATAGTTTTGTCATTAGCAGTTGCTTATCATTAGACACTTCTTTACTTTGGAACTGGTGAACATTTTCCTTTCATCTGAACTCACTAGAAGATTGTTCACACTCATAAAATGTGATGAAAGGAAATAGCATTTTATTCTTCTTCTACAACAATTTATTTTCACTAGACAGAGAGCAAAATACTGTAAGTGTGGGTTCATTCTTCATATCTATGAATTAGAGTAATATGAGGGATGGGTCCTCTGAGGAATGAATTCATCCTTGTCTGCCAGCCAAACAGATGTACAGTCCAGATGGCAATAAATGAAATAAACCCTCGCCAATAGGAAGGTCTCTGAGCAGGCTGCAAGATGCACCTTAAGATCACTTTGAATTTTCTTATTTATTGACAAACACTTACACATGCAGGTTACCAGGATGCTGGGTTAGTTGCATGAGTAAATATGAATATTATGTAGAATTGTATATTTGTTATTTAATTTGTGATTCCCAAAGAAACTTGCTATCATCTCTGTATCTATGCATCTATCTATGTATCTATCATATATAAATCATATATCTGTCTAGAATATATAATCATTTTTATACATACCTATCTGCATAAACATAAATATAGCAGGTACTCTGATATATTTGTGAATCATTTGCTACTGGATAATCTAAAATTTTGATATTACTTAATTTTGTCTATGAATATGTATTATACCCATAATTATATTAACAGTTACAAAATTGAGTGATTTAACCTCATCATGTTCTGTGAATCACATACATAAATTGAAAATGTTGTAAAAGGTATGAATAACTCTTTGTAATTTTAATTACATGCTTCTTTGCTTGTTTGAGTGTGTGTGTTTGCACAAAGAGGCTAGAGGCATCATATAGTCACAGTAGTGAAGTTACAGAAAATTGTAGGGATACTCAGAATAAAATGTTGTCCTTTGTAACAGCAAAGTGTGTTCTTAACTAATAAGTCATTTTTCCAGTTCAGAATTTAATTTAATTTAATTTAATTTTGTTTTTTAATTTTAATATACATAATGTATACAGTGATCAAAATGAATATATGTGTAATCAAATACAACATACTAGTAGGTTTTAGTTTTTTCCTTAATCTATACTTTGGTATATAATTTTCTGTCAAAGTAATAATTTACACAATACTGTTAATATTTATAAAATTTGTGAGAAGTGATGTTAATTTTTAATGAATTTCATTCATATAATGATAAATTAACACATGGACTCAGTTTATTTTATGCAATATTAATTAAGTATATACAAATGTGTTCTTGTTTGTTTGCAAGTATGTGTGCTTAAATGTACACACAGAGGACAGAAGACAACATCTGGTACTCTAATTTATCCACTGTCCCATTATTGCTTTTGAGGCAGACTCTCTCTCACACTATTAGGTTAAGGTTTTTCAGCCTGGATTAGAGGCCATTATAACCTCAATGATCCTTTAGATTCCATTTTCTAAAACCTGAAAATACAGACAATTATCCAGGGTATAACTGGCTTATTTTTTCAGAAGCTTGAATCCCAAATCCAATACTCATGATTCCACAGTGAATACTGCTAACCTCTGAAATTCCCTCAACGCTATTTCAATTCTGTCTTCAATGGAAACATTTTCCCTAAAACTCAGGGAAGAATAATTCAATTTACAGGTTCTAGTGAACTTCATTGATAACTATTAGAAAGCAAACGACTTCTGCATATTCCAAAGGTATAATCAGATTTAGGATTACTTTTTATATGTTATATGTATACTCTTTCAAGTGGAGGATGATAAAAGATAAGTTTACTTAAATATATACCTACTATATTATACAATATTGCAAAGTATGTGGACACATTTCATATTCAAAGGCAAATATTTATTCTTTGTCAACCATAAGTATTTAAAAGTGGTTTAACTCTCAGGTTGGTGTTAAAGTTACTGAAAAAAAAATAGGAAATATCTGTAATAAACTATCTATGGATAAGGACAATATTGTGTCTATTATTAATGTTATTAAAATAACTAGCATGTTCTCAATATTTATTGATAGATATAATGCAAATATAGAACTCATTTTAGATTACTTCTTTATTTCTCTCAGGCTTTTATTTTATCTATATATACATACATGTGTGTGTATATATATATATATATATATATATATATATATATATATATAATATGATGAGATGAATTAAATCTATTCAGCTATAAGAAGTCTTCTGTAATTAACTTATGATATGTTATGTATGATCAAAATTTTTCTCTTGATTGTTTTCAACATTTTCCCTATTTACCTTGAAATTTAAAAACATATTAGTAACAGAGAATATCCACAGACTGTTTTATGTTTCCCTAAGCAATATGCCTCAAAATTGATGACTAATTATTTGTGGTGATTACTTATGATATGGATAATAATATAAAAGCTTGATATTTATGTTTTCTTACCTAGTTTCATGAAATTAATATTAAAAATATCTTGGCAAAGAAAATTAGATGTGTCAAAAATAATATCTGTCCTACGCTTCTTACTAATTCTATTTCATATCTTAAGTGAAACTTTGGGAATAACATTATAAAAATGCCTGTGTGGTGGGTTTTCCTTTACTGTATGATTGCTTTTCTTCTTTGCAGGCTAATAAACCTATTTATTTTTTAAACAAATAACTTCGTGTTATATAAATCTGAATTCTATTATTGTTTCCTGCAACATACCTGGCTTGAAAGTTTTAATTAAGATTACTTTATGAAATACAAAAATGCAAATCTGTTCTTTAGAAAAGAAAATTCAATTATCATATAGCTGTATTTTCACAATTACACAATGTTAGTGTTTATAAGACATCTGTCACCCCATTAATTGCCAGGACTCATTTGGCTGATCTGCCTGTCTAGGCAGGTGTCCCCTTCCCCTGCATCGCTGTATATATGTCCTTCCAGAAATGGTATGATTTGCCAAAGAGGAGAGTGTCCCCTTAGTGCTGAAGAAACCATCTTGGGACAAATGAAAACTAACTACTAGCTGTGCTCCCCTGATAGAGCCTCCAAATAAGCCCCCCAAAATACATAATGCTACAAATCTAGGGCAACTTCTAGATTTAAGAGCTATGAAACTTGACTGTTTTTTTAATAAATTTAAAATAATTTGTCTCTAGCAATTTTTATGTGTTTGTGTGTGTGCGCGTGTTTGATACATACACACATTTATATAGTATATACCCATTGAAATATTTGATCATATTTTTCTTAATGGTAACAGGAATTTTGCTATTAAACAAATATTGCATGAATGTGATAGTTTCTCAATTCAGTTTAGCAATTGACAGTTCAGCGTACTATTTTATTATTCAGTAACATGATCCAGAATATCTGTGAAATATTTCCAAAATTTGTTTGGAATTAATACTACATTGAATCAGTCTGAATTTTCAGTGACAGAATCACAGGAGTTTGTTTTATAAGTATACAAACCAAAGATAAAGAGTAAATAGTGTTTTCTTAATGAAATACCACGGTTTTCTATAGAGAAACACAACAAAACTGTGGGCAATTGCTGTATAATTATCATTACACATTTTTTTTAATTGAGGTTGAACATTGGTGAAGAAAGGGAAAGAGGAGTAAGTAAAATAACTGATTCCAATCTCACCAAATAAATAAATAAATAAATAGATAAATAAATAAATAAGATTTCATTAGCTTTCAGTGCAGTCACATGTGGTCTAGAAGGTTGTGCCATATTTTATTACTACTAGATTTTCCAGAATCCAGTTTTATTATCTTTATCAACAGCAAGATGTTCAGTAGGTAAAGGTGCCTTCTTCAGATTGTGACAACATGACTTCAGTCTCTGTGCTTCCATGTAAGAAAGAGGAAAAACAACAAGTAGCCCCCCAGTGGCAGAAACAAGAACACATTTACACTCATGCATGTGTGCCCACACTCACACACACACACACACACACACACACACACACACACACACAGACATAGAGAGACAGAGAGACTGAGACAAAAACAGATTGATACAGAAACAGAAAGAAAGAGAGACAGAAAGAAACAGAGACAGACACAGAGACAGACAGACACCCAATTAATAAATGTAACAAAATAGAAAATGCCATTCTTTTTTAAAAATTTCTTTCAGATATTTTCTTAATTTACATTTCAAATGCTATCTCAAAAGTTACCTATACCATCCCCCCTCCCTGCCTTCCTACCCACTCACTCCCACTTCTTGGCCCTAGCATTCCCCTGTCTTGGGGCATATTAAGTTTGCAATACCAAGGGGTCTCTCTTCCCAATGATGTCCAGCTAGGCCATCTTCTGCTATAAATGCAGCTAGAGAAACGAGCTGGGGGGTGGGGGTTCTGGTTAGTTCATATTGTTGTTCCTCTTATAGGGTTGCAGACCCCTGCAGCTCCTTGGGTACTTTCTCTAGCTTCTCCATTGGGATACAGAAAATGTACATTTACACAATGGAGTACTACTCTGCTTTTAAAAACAATATATTTATGAAATTCTTGGGGAAATGGATGGATCTGGAGGATATCATCCTTAGTGAGGTAACCCAATCACAAAAGAAGTCACTAGATATCCCCTCACTGATAAGTGGACATTAGCACAGAATCTTAGAATACCCAAGATACAATGTGCAAAACACAAGAAAATCAAGAAGAAGGAAGACCAACCTGTGGATACTTCATTCTTCCTTAGAGTAGGAAACAAAATACCCATAAAAGGAGTTACAGAGGCAAAGTTTGGAGCTAAGACAAAAGGGTGGACTATCCAGAGACTACCCCACCCGGGGATCCATCCCATAATCAGTCACCAAACTCAGACACTATTGCATAGGACAGCAGGAGTTTGCTGAAGTGACCCTGATATAGAAAATACCATTCTTAACCATTACTTATAGGTAAATGAAACCCAAACTCACACAAAAACTTTTTTTCTGTTTCCCAAAGAAATAAAATATTATAATCTACTATAGATTTTAAATTAGCCATGGAATATTAGAGTCTTCAAGAGCACAAAATATATCAGATATAAAATTTTAGAATAAAGATGTAAAAAACACATTCATAAATATCCAAGTTCTTGGGCTGGAGAGATGACTCAACCACTAAAGGCTAGGCTCATAACCAAAAATATAAGAGTTCTGTTCCTTTTTCTTCAGTCTCTGCTCCACACTTTGTCTCCATATTTGCTCCAGTGAGTATTTCGTTACCCTTTCTAAGAAGGAAAAAGCACATTACTGTTCCTTCTATAGGGCTGTAAACCCCTTCAGCTCCTTGGGTACTTTCTCTAGCTCCTTCATTGGGGACCCTGTGCTCCGCTCAATGGATGACTGTGAGCATCTACTTTTGTATTTGCCAGGCACTGGTAGACCCTCCTAGAAGGCAGCTATATCAGGGTTCTATCAGCAAAATCTTGTTGGCATCTGCGATAGTGTCAGGGTTTGGTGGGTTTTTATGGGATGGATCCCCTGGTGGGGGCAGTCTCTGGTTAGTCATTCCTTCAGTCTATGCTCTAAACTTTGTCTCTGTAACTCCTTCCTTACTGGGACTAAACCACCAATCAAAGAAAACACATGATGTGACTGATGTCTCTAGCTGCATATGTAGCAGAGGATGGCCTAGTCTGTCATCAATGGGAGGAGAGGCCCTTAGTCTTGTGAAGGTTCGATGCCCCAGTACAGAAGAATGTCAGGGCCAGGAAGCAGAAGTGGGCAGGGGGTGGGGGTGGGAATAGGGAATTTTCACAGAGGAAACCAGGAAAGGGGATAACATTTGAAATGCAAATAAAGAAAATATCTAATTTTAAAAAAGGAATTAAAAAAAAAAAAAGAAAAAGAAAAGTAAAGAAGGAAAAAGCATCCAGAGATTGTCCCACCTGGCACAATCATCAAACCCAGACACTGTTGTGGATGCCAACAGGTGTTTGCTGACAGGAGCCTAATATAGCTGTCTCCTGAGAAGCTCTTCCAGAGCCTGACAAGATACAGAGGGGGATGATTGAAGCCAATCATTGAACTGATTACCAGATCCTCAATGGAGGAGTAAAAGAAAGAGGACTGAAGGAGCTGAAGGGGTTTGTAACCCCAAAGGAAGAACAACAATATCAACCAACCACACCCCCAGAGCTCCCAGAGATTAAACCACCAACCAAGGAATACACATGGAGGACCCATGGCTCCAGCTGCAGGATGGCCTTGTCTGACATCAGTGGGAGAAGAGGGCCTTACACCTATGAAGGCTTGATGCCCTAATGTAAGGTCATTTGAGGGCAGGGAAGTGGGAGTTCATGAGTGGGTGGGGGAGCACCCTCATAGAAATAGGGGGAGGGGAGAGGATAGGGATTTTGTGGGATGGGAACCTGGAAAGGGGATACCATTTGAAATGTAAATAAAGAAAATATTTTTTAAAATGAGTTCTATTCGCATCATCCATGACTGTCTCTCAAGCCACCTTTTAAAATAATAAATATCCAAGTTCTTAGTTATTTCTGCTCTTAGGAAAGCTATTAGTCCAGATACATGATTCTGAGGGGAGACAAGTATCTGCAATGTTTTACTTGACCCTACTCATATTTTGTTTCTGTTTTTTTGGTTTTTTTTTTTCCCACTTTTTCATAATATGAGTGATTCTAATTTGACTTCTCTGATGCTATAAAGATTAAAATAGTTAAATAGATTTTTATGTGGAATTAGAGACTGATTGTAACGATATGTTGCATTTTGCCACTCCATTGTATTAACTGAACTTGACTCAATGACGTGTCCTCTACCTGACTTGTTCTGCATTGCTCTTAACAAGCCTCTTTCCTGTGTGTTCTCCTAAGAGTTTGGTATATCCTATCTCTGACTCATTCTGTCAAATCATTCTTTGAGTCCTTACATTTTCTACCCCTCAATTAAAAGTCATTTTAAAGCATGGCGGCTTCCTTTTACAAACTATTGTTTGGGGTGTAAGTTTTGTACTAAGGTTATATCTGTATTCCCTTTAGTTGGAATAATGTACATTATTCCAACCAGACAACACAGATCTTAAAAATCTTTGGGTATTATCCCTTTCCAGAGCAGACATGTTGCTAAATTAAAATTCCTTTAAAATACTTGATGACGAGTGAGTTTTACACTGTTGAATTCAGGTACTGCTGCAATAATCAGTTAATTATGATAATGGTGATTTAGTTATTAAAGAGTTTTAGTATAAAACTAGTGCATAGTTTATTGATTTCAAAAAGAAAATTCTCACATTCTGTAATTCTCAAATCACAGAGACCAGAATACGGAAAGATAGAAATGATTTTAATCTTTATAATTCTTTTTATATTATAAACTTTTTTCTCATATTTGATATTAATTATCAACTACTTGGTTTATTGAAAATATAAATTACTATTTATAAGTACCTGATGTAATTATTCAATTATAATATAATTTTAATAAAATTGTTATATCAGTAAACAGAAGATAGCTTCCTTTAATTTAGGTTCAATATGTTACATATTGATGATACAACATACAACCTAGTGTTGAATTTATCTTTATTTTTTATTATAAACTAAATATATGAAAGAATTTATTATTCCATTATGCATATTCAAGGTTTTGTTCACAATGATTGTGCACACATACCAAAGAGTACTGTATTTATTTTCCTAATGACCCCCCCTTTTTTTTTAATAAGGACTGAATATCTTTAGGTTATACAGAAAAGATAAGAATGATTGGCAAAAAAGACAGCCATTTACTATGTATGGTAAGAAAAAGCCATATTCGCAAAACATTAAAAACTACTATAGAACAGTATTTTTTATGTCAAAATAAAACATTCAAAAACTGATAAGTAATTTTGGTGAAATTTAACTTGATTTTTTTTTTTCTATTCTCTTTTAGTTTATCACTTAATTTGAATTGTTCAGGAATATAAAACTTCAAACTTTTATAAATATAATTCAACAATAGATTATTTTTAAACATAACTGATAAAAGAGTTTTTATATATAATTAAAGATATAACTCTTCTCAATTTTTACCAGGTTCTTGACCAAATGTTAGCGTTCCAGTTGACTATTGCCCACAGAAAAGAGCTCTGCCAAAGGCCTATGGATACAAACACATAAACACATGGGTGCATACAAGTTGACAAGGAATATATTTTAACGAACTAGCCATAATAGGTTATACCTAGGGCCTATGACATCCCAGCCATGTCCTTCCAGTTAATTGTAAAGTAAGTTTACAGAACTTTGGAGGTGATGAGATAAATTCAGCTATTATCGACACTCGTGAACATTGAAGCTTCTCTCTATTGTTATACGTAAAAAGTTTAAATTTAATTTAATGAAGATTTTAGGAAATATGAAGATAAAACACAGTTATAGCTATAAATGATTATTAGAAAAAAATAAGTGTGATAATTATTAAATAATAGTTTTTGCTAATATTATACAGAGTATGAAACATTAAACTGGAAATTGAAGTTTAGAGGAAAGCCACCTTCAGTCTTTGGCAGCCTGCCAAGCATCTAAAATAATATTCTGGGAATTAATGGTCAAAGAGTGACTCGAGTGTATAGATGTCAGAAGAAATCTACTTTTTAGATCTCTGGGGAGGCCCATGGAGAAAATAATATGGGAGTAACCTATGTGGATACTTAAATTGAAGGTGCTCTTTACTTCTTCATTTTGGGTGACAGAATACCCCCAGGGAAATATGCATTATATCAAAATTTAAGTGAGCATACTTGTAGCAATATCTTAACTCTTGGATAATATGCATCTCATTTTTCTTGAATTGACTTCAGTTAAATTGAGATATTTATTGTCTCTGAGCAAAATAAAATATCTCTTTGTGTCAAGAAAGATTAGTTTGTAAAAGTTCAAATATTACCTTATGTCTTTCATCACCAGACCTTAGTGTGAGTTTCTTAATGTCCACAATAAATGCAGCCATGCATAAATATATAACTATAATTTTAAATTTTAAAATATTATTTACGTCTTCATGCTTTTACTGATGAGTTTTCAAAGGGTATCTAAAATATTCTTCTGTTTATAATTTCATTTTAAATTCAATTAATAGTTTAAATAAATTTTCAATTTAAATTTTAGCTTTCCAAATGAAGCAACATTCCTTTATGTTATAATGTGGAGCTAATGATGTTGCCACAGGGTGTATCTATATACTATTCTCAGTCTCTGGAAATTGCTCTACATTGTAGTTTATGTTCCATTACTATGATAAACCAACACGATCAAAAGCAACACAGAGGTGAAAGAATGTATTCCCCTTAAAGTCCTGATTATGGTCTATCATGAAATAGAGCAGAGGGGGAGAGGGGATGGGATAGGGGGTTACTGGGGTGGGGAACTGGGAGAGGGGATTATATTTAAAATGTAAATAAAGAAAATATCCAATAACAAAAGAAACAAAAAAAAATAGTCAAAGCAAAATTACAATTAAAGTCTTAGAAGAAACATGAGAAGCAGAAACCTTCAAGGAAATTTGCTTAGTGGCTTGTTCAGCAAGCCTTTTTATAAATCTCAGGAGCACATGTTTGTTGTGTAGGACACCCCACTGTGAGCTAGATCCTCCCACACTACTAGTTTATTAAGCAAGTAGTTCATAGACCTATCTATGAACCTATCTGGTTATAGCATTCTTTCAATTATGGTTTTCCTTTTCAAGATGATTCTGTTTTGTGTCAAGTTAACAAGCAACACCAGTGTACATTAAATTGCAAAACCATGTCACATCTTTGACTGAACTAAGTATCTTGATTGAGGAATTTTTATTCCAGATTATTTTAGTCACTGACTGTATCTGTAAAGGTTTTAAGAGGTGCATGATCAAAATATAAGAACACCACAAACTAATGCACTCAGGAGACAAGGTAAAGACTGTAAACCAAGGAGTAAAGTTCAAATCTAGAAGCTGAAAAAAATCCAGCAAAGATTCTTCCCTCCTGCAGGTGATTTCAATCAGAAAGCAAGAAAACTACAGGCTTTCACCTCTCTTCCCTTTCTCCAAATCAAATCTCTTCCCAAGCTCTGCAGAACACCTGCTGTGGCAGGAATTCTTCTCTACATGGACCTCCAGTGAATCACACAGACCTTCCTCTCCAAACCTGCTGCTTCCCTATCTCCCTCTTTTTTTTTTTTTTTTTTTAATTTTTTCCTCTTTATTAGATATTTTCTTCATTTACATTTCAAGTGTATCCAGAAATTTCCCCATACCCTCCCCCATCCCCACCCTGCTCCCCTACCCACCCCCTCCCACATAATGGCCCTGGCGTTCCCCTGTACTGGGGCATATAAAGTCTGTATGACCAAGGGGCCTCTCCTATCTCCCTCTTTATTCCATCCCCCAACTCCAGAAAGCATTCTCTGGGAGTACAAACACCCCTTGGTCATCAGAGCAGGTAGACTAAGTACAGATAGATCTTTCTCTCTCCCTCCTCTCCTTTCGGCTAGCAGTATGTCTAGCACTGTAGCAGAATTCAGACCTCACCTCCAGGTCATCATGAGGATTTTTCCTAACCTCTTTTGCATTTATCGTGATATCCCAGTCCCCAACCCCAGCAGGAATTTTGCATGCAAAATTCAAATAAGCTTACTGAAAAGATTACCAGTAATTCAAACAAGCTTGCCAGGTAGGCCCGTGAAGCAAATAAGCAGGCTTCAGATTGTCACACTCCCTCAATTACTTCAAATCCTACCACCCACTGCTCTGTAGCACACTACCTGCTATGACCTCTTTTCCCTCTTTGCCCCATTCCAAGGAACTAAGCAGGAACTGGTGAACAACCCTGTTTTCTTCCCCATGTGTAACCACTCAATCGCTACAATTTTTGCCTAACCCAATTCACAAGTGTAAGCTCCCAGTACAAGACTAGATATCAATACCTAGAACCATATTTTTTCTAAAAACAGATGCCTAGATGCCAGCATAAAACATAATCAATAAAAGCAAATACAATGCCCCTCTAGTGAAAGGGGATTCTACCATACTAATTTCGTGATAATTACAGCATAACTTAGGTACAACAAGGACCTTAGAATAGCCTTTCTAAGTATAATATAGGTCCTTAAAATTGAAATAAATAAATCTTACAAAAAGTATATGAAAAAACAAGTGAATATTGAAAAGAAATGAATAAAACAGTTCAAGGCCTGAAATCAGAAATAGAGTCAATCAAAAAAACAAAATGATGTTAGAAATTCAAACAGGAGCCTTAGAGGCAAATTCAACAAAATATAAGACTTGGAAGTCACAATGGAAGAAACATACACCTCAGTCAAAGAAAATGTTAAAGTTTTATACACATTTACCCACACATAATCTAACACATAAACAAACTGAAAGACAAAAATCCACAATCATCTCATTAGATGCAGAAAAGATCTTTGTCAAAATCCAGCAGCCAATTACAATGAAATTTCTGGAAAGACTGGGGATATAAGAAACATCCCCAATGAGAAATATCCAGAGAGCTAAAGGGGACTGAAGCCCCACAGAAGGAACATCAATATGAACTAACCAGTACCTTCAGAGCTCCTTGGAACTATACCACCAATCAAAGAAAACACATGGTGGAACTTGTGGCTCTAGCTGTATATATAGCAGAGAGTGGCCTAGTCAGTTATCAATGGGAGGAGAGGCCCTTGGTCCTGTGAAGGATCTATGCCCCAGTATAGGGGAATGCCAGGACCACAAATGGGAGTGGGTGTGTTGGGTAGCAGGGGGGTGGGGTACAGGAGATAGGGAATTTTCAGAAGGGAAACTAGGAAAAGGAATAACATTTGAAATGTAAATAAAGAAACTATCTAATAAAAAAGAAAAATATATTCCTGGGGGGGGGGGGGGNGTAAATGAAAGCATGGGATGAACAGTGAATATTCCTTCTTCCAATGTCCTTATGTACATCTCCAGCAGAAGCTGTGGCCCAGATTAAAGGTATGTACCACCATGTCTTTCATTCCAGATATAGTCAAGTTGACAACAATGAATAGCCATTATATTACAGCAAGCAACCCTAAGATTCAACCTAAGTACACCATTTCTATAAGTTACTAAAATGATATCTATCGTGACCATAAGTTTGACTGTGTGAATATTAACTTGCATTAAAAAAAAAAAAATCGAAAATATATAGGTGAAGTCCTGGCTAGAGACAGTTTATGTCTCATCCAGTTTCAGAGCTGTTTCCATATAGAGCTGTTTCCACATTCATGGGAAATCCAATATGATTTTTATTATTTTTGTATGAATTTATCTCCCATCGAGTCAAGAGTATATTCTTTTTATCATTGCAACATATTTTTTTTCCTTCCATTCTGAGGTTAGGACACTCTATGAATAGGCTGATTTAGTTCAACAGTGTCCATAATATAAGCTCTCCCAGCAGCTATTGTCTTTGGTTATTCACATTTTTTTTTTTTAATGTAAAATCAGTAAGGCATTATGCAATCCATCTCCAAGGGATTTTGGTGCCTCCTTTTGTTTGTTAAGCATCTCTTAGATTAGATCTTTTTACAAGAGCTTGTCTCCTGTAGCATTGTGTGGTGTATCTACACTGTGCTTTCTACAGTAATGTCCTATTACATGCATATGCCTAAACATCATCAGCTTTAATCTGTGAAGAGATCACCAAGATAGTCAACATCTCTAATGAAAGTACACTCTCAGAACAATTTCTTTCAGAAATCCAGGCAAAAGTCCCTTAGAATTCTTCACACATATCAGCTGTCAGCACATGTACATATTTTAAAATTTTAAACTCTATAAAATGAAGCACATAATCTACTGTATGACATTGTTTTAAGGTAGTATCATTAAGTAAAATCTGGATACTTAACACAGAACACTGTATCTCTATTGGCTGCTATTCTAATTTCTCAAACCTTTGTGGATTTTTTCTCATATGGAACTTTTTTTTTCTACCACCGAAGATTCCATATTGGATTCTTCTGAAAGTTCTTTATTCTGATTTAGAATCATCTAACCTCTGTTCTATGACCTCCAATCCAGCATTTTTATTTCTTTTTTTTTTTTCTATTTATTTATTTATTTATTTATTTATTTATTTATTTATTTATTTATTTGTGTGTGTGTGTGTGTGTGTGTGTGTGTGTGTGTGTGTGTGTGTGTGTGGTCCGACCTGCGGTTCCCCGGGAGGTGGACTGGGGATTGTTAGGACTAGGTGGGAGAGAAAAGAGAACGAGTCAGTTATCTCGTCAAAACACGTCTGAATCTTTGCTGAAAAATCTCTCTGGTTTTCTTCAGGGAAAACTGGCCCCTGTCAGTTCTTTGCAGGCGCCTGGAATGTGGCTGGAAGTCTGAAGAAGCTGTGGAATGTCCCAGCTGGAAGCAGGGTAGCACAGAGACTGTCTGCAGCCTCCAGAGAAGGCAGGTGTAGATTAGCACAACAATGGAAACCAGCCTTGGCTGGAGAACCTCGATGTGTGTGGCTTCCTGTGGCATGCCCTCAGAGACTTCCGGTCTGAGCTCCCAGCCTTGAGCAGGCATGGGGGAAGAGAGACCACAAGTCTACTCCTTATCTAAGTCTGTTTCATTCTGATCTCTTTTTAAAGGCTATATAAAATTGCAATCATTACTGAAAAAAATAATTTTCATATGCTGATGAGCAATTCAAAACCATACGGGACTCAGATGCATTGTATCACTGCATTTTTCTCCATTTGTAATTCAAAATTTTTCTTCGTAATCTTTAGCACTTTCCTTAAGGTCTGCACTTTCTTACTTTTAAAACTAAATATTTTGGGGCTGTAGAGTTGACTCGCTAGTTAAGAGCACTGACTGCTCTTCTGGAGGTCCTGAATTCAAATCCCAGCAACCACACGATGGCTCACAACCATCTGTAATGAGATAGGATGCCCTCTTCTGGTGTGTTTGAAAACAGCTGCCGGGCGTGGTGGCGCACGCCTTTAATCCCAGCACTCGGGAGGCAGAGGCAGGTGGATTTCTGAGTTCGAGGCCAGCCTGGTCTACAAAGTGAGTTCCAGGACAGCCAGGGCTATACAGAGAAACACTGTCTCGAAAAACCAAAACAAAACAAACAAACAAACAAACAAACAAAAAAAAACAGCTACAGTGCACTCACATATAATAAATGAATAAATCTTTAAATAAATAAAAATAGAATATAAAACTAAATATTTTTTCCTATGAATTTTTATACCCTCCTTTCTTCCCCTTTTCAATGTTTTCAAACTTAATACCTTATCTGTAAACAAGTCTGGGGATTTTCAGCCCCACTCCAGCTCAGGGAAAGGGTTCATTTGCCTTTATTTATGTCTTCCGGCTCCTCAGTCCAGTTTGTGTCTATGGCAGCTGACTCTGCTTCCTCAGCCCTGTCTTGCAGGCTGCCCTTGATTGGTTATGGGCTGGAGCTTCTGTTTGTCTTTCTGTGAGAGCTGAGTCTCATAACCGCAGGTTCCAGCTTGAAGCTACACTTGTCCACCTCAGCTCTAAGAAGGTTTTTACCTGTGAGGTGTGCCTGAGGCTACAGATCCCCACTCGCTAGCCACTGCTCATGAAAGACTTAGAAATTGTAAGGAATTTCTCTCTTTCTGACTCTGGAAAGGCGACACCCCAAATCACTTATGAGAACAGGTCTTGATGCAAACTGCAAGAGGACTTTATTTATCAGCTAGCTCCTTTCACCCCAAGGGGCTGGGGAGCTTGACCTGAGCAGCAACAGTAGGGGGCTTTTAAGGAAAAAGTGAGAAGTTGGGAGGAGTTGGGAGGAGTTAGGCTACAGCTCTTCTCTGGGCAGGGGGGTGGGGTAGCCTTGCTGAAGGAACAAAGAGAGGGAGTGAGCTGTCCTTGGAGTTATCTCTGGGTCTGCTCTCAGAGGGATTTGCCTTCACACCTGGCTAGAGAATTGTATCCAGCTCTGGAAAATGCTTCCTTCCTGCCTTCCACCTGGGTTTTCTTTTCCACCTTAGGCCCTAAGCTATTATTTATTATTATTATTATTGTTGTTGTTGTTGTTGTTGTTGTTATTATTATTATTATTATTATTATTTTAATTTCTTTATTTACATTTCAAATGTTATCCCCTTTCCCAGTCCACCCTTCCCCACCCCATATCGCTTATCCCATCCCGCCTCCCCCTGCTTCTATGAGGGAGGGACCCATGGCTCAGCTGCATATCTAGCAGAGGATGGCATTGTCAGGCATCATTGGGAGGAGAGGCCTTTGAAGGCTTGATAGATGCCCTACTGTAGGGGAATTGAGGGTGTGGAGTGGGTGAATAAATAAAGAAATTATCCCATTATACATATATATATGTGTGTGTGTGTGTGCAATTGAAGAACTGGCCAGGATGAAAAACTGGCCACCCTGGCGCCCCCTTGTCTCTTAGAGTTAGCTATTACCTCAAGCTGCTACCTAGGGCTCTTGCTGATGTTTGAACTAGCCAATCATTTGAAACCGCGCCAATTTCCCAACCCCCCACTCCATTTTACTATATAAACTTCTAATTTTCGAGTCTCCTGGTCGACTCTTCCACCTCTTGCATGGGTGGGGCGTTGTCCCGAGGTGCTCCGTGAATAAACCTCCCTCATGTGTATTACATCAAGATGGTCTTTAGTGATTCCTCGTGTGGGTGAACTCCTGAGACTCAAGTGGGGTCTTTTTCATGGACCTAACACAATAAGAACTGTTCTTTAGTGAGCAGTATAAAATCTGTTCCTCACAAGCATTAAATAATTAATTTTACTGAATTTTTAGCAGGGAATAAAAGGAAACATTAACATGGTTTAAAAATATTCACAAAGACCATCCCGTGCATTCTTTCAGATAGAATAAATCTTTCATAAAATTTTTAGTAAATGTAGGTATATTTTAATACAGTTATCCATTAAACAGTCATGGTTTGATTTACAACAAACACATTGGGGAAAAGTAGTATTAAGATACTAGTTTTCAACTTTATACACAAATGCTGCATTTCCTGTTTTAATAAGCACTTAGTTGAAAAAATTATAAAAAGAGAAACATTTAGGACCTGTTAAATGTAAATATTTACTGTTGGCTTCCCTTGTCAAATGTACTAACATATTCACAAATTCTCATACATTGTGAAATCATATAAATCAATAGTGATCATTGGTTCCTGACTTTCAGAAATATGAAAAATCTAAATTAAAGTTATGTTTATGCCATAAGGTTTGCAAATTACTTTATTTTATCACTTTTTTATTTAAAGAACTGCTTATTGAAAAATGTAGAAGCAAATTCAAATTATTGTCTAATAATAGTGTAGTAGTCATAATAGCAAGAAGTGAAAGTATTATTTCTGCTTAATTAAAACTAGAGGAAGAACAATGTCTTCTGACAATATGATATAGACTTTCAAAGACAATAGAGAGTAAATAGAACCATGAAAATATATTAAACCCTTTTATTAAATTCTTTTCACTTGTTTCCTCAATATGTAGAATGTTATAATGTAAAGCTTTATGTTGGGATATTGAGGGGAAAATGTCTACTCACTGAAATTTCCCACTTATCTGATATTTTACTGCATTTAAGTTATCAGTGTAAAACATAAAACTGCAATTATAATGGAAACATCTACAGCAATATGTAATGTACCCTTACAATATCTAACTAAAAGTTCCTTATTGTGCTTTTCTTCAATGGTTTTGTGGAATGGTAAGCGAAATTTTACCTGAAAATTAAAACTGAAATCTACTGTCCTAGAATTTGCTTTTCTGCTTAATAAAAAAGTGGTAGGCTGTGAGCATCTACCCCTGTATTTGTCAGACATTTTTGGAGCCTCTCAGAAGACACCTATAACGGGCTTCTTGTCAGAAAGCACTTGCTGGCATCCACAAAAGTGTCTGAGTTTGGTGTCTGTATACTGGATGGATCCCTAGGTGGAGCAGTGGGGAGGGGAAGGGGATATTGTTTTATTTATTCTCTGGAAGCAAATGTAAATAAAGTCTGACTTGTTACTGAAAGCAAAACTTTCGGTGTCTCAGAACTTCATGTTGTGATTTGGACGTGCATCCAGTGCCCATGACTCTGCCTCTCTCTCTCTGTGTCTCTGTCTCTCTGTCTCTGTCTCTGTCTCTCTCTCTCCCTCTCTCTCTCCTTTCTCCCTCTGAGTTCTCACACTTTTCTCTCTCTCACACTTTTTCCAGAATTCTTTCTTCTACTCTCCTCTCTTTTCTGTACCACCACTCCCCTTTTCTCTGCAATTATGGCTCTGCTCCTGTGTGTCTGCCTACCTGACTATTTGTCTACTTGTCTCTCACTACCTCCTCTCTAGGTGCTCACTCCTCTCCATTCCCCTAGTAACCCCCTCTATACCTTATTAGATGCATGCCATGATTTCTCAGGGGCAATCTGTGGGATGGGGCCTGCCAGGTACCCTTCTGCCCACATTATATTTCATAACAGTGTGAAGAGGCAACACATTTGAAAATTCATTGTTTATGCAAGATCTGAAGTCTTAAATGAAATTATCATCTGTAGAATAGGCTTACTATAAAATACTAAATTGAGCAAGCTTCCCGATTTTTTGTAATCCTCATGATTTACTTATACATTGAAATGATATGGTAAGCAGACTCCCTCAAGTGCATACCCATGAAAATACTATTTATCAAATATACACTTCAATTCCAGAGCACAGGCACAAAATTAGTATACTGTAAAATCCATCTTAATAACATTGTATGGACTAAGAGATCAGGATATATTTAAATGAGAATAATTGTTATAGTTAATAGTTTTTGAGTCTTGAAAATTATACAGATTTATAATGGGAGTGTTATGTTAGCATGCATGTAGGTTAGCATTCAGGCACAACATTACATTTGCTAAGATAAACATAAACATGCAACATGAACATATCCATAATTTTCAAATTATGCAATATAAAAATTATGTTACTCTGCTTACTAAATTTAATGAGGAACTAAAATTCAGTAAAATATGAGTTAAAAAGTAAATAAATATGCTATATGCACTTATACAACATTTGATATATGTTGTACATGTGACCTACTTAGGGAAGAATAAACATAAATNTGAGGCTGAAGTAAAAACCAATTATTCAATTTGGCTTCTAAATTTTTATTTGTTTAATCTGGCATACATTGGCATTTTCTTTCCCATCTGGATTTGGTAGGTTCCTTGAATAAGTAGGAAAATTAAATCAACCCACCAAATTTTCATTTAAGTGCCATTACTTCTGCATAGATTTTTTTCTGTTTATGTAGAAAAATTGATTTTTTTTTTCTAACAAACAACTGTATGAAGCACCTGGACAATTAGTTTATTTTGACATTTTAATGATACATTCATAAGTGTTTCAAAATTTTGCTTGTTTTTGATCATCAGCAGTAGAAATTTTAATAAGCTATAAAATAAATCACATCAGTTGATAATGAAATATTTGAACACATAAAACTCAAAAAGCTATTAATCCAATCACAATGAGTGAGATCAGAAGTTGGACATTAAGCTACCAGATTTGGATTTGCACTATAGGAATTTGGTTTGTGTTCATTCCATATGTTCTAATAATTCCCTTATAGAATAAGAAGTATTTGCCTTATCTGTAGATGTTACAGGAGCCTATAGTTAAAATATTTTGGGTGGTTAATGACATTTTGGATTTTTAAAATGTTATTTTTTTTAAAGACTGTGAAACATTTAAAAGGAAGAACTGTGTCCTATATTATTATAGTGACATGTAGGCTAAGACTTATTAATCAAAACCTCTTTCATTTAGGGTTCTCAAGTGCTTCAACCTGCCATCTCACCCACTGTCCAGACTGAGAGGAAAAAGAAGGGTAATAGGAAAAGTGTGTTGCAGACCTATTTAGAAGTAGTTCCTCGGGTGATTCCATTCATCATTAACAGGATACCAGCAGTCAAATTCAATAGCACACACCAGACACACTCCAGCAGAAACAAGGCTCTACCAAATTGTCAGGAATCAGGGAATCAGCCAGAGTATCATGGTAAATTATTTGGTACTTACATGTTTCTCTTTATGGAGAGAAGACCAACGAAGAATGGTGAAGACAAGGAAGATCAGTGAATCTGTGCGTATCATAGCAATGCAAAAGCCACCTTCCATTGTTTATGGGGTTCCATTTATATTCTTTCTAAACATCACATGCTCTGTCAAGATTCTGTTTCCAACAAAAGATCACATGGCTTCTCACAAGTCAGATTTCAGAAAAACACTGTGACACAACTGTGTTGTTATCAAAAACTAGAAATGTCCACTTCATATCCTCCTTTCTGTTTTAAAGAAAAAAAATGTTTTTCTCTATCATTACCAATCTACTCACAATAGAAATAAATATGAAAATCTTAAAAATAGAAATTTAAATTAAACACAATAAGCTGCTTGTGTACAACATATCAAAAAATAGTCAAGCAAAACCTTATATTTCTATCAAGATGCAATAATGAAATGAAACAAAATTAAATTTCAGTAACTAAACAATAAACAAATAATACAACCTTAAGTTTCTATCATCATACAATAGTCAAACAAAACTTTAAATTTCTATCAAGATGTATTAATCAATGTATCAATATCAAAGTAAAACAGTTAAGCTGGTGTTTATTATTTTTTATTTTTTGCTATTATTCATTTTTTCCTCTTTTCCCCATTATTAGATAAAAGAGAGACCCTTAATTTAATCTTTATTTTTTTTCTCCCTGACCATAACTAATAACAATCAACCACTCCCAATAATAACAACCATAACACATCAAATGACCAAAAACATACATCCCACCTTTTGGGAATAGGGGAGGCACATCCTTAAAAGTCCTTGTCTGGAAACAAAGATATCTTTTGGCTACATTATGAAAATTGGGATATTGGTCAAAACCCAGGAAAGCTAGCTGAGCCTTTGTATGACCAGAATCTGTGTTATCCAGTCTGTGTGTTTCCCAGTCTTTGTGTGATCAATCATTTAGCCCAGCTCCTTTTCAAATTGATTTACATTCATATTTTGGAGAGAACAGTGAATGAGACAGTCTGTGAGAGTGAATCATCTATGCACTTTGCTTAATGAAGAAATTCAGGTCTTGGCTGATAAGAAATTTTTCCTTTTCAAATCTAATCTTTATAAGTTTTATTGGTAACCATATGTTTTTCATTCCCTGTAGATACATGTCCCAATCTTAAACTACTGTAGGTTGCCATTCTATGACAATACATCTTTATAGTCTTATTTGTTGTCTAAGTTCCTCAGTTTTTCTGATAATCCGGTTTCTTCAGCTGCTGTTGTTCCTTTTCACCCCTATCAAGAAAATGTAGAGTTCACAAAGGTGTTCTGTTCATAAAATCTTTTCCTGTGTCCTAGAGTTCAATGCTATTCCCCACTTTCTTTCTATCTAGTATATGTAGTTTTCTGTTGAGATTATTGATTGATTTGTATTTGTGTTTATGCAGCATGACTAGTATAGATCTATTCAGATTTCTTTCTATGCACTTGCTAGGTTTGTTTTGTTTTGTTCTTCTCCAGTGTGTATTTCTGACTTCTTTATCCGGTGTCCATAAGAAAGGTAGATTTACATCTATGTCTTCAATTCAATTCTACTGACGAACATATCTGTTTCTATGGCAATATAATGCTGGTTATATTTATACACCAATAATACAAATTGAAATTGGAATTAGAATATATACAGCAGTTTTAAACTACTGAGGACTATTTTAGCTTTTCCGGTTTTCTGTTACTGTTGTTAAATGCCTTGTTTTCTTTTGTTTCTTATTTCCATATGAAGCTGAAAACTGTTCTTTAAATATTTATAAAATTGTTGTGGGAATTTTGATGGGTATTGCATTGAATCTGTAGTTGGCATTTGATTGTATAGCAAATTTACCATATTACCCATACTGATCCTTGAGGATAGGATATCTATCCATCTTCTGATACCTTCAATTTCCTTCTTCAATATCTGGAAGGTTGTTGTTGTTGTTTTAATTATAAATATCTTTCACTTGCTTTGTTAGATTTACCACAAGATATTTTATACTTTATATATTAAGGCTATTGAAAATGTTGATTGATTTAGTGAGTTAATTTTGTGCCATGCTACTTTGCTGACAGTGGTTATCAGCTGTATGATTTCCTGGGTATAATTTGAGACTCACTTCTCTATGATATCATAACATTTCAAATAAAGATACTTTGACTTCATCCCTTAAAATCTGGATCTCCTTTGGTTGGTTTCACTGCTAGCTAAGGTTAGAAGAATCGCACTGAGTGGTTACAGAGAAGGAACAACATTGTCTTATTCCTAATGTAGTTGAAATTGCTTCGAGTTTCTTTCCATTTAAGTTTATATTGGGTATTTGTTTGCTGTAATATTTCTTTATTATTTTAAGATATGTCCCCAGTATCCTTAAATACTCCAGGAATTTTATGAAATGTTCAATTTTTTTCCAAAGAATTTTTTGCATCTAATAAAATGATCATGTTATATTTTGAGGATATTTTTGTTTTATTTTTCTTCTAGTTTGTCTAATAGATAGATTACTTTTTTTGAGTTACATAGCCAACCCTGGAGATGAACTTTACTTGACCATGGCTGATTATGTGTTTTGTGAGTTCTGGGATTCATTTTCCACTTATTTTATTGATTATTTTTGCATCTATTCTCATAACGGAAATTGTCATTTTATTCTCTCTACCTGTTGGATACTTATGTGGTTGTATATCAGTGTGTTGAGTTATAAAATGAATCTCTAAATGTTCCTTCTGTTTATTTTTGTGGGATAATTTGAAGAGTATTGGAATTAATTCTTCTTAAGTCAGAATTCAGAATAAAGTCAGGTAGAATTCTGAATTAAACCTACCTGGTTGTGTGCTTTATTTATTATTATTATTATTATTTTTAATTTTGAGGTGGCAGACTTTAACCTGTTCTTGCTGTCAAACTACGAGTTATCGGTATGCTTTAAATTGCTTACCTGATCTTAATTTAGATATGATAGAAGATAATTATAGGGAAAGTTGCCCATTTAATTTATATTTTTCAGTTTGTTAGAATACCTGATTTCCAGTTATGATATTAAAGTATGATCTTATGATTACCTGTATTACCTCAGTGTCTATTTTATGTCTGTTTTCCAATGCTATATTTTTCTCAATGTGATTATTCTCTCTATAATTAATTCTTTGAATTAATTTGGCTAAGTGTTTGCTGATATCATTTTATTTCTCAAAGAGCCAACCGTTTGATTTGTTGATATTTGTATCTTGTGTTGTTTGTTTGTTCGTTTGTTTGCCTTCTGTTGAACACAGCCCTAAGTGTCTTTTCCTTGGGGAATCATTATTATTAAAGTTGAGAGTTATGAACAGTTTTTGTTGCTTCTTGTTATTTGGTTGTTATGGTGATTTTCCCCCTCCCTCATTTGATTTGTTCACCTCAGAATCTCATATAACTTATTGTGCATTGATGTTTTTGTTTATTTATTTGTTTGTTTTGAATGATTTTAATTTCACTCTAACACTGTCTGCATGCAGAATTCATAGACTAATGCATTGATTAAAGTTTGCTTTATCTTGAAATACCCTTAGTTCTCCATCTAGTGTGATTGAAAGTTTTCCTTGATCCATGAACAATGTATCTTTCAAGTTAAGAAGAAGAAAAAATAAAAACAAGAAAAATATCTTACAGTTTAAAAGGTCTGTTTGCATATAATACAGTTATTATTAAGTTCATGTTTCTCCTGTGCAGGTTAAGATTTCAGTTTGTAATTAGAAATAACTTCTGGTTTCTATTTGGAATTAAGAATAAATTGCTGTTTCTCAAATTATAAAGTACAAAGATGATCTCAACTTAAACTTGTAACCCTGTTCATTTGATGTAAATCCTTACTATTTTCCTTGTCTTTCATTGTATTTTTTTTTGTTCAGATATTATGCTTTATAAATCAGGTGAAAGACCTGCATAGACTTTTTGTATACTATATTACATTTTATATATTAACTCATATGTGATATACGACCACACACATGCACAAATATACAATACCATTCATATACAGAGATAATAATGAAAGAGACACTAAGCTTCAAATTTTCTACCTATGCAGCTATTCCTAAACTCACACTTTATCATTTATCAATGTTAAGACTATTTCTGCTAGACTTTCCCACTATTTTATTATACCCTATCATGTCTTCATATATTCTGAATCACATAATCAACAGATAAATTTTAGTAATCTAATAATGAACAAGACCTAGTAATCTGGCCATTGTAAGAGTATAATACTAGCAATCTCCTGAAGAGCATCACATATATCATATATTTTTTTGTTTTTGTTGATTTTTTATTAGATATTTCTTTATTTACATTTCAAATGTTATCTCCTTTCCTAGTTTTCCCTCAGAAAACCACCTATACACTCCCCCATGACCTGCTCACCAACCTACCCACTCCCACTTCCTGGACCTATACTGGGCAGGCATTCCCCTATACTGGGGTCTATAACCTTCACAGGACAAAGGATACATGTTCCACTATGTTCATAGCAGCCTTATTTATAATAGCCAGAATCTCAAAAGAATCCAGATGTCCCTCAACAGATGAATGAATACAGAAAATGTGGTACATTTACACAATGGATTACAACTCGGCTATTAAAAACAATGAAATTTTGAAGTTCTTAGAAAAATAAATGGATCTGGAGGAAATCATCGTGACTGAGATGACCAAATCACAAAAGAATATACATGTTATGCACTCACTGATAAGTGGATATTAGCCCAGAAGCAAACAGCTTCACAGGCATGTTGTCAAACATGAATCCACAAGTACCAACAGATGCAAAACACAAACACAAACTAGGAGAGACAGAGAGACAGAGAGAGAGACAGAGAGACAGATATATATAGAGAGGCAGAGGTGGAGATAGATAAAATAAACAAGAAAACTTTTTATTTAATAACTTTAGAAATATAAGCTGTACCTTTTCTAAAACAGTTTATTTAGTTTGTTATTTTCTTTTTTAAGGTTGATTTTATTTATATGAGTACACTGTAGCTGTCACACACACCAGGAGAGGTCATAGGATCCCATTACAGATGGTTGGGATCCACCATGTGCTTGCTGTGAATAGAAATCAAGACCTCTTAAAGAGCAGTCAGTGCTGTTAACCTGGGAGCCATCTCTGCGGCCCCTAATTTGATATTTTCTAAATTTCATGCTATTGTTTTCTTTGAATGTATATATTCAAGTTGAAATATAATTAGTAACCTCAAGTAATGATTTATATATTTTACTAAGTATAGAGGACTGAATTCTTACCAATTGTCATTATGCAAATACATCAATTTTAAGTTTCTATTTAAAGTAATTTCATTTATAGAACACACTTGCGGTTAATATCCAGTAAGAATATTTGAGTGAAAGCCAGTAGCATTCACAGTGAAGATTTAATTAGATCATGAATTATTTATTAAAGTAGGAGTGATTACAATTTAATTCCAAGAATATAATGAAGGCATACAGTTTGTAAAATGATCTTTATAAGCCCAGTTTTCCTAGTGACTCATAATACAAAATTCTCCAGTTAAAGGATTATTTCACTAACCTTTGAGCTGAGTTAGTAAATCTCTTAATTTCTCACAACACCTTTCTTGATTTATCAATACCTATTTAGATTTTGGCTTGAATAAATATTTTCTTTGTGAAAGAAATATAAAGCAGTGTGTATACCATTATAATTAAACTATATGCATTGAAGCTACTCCATTGCTCCACAGATTAGTAGCTAATACTTCAATTTGAGAAAATTAGCGCCATCTTTCTTTTAAGTCATCATAAATCAAGTAGAGAAAAATGTGTTTTTCTTAAATGAGACTAGTATATAATTTTTTAAAATTTTAATTGATAGTTTCAGGCAGTTTTAAAGGATTAGAATAAAATAAAAAGAAGTATTGAAGTTTACATAATAGATTATAACACTAATAAGATCCATAGACCTCTATACACTTAGCGTCACAACTATGAAGTCTTGCTTGATCTCCAATATCGTTGTGAGAAAGCTCATAGATTGTACCTGTGCCTGTAACTGCCATGTGGTATTCATAGAAAGAGGAATATCTATGTGGCATGCTGGCTGGCCAGCCTACTCAAAATACCCCAAGCTTTATGAATATTGAATGGTTCATTCCCAAGGAAATAAGATAGAGTCATCTTTGATCGTCCTCTGGCCTTCAATGTTCTCATGAGTGCATGCTGAGAACACGAACATACATCACCCTTGTACTCTACTTATACCACAAACATGCACTCATGCACACACAATTGAAAATAAGCAATAATGATAAAAACAATAACAGTAATTTGCATTTTGTATTTAGTAAATAGTATTAAACAAACCATTTCATCAGTTTTCATTTTAAAACTGCTTCTGTTTAAGAGCTTACAGAATGATGTAAACTTCTCAGCAAGTGAACCAAACCACCAAATGAGTACCAAAGATCAAATTTCAGCATTATAACTTTGAAGTTAACTCATATTTTTTCAGTGTTAGACCAACCTTGAAATTTGCTTACTTAACTGGAGCACACAAATAAAAGTCTCTGGTAAAGGTATCTTGATATAGAAGTGTAAATGGAGATGCAAACATTTAACTTCATGTACTGAGCACTTAAGAATATTAGGAATTCTAATATGTAAAAAATATCACATATATTCTTTGTTAGAATAGGATATTTGGGATATAGCAATTTTATTTTATTCTTTTTAAAGTTGACTTTAATTTTTACATTTACTTATACTCTCCCCCCTCTCTCTCTGTGTATGTATATATGTATGTGTTTCTTTAATTCATGTAACTGTATGCATGCATGTGGAGCTTGGATGACAATTCCTGGAAGTTGGTTATCTCTTCACACCCTGTGTGTCCCAGAGATTGAACTCATATCATTTGATCATCAGGTCATGGACAGTTTCATCTAGAGAATCATCCTATTGACCTTTCATCTTAATAGAAAAACTTATTTATTATACAGCTGTATCCTATAAGACCTTTCCTTCCTTCCTTCCTTCCTCCCTCCCTCACTTGCTTCTTTCTTCCTTCCTACTTCCTTTCTTTTTTTGCTACATGATATAGAGAAAACAAACTAGAACCAATGTGTTAGCTTCTACCTGTGTTTTTCATATACTCTCAAAAAGTGTTATGCAGACTCTTGAAAAGAAAATGGATTCAATAATTTGGACCACATGTGAATTCTTCATCTTTAAGTGAAGTTAATATGTCTATTATTTAGCATGTGAAAAACTAAATGACATATACAATATAAAACAATATAAAAGTACTCCTAGGTCAACATTCCTAATATAACCTATTGCTTTTTTTATTATTATTATTTTAGAATGGGCTGATTTCCACAGCACTCTCTCCATTACCATACATCTTTCTAGATTTAGTCACTTTCCAATTCAGGGATTGCATGGATTTTCTTCCCTACAATCTGAGGGCAGAAGAATTCAGTTGAACACAGGGCTATTGAAAAATATATGTCAAAATATTAATTATATCAGTGTGAAAAAACCTGGAATTTATAATTGCTTAATAATCAGAAAATACAATTCAATAAAAGACTTTAATGGCATTGCTAGGATCATTAAATGCATTTGTCATTGTCATACCTGACTAATAGGTTTTCTGTCTCTACTTGGTTTATGTCTTCTTGTCATTTCTTTTGTCCATATTTTGATGTTTGACTTTCTTGATTCAGATTTCTCTCTTTAGTTTCTGTGATCTATGATTTCATAGAGTTCTTAAGTTTTGAAGTTCTCAACATTATGTGTAAATAACTAAGTCCAACATCTCAAAAAGAATCAAGAGTAAAATCTAGATGAAATTTATATTTAGCGGCCATTATCTTGACTGCCAAGTAGTGTTAATGCTGGACAAACATATTAGAATGTTGCTACACCTATTTCCAGACTTCAGTGGCAATGAAATTTTAAATGGATCACTTAAGGATTTTCTATTTGCCACTAATTTCTAAGTGGTAGAAATTGTGTCATAATGAGATCTCATTGGTCCATTTTCATTGCCATGTCATTTTTGAAAGTGTGTTTTCCTGTTAGGAATATAGTGAATTGTCTTAAATCAAGGTTTTACTTAGCATCAATCATTTTCTTTGACAGTTATGTCAATATCTCCTAAGACAATTCCTATACCTGAGATTCTCACTTCTATCTCTTGTATTCGGTTGGTGATGCTTGCATCTGTAGCTCCTGATCTCTTTACAAGGTTTTCCATATCCAGAGTTGCCTCCATTTGTGATTTATTTTTGTTTCTATTTCCATTTTTAGGTTTTGAAGTGTTTAGCTCAGTTTCTCAACCCACTTGATTGTATTTTCTTTATTTATTTGTTTCCTGTTTAAGGGCTTCTACCTGTTTGCCTGTGTTTTTCTTTATTTCTTTAAGGGACTTATTTATATCTTCCTTAAAGGTTTCTGTCAGCTCCATGGAATTTTAGGTAAGAATATTGCTCTTTGTGTGTATTAGGCTATGCAGGGCTTGCTGTGTTAGGAGAACTGGGTTCTGACATTGCCAAATTACATTCTTTTTGTTTTTATGTCTATTAAAACAAAATGATCAATGTGTTGCAATACTCCTCCTTTTAGAAATTCCATATCCTTTTAGAAATACTACCATGTAATATGATATATGGTGACAGTATCCCATTCCTCTGTGCTTCACTTTTTATCCTACTAGTGTGGGAAGCACTTAGTAGGTTAACTAGAAAACCTCTGTAAGTGGCAAACCCTTACTTTATTTTGACATTTAAGAGATTTTGACAATTAAGAGGTTTGCCATCTACTTTACTTGTGTAAATGATCCCTTGAAAGATCCTCACTCTTCCTTCAAGACTCACCCATAAATTCACTCCTGTTCTCAGAAGTTTTGAACCACAAGGCCCAACTGAGATACAAAATCTTTGTTTACACTCTGGTAAACCTCTCTGTTATAAAAATTGCCTGTAGATATTGCTAGTTCTCTCTACTTCCATTATTAGGATTTGAACCACATTAAGTCTTAAAATCACTTCTGCTTTCACAGATCTATGGAAATGTGTATTTGAAATCATTTTGAGCATCTTGGGTCCCAGATTTCCCAGAGACCAGTCTGCACAGGTCAGCTAGCGGACTGCAAAGGGTGACTAAGCAGACTGCAGAAGCAACACAGCTTCTGGGACAGGCCCAGTTTCGGGCACTAGACATCCAGGCACCTTCCCCACCTGAGGAGAGGTATCCACCCGAAAGGGCTTTGCCTGCCTGTGCTCCTGAGAGAGCCAACTTGCATCCCAGGTGGCTCAGTGACCAGTCTGCGCAGGTCAGCTCACAGACTACAAAGGGTGAGCGAGCAGACTGCTAAACAACACAACTTCTGGGACAGACCCAACTTTGGGCTCTAGACAAGGTGTCTGCCTGGGAGGGCTTTCCCTGCCAGAACTAGTGAGGGGGCCATTTTGGGTCTCAGGTTGCTCAGAGACCAGTCTGCACAGGTCAGCTTTTGGACTGCACAGGGTGAGTGAGCAGACTGCTAAGCAACACAACTTCTGGGACAGACCCAGTTTTGGGCTCTAGACATCAGGGCACCCTCTGCACCTGAGGAGCCCAGGAGGCCTTTGTCTGCTGGATCTCCTGAGGGAGCCATCTTGGGTCCCAGATCCCCCAGAGACCAGTCTGCACAGGTGAGAGTGCAGAGTGCAGAAGCAACACAGCTTCTAGGACAGGCAGAAGCAACACAGCTCTGGGACAGAACCAGTTTCAGGCTCCAGACATCCAGGCACCTTCCCCGCCTGAGGGGAGGTGTCTGCCCGGGAAGGTTTTGGCTGCCAGAGCTCCTGAGGGAGCCAACTTGGGTCCTGGGTCCCACAGAGAACAATCTTTGTAGGTGAGTGTGCAGGCCTCGGAGGTAACACATCTTCTGGGACAGGCCCTATATCAGGCCTTCATCTTTAGCCAAGAGGCAGGTCTGAACACCAGACCTCAGTGCACATTCTCAAAAAGAGGAGAGCTTGCCTGCAGAGACTATTCCAACCACTGAGACTCAGGAGAGAGCTGGACTCCCAGGACTCCTGACAGAGGCTAACAGAATCACAGGAGGAACAAGCTCTAACCAGAGACAACTATAACAACCAACTCCAGAGATTACCAGATTGGGAAAGGCAAACATAAGAATCTCAGTTACAGAAACCAAGACCACTCACCTTCATCAAAACACAGCACTCCCACCTCAGCCAGTCCTGGATACTCCAACACACCAGAAAAGCAAGACTCAGATTTAAAATCATATCTCATGATGCTAGTAGAGGACATTAAGAAGGGCATTAATAACTCACTTAAAGAAATACAGGAGAACACTGGTAAAGAAGTAAAAGTCCTTAGAGGAAACACAAAAATCCCTTAAAGAAGTACAGGAAAACACAACCAAACAGGTAATGGAATTGAACAAAACCATCCATGAACTAAAAAGGGAAGTAGAAACAATCAAGAAAACGCAAAGTGAGACAACTTTGGAGATAGAAACCCTAAGAAAGAAATCAGGAACAATAGATGTGAGCATCAGCAACAGAATGCAAGAGATGGAAGAGAGAATCTCAGATGCAGATGATTCCATAGAGAACGTGGGCACAACATTCAAAAAATGCAAAATTCAAAAAGATCCTAACTCAAAACATCCAGGAAATCCAGGACTCAATGAGAAGACCAAAGCAATGGATAATAGGAGTAGACAAGAAAGAAGATTTTCAACTTAAAGGGCAAGCAAATATCTTCAACAAAATAATAGAAGAAAAATTCCCAAACCTAAAGAAAGAGATGCCCATGAACATATAAGAAGCCTACAGAACTCCAAATAGACTGGGCCAGAAAAAAAACAAAAAACAAAAACAAAAAAACCCCACTCCTGCCGACACATAATAATCAGAACAACAAATACACAAAATAAAGATAGAATATTAAAAGCAGTAAGGGGAAAAGGTCAAATAACATATAAAGGCAGGCATATTAGAATTACACCAGCCTTCTCCCCGGAGACTATGAAAGCCAGAAGATCCTGGACAGGTGTTATACAGACCCTAAGAGAACACAAATTCCAGCCGAGGCTACTATACCCAGCAAACTCTCAATTACCATAGATGGAGAAATCAAAGTATTCCATGTTAAAACCAAATTCACACAATATCTTTCCACGAATCCAGCCCTTCAAAGGATAATAAAGGGAAACCACCAACACAAGGATGGAAACTACACCCTAGAAAAAAACAAAAAAGTAGCCCTTCAACAATCCTAAAAGAAGACAGCTGCAAGACAGAATCCCAATTTTAAAAACAAAAATAACAGAAAGCAACAATCACTTGTCTTTAATTTCTCTTAACATCAATAGACTCACCCCCCACCCCAAAAAAAAGACATAGGCTAATGGACTCGCTACTCAAACAGGACCCAACGTTTTGCTCCTTACAGGAAACCAACCTCAGAGAAAGAGACAGACACTACCTTAGGGTGAAAGGCTGGAAAACAATTTTCCAAGCAAATGGTCTGAAGAAACAAGCTGGAGTAGCCATTCTAATATCAGATAAAACTGACTTTCAACCCAATATTATCAAAAAAGACAAGGAGGGGGAATTCATACTCATCAAAGATAAAATCAACCAAGATGAACTCTCAATTCTGAATATCTATGCTCAGAATACAAGGGCAGCCACATTCATTAAAGAAACTGTAGTAAAGCTCAAAGTACACATTGTACCTCACACTTCAACACCCCACTTTTACCAATGGACAGATCCTGGAAACAGAAACTAAACAGAGACACTAACAGAAGTCATGAAACAAAGGGATTTAATAGATATCTACAAAACATTTTATCCTAAAACAAAAGGGTATACGTTCTTCTCAGTGCCACATGGTACCATTTCCAAAATTGACATATAATTGCTCACAAAACAGGCCTCCACAGATACAAAAATATTGAAATTATTCCATGCATCCTATCAGACAACCATAGACTAAGGCTGATCTTCAATAACAACATAAATAATAGAAAGCCAACATTCTCGTGGAAACTGAATGACATTCTACTCAATGATTCCTTGGTCAAGCTGAAATAAAGAAAGAAATTAAAGACTTTCTAAAGTTTAATGAAGATGAAGTCACACCATATCCACACTTATGGGACACAATGAAGGCAGTCCTAAGAGGAAAACTCATAGCCCTGAGTGTCTCCAAAAAGGAACTAGAGAGAGCATACACAAGCAGCTTGACAGCACACCTAGAAGCTCTAGAAACAAAGGAAGAAAATTCACCCAAGAGGAGTAGACAGCAGGAAATAATCAAACTTAGGGCTGAAATCAACCAAGTAGAAACAAAAAGAACTATTCAAAGAATCAACCAAACCAGGAGCTGGTGCTTTGAGAAAATCAAAAGATAGATAAAACTTTAGCCAGACAAATTAGAAGGCACAGTATCTTAATTAATAAATTCAGAAATGAAAAAGGAGACCTAACAACGGAACCTGAGGAAATCCAAAACATCATCAGATCCTACTACAAAAGACTATACTCAATAAAACCAGAAAACCTGGATGAAATGGACAACTTCCTAGACATATACCAGGTACCAAAGTTAAACCAGGATCAGATTAACAATGGAAACAGTTCCATTTCCCCTAAAAAAAATAGAAGCAGTTGTCAATAGTCTCCCAACCAAGAAAAGCCCAGGACCAGATAGATTTACTGCAGAGTTCTATCAGACCTTCAAAGAAGACCTAATTCCAACTCTCCTCAAACTATTCCACAAAATAGAAACAAAAGGTACTCTACCCAATTCATTCTATGAAGCCACAATTCCTCTTATACCTAAACCACACAAAGATCCAACAAAGAATGAGAACTTCAGACCAATTTCCCTTATGAATATCGATGCAAAAATACTTGATTAAATCCTCACAAACAGAATCCAAGAACACATCAAAATGATCATCCATCATGACCAAGTAGGCTTCATCCCAGGGATGCAGGACTGGTTTAATACATGGAAATCCATCAATGTAATCCACTATATAAACAAACTCAAAGATAAAAATCACCTGATCTTCTTGTTAGATGTTGAGAAAGCATTTGACAAAATCCAACACCCATTGATGATAAAAGTCATGGAAAGATCAGGAATTCTAGGCCCATATCTATACATAATAAAAGCAATCTACAGCAAACCAGTAGCCAACATCAAAGTAAATGGAGAGAAGCTGGAAGCAATCCCACTAAAATCAGGTACTAGACAAGGCTGCCTACTTACTCCCTACCTATACAGTACTTGAAGTCCTAGCCAGAGCAATTGGAAAAGAAAGGAGATCAAGGGGATCCAAATTGGAAAGGAAGAATTCAAACTATCACTGTTTGCATATGATATGATAGTATATATAAGTGACCCAAAAATTCCACCAGAGAACTCCTAAACCTGATAAACAGCTTCAGTGCAGTAGCTGGATATAAAATTAACTCAAATAAATCAATAGCCTTTCTCTACACAAAGGATAAACTGGCTGAGAAAGAAATTAGGGAAACAACACCCTTCAAAATAGTCACAAATAATATAAAATACCTTGGTGTAACTCTAACTAAGGAAGTGAAAGATCTGTATGACAAGAACTTCAGGTCCCTGAAGAAAGAAATAGAGGAAGATCTCAGAAGATGGAAAGATCTCCCATGCTCATGGATATGGCAGGATTAATATAGTCAAAATGGCTATCCTGCCAAAACCAACCTACAGATTCAATGCAATCTCCATCAAAATTCCAAATAAATTCTTCACTGAGTTAGAAAGGGCAATTTGCAAATGCACCTGGAATAATAAAAAACCTAGACTAGCAAAAACTCTTCTCAACAATAAAAGAATCTCTGAGGGAATCATCATGCCTGACATTAAGCTGTATTAAAGAGCAATTGTGATAAAAACTGCATGGTACTCTACAGCCACAGACAAGTAGATCAATGGAATAAGATTGAAGACCCAGAAGTGAATCCACACACCTATGGTCACTTGATCTTTGACAAGGGAGCTAAAACCATCCAGTGGAAGGACAGCATTTTCAACAAATGGTGCTGGCACAACTGGTGGTTATCATGCAAAGGTATGCTAATTGATCCATTCTTATCTCCTTGTACAAAGCTCAAGTCAAAGTGGATCAAAGACCTCCACATAAAACCAGAAACACTGAAATGTATAGAGGAGAAAGTGGGGAAAAGCCTCTAAAATATGGGCCCAGGAGAAAAATTCCTAAACTGAAGAGCAATGGCTTGTGCTATAAGATCAAAAATTGATAAATGGGACCTTATAAAATTGCAAAGCTTCTGTAAGGCCAAAGACACTCTCAAGAAGACAAAAAGGCCAGCAACAGATTGGAAAAGGATTTTTACCAATCCTAAATAGGGGACTAATATCCAATATCTACAAAGAGCTCAAGCAGCTGGACTCCAGAACAACGAATAACCCCATTAAAACACAGGGTACAATATTAAACAAAGAATTATCAACTGAGGAATCTCGAATGGCCGAGAAACACCTGAAAAAAATGTTCAACATCCTTAATCATCAGAGAGATGCAAATCAAAACAACATTGAGATTCCACTTCATACCAGTCAGAATGGCTAAGATCAAAAATTCCGTTGACAGCAGATGCTGGTGAGGATGTAGAGAAAGAGGAACAGTCCTCCATTGCTAGTGGGATTGCAAGCTTATTCAACCTCTCTCGAAGTCAGTCTGGCAGTTCCTCAGAAAACTGGACATAGTAATACCTGAGGACCCAGCAATACCTCTCCTGGGCATATACCCAGAATATGTTCCAAATGGTAATAAGAACATATGCTCCACTATGTTCATAGCAGCCTTATTCATAATATCCAGAAGCTGGAAAGAACCCAGATGTCCCTCAACAGAGGAATGTTTAGAGAAAATGTGGTACATTTATACAATGGTGTACTTACTACTCTGCTATTAAAAACAATGAATTTAAGAAATTCTTGGGCAAATGGATATATCTGGAGGCTATCATCCTTAGTGTGGTAACCCAATCACAAAAGAAGTCATTAGATATGCACTCACTGATAAGTGGATATTAGCCCAGAAACTTAGAATACCCAAGATACAATTTGCAAAACACAATAAAACCAAGAATGTCGACCAGTGTGTGGATACTTCATTCCTCCTTAGAATAGGGAACAAAATACCCATGAAAGGAATCACAGAGACAAAGTTTGGAGCTAAGACGAAAGGATGGACTATCTAGAGACTACCCTACCCAGGGATCCATCCCATAATCAGTCATCAAACTCAGACACTATTGCATAGGACAGCAAGAGTTTGCTGAAGGGACCCTGATATAGCTGTCTCCTATGAGGTTATGCCAGTGCCTGGCAAATACAGAAGTGGATGCTCATAGTCATCTATAGGATGGAACACAGGGCTCTCAATGGAGAAGCTAGAGAAAGTACCACAGGAGCTGAAGGGGTCTGCAACCCTATAAGAGGAACAACAATATGAACTATACAGGACCCCCTGAGCTCATTTCTTTAGCTTCATATGTAGCAGAAGATTGCCTAGTCAGCCATAATTGGGAAGAGAGGCCCCTTGGTATTGCAAACGTTTTATGTCCCAATACAGGGCTTGCCAGGGCCAAGAAGTGGGAGTGTGTGGGTAGGGGAGCAGGGCGGGAGGTGGTAGAGGGAACTTTCTGGATAGCATTTGAAATGTAAATTAAGAAAATATCTAATAAAAATTTTTGGAAAATCATTTTGATATAAGCAGAGTGAGACACCAAAAAGTACTACTACATTATTTATGAACTATATCTATACTATGTTATAGTGTGACCTGCAAATTGCAATTATCTAACTTAGCTATCCCATGTTTTAAAGGAAAGAATTATTCTGCTGGGTTCTGGAAGGTTCAGATGTACAATGCAGAACAATTACAGACTTGAGTGTTGCTATCCACTACTGAAGCCTCAATCACTTTCAAAGTGCTTTGCTTAGAATAATACAATAAAACTTATGCTTACTGAAAAGTTAAGTATAGTCTTTAAGACGAAACCTGGATTAGAATAAAAAGCATTTTGAAATACAGTGATAAATATAGAGATTCCACCTCATACCACTGGATACACTGAAAAGCTACGATTTTGCACTCTGTTTTCGCTGTACTTTCTAAGCTTGTGAAAAACACGGTACAATATGAATTAGTTTGTACAACTCTTTGAAAGAGATTTTTGAAGATATGTCTCAGCATGAGATAAATAACTTGTACAGCAGTTTCCTCTCTTCCTAGAAGGGAAGATAAATTCTCTGTAACATATCCATTTTCTGATACTTCAGAGGTGTTGAAAGCTGTAAGACACCTGATTCTTTCTGTTCCATAAGCCAACCTAGAGAAACTGACCTCACAATCTTTTCTGTTTCACATAGGTAACTAAAAAAATATAAGTTCATGGCATTTCAAACTGACATGGTAGCAAGCTACTATCAGGAATCCAATACTTACATTCCCCATTGCTTTGAAAATTATAAGTCACTTATACACACACAAGCTCACAAATTGTCTAAAGTTTACACATATTTGTTTACTTTTTGTAAGTCTGTGACTTTACAGTTTAAAATGTAGAAGCCAGAATAACCATGAATGTAATGAAGAGGATAGGTTAGAGAGCCTCAGAGTATACTGAACACACACGTTGACAATAAAGATACTTTCCTATTATTGTTTATTGGCCAAGGCTCTTGCCTCTAAAGTTGAAACAATTTTACATGTTAAGGTTTTCATGTATAAAGGAACTTTTCAATAAAAACTCCTATTTTATGTTTAGTTCTAGGAATGCCTACATAAACATATTTCAGTTTAATGTGCTTTGTAAGATACAGGGCCATGATGAATATTAGAGTTGGATTCAAATGTATAGATTCATCACTTTGTAGAGGTAGAGAAAACATTCTATTGTTTCTTCCCAGTTTATCTATCTCTTCCTGTATGTATCACTGAATGTTGTTTGATGGCCATCCAAGATCTTTTGAAGTGATTTGCTGCCTCAGAATCTCAACTCTTTGATCTGACAGAATCTATATTCTCCATATTATACTCAAGTCATCACCATAGTTATATAAGTTTCTAAAATAACAATCTTATTTTGTCATAAATAGAAAATACCTGTAATGCTCTCTTACTTAAATTCGTACAACTATTACATGGTGAGATATGACAACGCAATAGTTTTCATTGACATTTATTGTGTAGTGAATGAATAGAGTGTGTCTAAACCAAACCAATGATCGGTTAATTTGGAAATAAATCTAAGTGAGTCACGTCTAATCACAATGAATCCTCTAAAAGGAAATTATCATATAGCTCCTGGTAGTAAATGCTGTGAGAAAGATCTTAAAGTTCTATAAGGATGCAAAGTCCTGTTAACGATCTCAAAATTGAGCAAGTCTATCATAGAGGAAAACTGCAAACTAGAATCTCAGAGAAGCCTTGTGAAAATATCAAAAGAGAAAAGAAAAGAAAAGAAAAGAAAAGAAAAGGAAAGGAAAGGAAAGGAAAGGAAAGGAAAGGAAAGGAAAGGAAAGGAAAGGAAAGGAAAGGAAAGGAAAGGAAAGAAGAGGGAAAAGGAAAAGGAAAGAATAGAAGAGAAGGTGAACAACACACAAAAAAAGAATGTAAGAAGTCATTTCAGTTTATTAATGCAACCAAATCAAATAGAGTCAATGAGCTTGGGTATAGTTTCCCCCTTTTAGTCTCTAGAGAAATCCCCATTCAGATACTATGAAATTATGAGACACTGAATCAATCATTTATGTAGTGCTAACTGGTATGATTAATGTTCTGTTATGTAATTAAATTTTAGTGGGTATACATGTAATAGAAAAAATTAAACTAGGAATTTTAAATGAATGATTAGTAGAATAGTGAAGTCAATGATGAGAACCACAGAGAAGGTACAGGTGGAAATGTAAGTAGTTGTTCTTATCTCAGATATCACTGGAATTATCCATTTATGACTGTGAAATTCATAGTTACAAATGTCTTTTCCTTACAATTTTGTCCAAAATAAAATACTTCTCTTAACAGATATTTCTTCCCATATTTTTTATTCTGTTAGTGAACAAATTTACTGGTTTTAGAAAATCTCTCTCTCTCTCTCTCTCTCTCTCTCTCTCTCTCTCTCTCTCTCTCTCTGTATGTGTGTGTGTGTGTGTGTGCATGTACAGAGAGTAATTTTTAAAAATGTGATAAGGTTATTATAAAGCTCACCCACAATGTGACAATATGATGAATGGAATGGAGAAATGAAATTTTCTTGTATTAAATTTTCTTTCTTTCAAACTTCATTCCTGAACTAAATTTAGCTTTGACAGTATATAATGTCATTTGCTTGACTTGCTATAGAAATCAAGAAAGATAATGCCCACAGAAGAAAAAAAATATATGGTTACTTCCAAATTTCTCATAACTCTTGTAACATTACATTTTATCCTCAATCCAAGAAAACTTGTATAGTTAACGTGTACAACGTTTTCATACTTTTTGCTTTACATGAATGTATGTATTAACAACCACCCAAAATAATCATTTTATATTTTCAGGACATTGGAGGGAGTATTTTAATGCAACAATTACTTTTATGAAAGATTTGGGTATATATTACATTTTTCATCTTGTTAAATTTGATAAATTTTCATCACACTTTTCTAAACTATTTATTGTGTGTTTCTGTGTAAAAATAGTTAATATTTCCCCATTTGGGCAATTAGTTGATGATTTTGAGATATATTATTTTCTTTATTTACATTACAAATGTTGCCCACTTTTCCAGTCCCCCACCCAGAGGTCTTAACTCCATCCTCCCTCCCCTTTGCTTCTGAGAAGGTGCTTCCTCACCCCCAACCACTTTTTCCCACCTCCCCCCACACCTTACTCCTAGTCCTGTATTCTCCTTCTGTGGGGCATCAAGTCTCTATAGGCAGTCTCACTGAGGCCAGACAAGGCAGTCCTCAGCTGACTGCTGGTGACAAAGACCAACCCAAGTAGGGTTCTTTTTTGGTGTCTTAGTCTGTAGGAGATCTGAGCTGTCCAGTGAGTTGATATTGTGTTCTTCTTCCAACAAGGCTACAATATTTCCCAAATGGCCAACCCTCCTAATACAACTGAAATAGCCCCATTCCCTGATGATTAAACCTTAAAATCTATGACTCTGTGTGGACCCTACTTACTCAAAGGAGAATAGAACAGAATGAATATGTAATGAAACAGAAATTTTACTACTGGATCTATACTTTCTTTTTTAAATGAAAGGATTTTAATATACAAATCAGATCATTTTATAGCCATTTCAAACATTAAAATTAATTTAAAACAATTTGAAATCATGAAACATCTAACTTGGCTGGAGGTACCTTAGGTTTTTTTTTTTTTTTCTCTCCATGTTTTATTAGATATTTTCTTAATTTACACTTCAAATGCTATCTCAAATTTCCATATACCTTCCCCCACCCTGCTCCCCTACCCACCCAATCCCACTTCTTGGCCCTGGCATTCCCCTGTATTGGGGCACAGCCTTTAAAGGGTAGGCTCACAACCAAAAAAAAAATATAAGGATCTATACTTTTAACTAAACTAATGCTTTTGCTTTTACAGTATAGTTTGCCAGATATTTTTTAAATTCCAAATAATTACATACAAGGACAAATGTGACCCACAAAGAAAGCAAAAACAAGTCCTACATTCTGACTTAGCCCTCACCCCAATGGTGCCTCACAATGTCAGTGACTACTGCACCTGGCAATTGATGCATGGCATCTCTTCTTCTGCTGCTATTCATGACAATCAGATAGTCCATGCCAGAGAGAGCTTATCTAGGGATGTGGTCCCAGCAGTGCATCCAGAAATGTCAGACTCGGATTGAACATGTCAGCAGACTGAATAGGGGATATTCTTTTTGTTGTTGTTAATTTATAGACATCTATTATAAGTAGCATTCATATCTGTCTCATGCAGGGCATCTATTTTTTTTTCTTACAGCATTTCTATTTTGATACTACAATCCTGTTTTAAAAGGAAGTCAACCTAGCTAGTGAAAGATCACAACTGAATTTTTAATTTAATGACTCCATGAATTTCTTCCTTAATGAATCCATCCTTTCACAGCAGGCAGGACAGAGCTCAGCCTAATATTACTTGAAAATATTTTTTTTCCACAATGTAATCCACAAAAGGATGGTGAATATTTATCCTTGTATTCTTTGATATGCAATTCCCTATATACCTATAAATCTTAAACTGAAAACACCAAAGGGCTAGAAATAGCTCAGTGGATAAGAATAATTTTCTTGTTGGAATGTAACAAAGGAAAACCACCAGACATGGCTGTGCCTGCAGGTAATTCCAGTATTGACCAATGGAGTGAGGAGCCTCTGGCTGGAGATTTTTGGTCAGCTAGGTAAGTCAATGCAGCAAGCTTCTAATTTAGTTAGACACCACTAAGGCAATGTGGTTGCAAAGAAACAAGGGAAGATACTGCATGTCATTTGTGATGGTTTGTATGAGATTAGGAAATAATAGAAGATGTGGCTTAGTAGGTAAGGTTGTTGTGAGGGTGGACATTGGGATCTCAAAAGCCCATAACAGGTCCAGTCTTATTTTCCATGTCCCTATTGCGTGGTTGATATAAGCACTCAGCTACTGCCCCAATACCACACCTATCTGCTTGCCTGTTCTGTGCTCCCTGCTATAATGGTAAGGGACTCCGAAACTGTAGGTAAGTCCCAAATTAAATGCTTTGTTTTATGAATTGTTTTGGTCCTGGTGTGTCTTCCCAGTAATAGAAAACCATCTAAGACACCCTTGCTATGATTGCTGCAAGCTCACATGAACACATGATCACTCATAAACATGAACTATAGATAGATGGATAGATAATAGATATTAAAAAATAAAACATTAAAATTTGAGTCTAAAACGTTTATGATTTTACTGATTTCCAGTATACATCTGAGCTTTAATATTTTACATACCAGCAGCAGAATGAGTAAAGAGATTTATTTTTTTAAACATGACACTGGCTCTCAAAAGTTATTAAATAGCTTTAATCATAACAAACTATAATAAGAGACAACTACCTAGAATTAGCAAGGTTATGATGCTTAAAATTCAAGACCAAGGAAGGAAGTAATAGTATGAAAATTATTCTGGAAACATCATTTAAAATAATCGCATTTTTTCTAAAGTTAATTCAATCTATGTTTGAATAGAGACAAACTTTGGTAGTGAATACCTATTTCCTATTTTCCTCTGTACTTTGAAATAATATGCACAGGTATGCTCTTTTCTGATAATTTTCTGATATTTTTGATAGTAAGTATCATGTGCCAATACACTTGATTCCTAGAAGTAGAAAATTTGTCCTTGTTGACACAGAGAAACTTTTATTCAAGGTTTTCTCCTTTCCCAGAAATCTTAGTTTTAAATAACTTCTAAGCCAACATCTGCAATCTGTACCATATGCTTCATAAATGACAGGACTCACTCGATTGATGTTTGCTTCAACTTAGCAGATATCATCATGCATCTCGCCAACAACTCAAGTGCATTTCTCCCACATTTTCCAAGCCACATCATTTCAGGCAACTGTAATTTTTAACTGTCAGAATGCCAGAGACATATGGATGATAGTTTTAAAAAGTTACTATATGTATCTATATAGTATGATCCCACCTCAGAAATACATTACATTATCAAAGGGAAAAGTATAGAATACTACTCAACTTTAAAATACTGCCAACAATAGAAAAAGATGTACTAATATCATATAAATACTGCTTTTATGCTGATTATAATCAACTATTTATGGCACACACACACACACGCACGCACACATTTCATTAATCTAAATCTTGTAATCTTGTGTCATGTTGTAAAATGTGTTTCAGTACTGAATCCTTCACAGTAGCAATCTCTGTCTCCTGGGGAACCATCATAATCTACAAGAAAGTAATGGCAAAGTGGATTTGTAGAAACTCAGGGAATTTATTATCTTGCTGCAAAAGGAAAATACTCTACAGAGAGCAGTTTGGTTTCAAAAGGATTTTCCCAGTGGATTACAAATCACATAAAGTGCTACTGTTCATGATATGAAAGTATTATGAAATGTTCTGATATGTGTATCTGTTGTATGTCAGTAGTTCATACAGTAATTAAAAGAAAAATATCCTTGTTAAATATTAAACATTATCTAGAGTTTTCATGTCATTATATTTAAGTTTATTATTATTACTAGTAATAGTACTATTAATGTTAGTATTTGTATTATTAAACATAGGTGTATGCAAGCAGAACATTGAGAATTAGCTGAATGCTCTTAAAATAGAATTGAAAACATGTATTCCTTGGGCTCATCATCATTTTTGGAAGGATTGCTGAATAGAACATATTGGTTACAAATTTAAATACCTTTGTGTATAAATGCTTGCATATACATATATACCCTATTATTTTTGTATTTATATTATTAATGAATCATAAACTAGAGATTTTTAGTTGATTTAGTGTTACATGTATTTTTCAGCATTATGAACAAAAAGCCAGGTACATGGGCTTCTATTTTGTCAATAGTACTGTGTATACAAAAGATTTATTGTTATATTTAACTTCAACAAGGATTAAAAAAAAGATATATATATATGCATGCATACTTGGGTGATTAAGCTATCTGGTAAAAGGTTAAATCTTAAATTATTTGATAAGAATATAAGAGGGATCGCTTCTCGGCCTTTTGGCTAATATCAAGTGAAGAATATAAGAGGAAAAATGTTATTTTTGTGAGTTTTAATTAGCTCAAAATACAGGCCTTGGATTTCTTGGCTTGAACATGACATGTAAGGAGTTGGATTTGTTAATATATTCTATCAAAATAGAAATAGAAGAGAAATTAGTATTTTTCTTAGATGAATTTTAAAAGATAGTTCATGGAGTAAACTTTACTCCTGATATTGTCCTGACTCAAAGAGAATACATAGACCATAACTTGGTGTGATAGAACCCTGTTGTAGTGGCTATCTCTCCTTGTCAACTTGACTATATTTGGAATGAACTACAATCCAGAATTGGAAGGCTCACCAGTGACCCTAACCTGGAGGCTTGGAGATAGAAGTTTCTGATCTGGATCTTGATATGGAGATCTTAATAGCATAGTGGCTATGGCTTCCAGAAGATTAAGACAGAGAGATCTCCGAGCCCAGGATCATCTGGGATTAAAGGTGTGAGCTTAAGACAGATAGATCTCTGAGCTCAAGATCATCTGGAATTAAAGGTGTGATGGCACACACCTTTAACCTGTTAAGGGTGTGATGGCACACATCTTTAATCTGGGCTACACCTTCTGCTGGAGATCATATAAGGACACTGGAAGAAGGGAGACTAGTTCTCCCTCCTTCGCCTGTTCGCTGTGTGGGATTGAGTAACTGCTAGATCCTTGGACTTCCATTCACAGCTACTACTGAACCATCGTTGGGAATTGGACAGCAGACTGTAAGTCATCAATAAATTCCTTTACTCCATAAGTTCTGTGACTCTAGAGAACCCTATCTAATACAGAAGTTGGTACCAGGAGTGGTTCTAGAGGAGCAGAAGTATAAGGATGAATCTTTTAAAATACTGGACTTGGCTTGTTGATCCAATAGCACTTTCAACTACTGAAACCTCTCCAGATTCTCTTGCTTCTGAAAGCTCAGAGAATTTTGAAGACCCATGGTTGAAACTGTATTTCAAACTTAAAGAAGTTAATGCCCTTGATCTTCTTGATGAATAAGGTGATTCAGTGCACAAAGCTTTCTACAAGATGGGGAAAAAAAATCAGAAAATCATTTTACTGGCTGGATGCTCTTAGTATCTGGGGAAAAATAATGAATGAAAGGAAGGAGTTGTGTGATAAAATTGAAAGGCTCCAGACACAAGAAAAGATCTAACAGTTGCTAAGAGTGTCCTTGAAGAGAATCTCTCCTGCAACCATAGAGCTCAAGCTGCAGAAAATCAAACTGAAACCCTCATTGTAAGGTTGGCTGAACTACAGTGAAAATTCAAGTCTCAGCCTCAGAATGTGTCGACAGCTAAAGTAAGGGCACTAATTGGCAAAGAATGGGATCCTATAACTTGGGATGGGGATGTGTGGGAAGATTGTGTTGAAACTGAGAATTTTGAATCTTCAGATTCTCAAGGGTTTGCCCCACCTGAGGAAGTAGTACCCTCAGCTCCACCCTTTTAAATGATGACTTCCCCAAATGAGGATGTTTCTCAAGGCCCACCAATAGTTTCTTCTAGACCTGTAACCAGACTCAAAGCAAAGCAGGCTCCTAAAGGGGAGGTAGAAAGTGTAGTCCATGAAGAAATTCACTAAACTACTAAGGAGCTTAATGATTTTGCTAATTCATTCAAGCAGAAACCTGGTGAATATGTGTGGAAATGGATTTTAAGGGTGTGGGATAAGGGTGGAAGGAACATAAAACTAGAGCAGGCTGAGTTTATTGACATGGGCCCCCTGAGTGGAGATTCTAGGTTTATGGAAACTCACACAGTTTATTGACATGGGCCCCCTGAGTGGAGATTCTAGGTTTATGGAAACTCACACAGTTAAAAAAAAGGTGTCAAAAGTTTGTTTGAATGGTTGGCTGAAGTGTTTATCAAAAGATGGCCTACTGGAAATGACTTGGAGATGCCTGATATTCCCTGGCTTAGTGTTGACGAAGGGATTTTAAGACTTAGGGAAATTGCAATGCTAGAGTGGATATATTGTGTAAAGCCTAACCTTCTACAATGGGAAGGTCCAGAAAATATGCCCTTTACCAGCTCTATAAGGCGCAAACTGGTGAGAGGGGCACCAGCACATTTGAAGGGTTTTGTTCTTTCCCTTTTCCTTGTGCTAGACCTTAGCAGTGGCGACGCTGCTGCTCAATTAGATGAATTAAATTCAATGGGTTTAATTGGATTCCAAGGTAACAAGGGCCAGATGGCAGCATTAAATCACCAGAAACAAGGTGTTCCTACTTATTATAATGGACAGTGTAGACAAAATAATGTTTATAATAACATACCCAGTAATGGTCAGCACAGGAGAAGTGAAATTTATAATGGCATGACTCGCTTGAACCTTTGGTACTGGCTAATCAATCATGGTGTTTCCAGGAATGAAATACATAGGAAGCCTACTGCATATCTGTTTGATGTGTATAAGCACAAAAATTCTCAAACAAATGAGAGAAAGACTACATTAGATTGTGGCAAGCAGCAATCTCAGCCAGTGAATCACTTTCCAGATTTGTGCCAGTTTGCAGAACCAGAACCCCTTGAATGAAGGGGTGGCCAGGTTCCCCTGAGGAAGGATCCTGATAAGACACCTAAAAGTTTTGCTGTTACCCTTTCTGCAGTTCTTCCCCAGAGGGACCTACGGCCTTTTACAAGGGTAAATGTACACTGGGGGAAAGGAAATAATCAGACTTTCAGGGGTTTATTGGATACTGGTTCTGAGTTGACACTGATCTCAGGAGATCCCAAGAAACATTGTGGCCCTCCAGTTAAAGTAGGGGCTTATGGAGGGCAGGTGATTAATGGAGTTTTGACTGATGTCTGACTCACTGTAGGTCCAGTATGTCCCTGAACACATCCTGTGGTCATTTCCCCAGTTCAAGAATGCATAATTGGGATAGATATACTCAGAAATTGGCAGAATTCTCATATTGGTTCTCTGAACTGTAGAGTGAGGGCTATTATGGTTGGAAAGGCTAAATGGAAGCCTTTAGATTTGCCTCTGCCAAAGAAAATAGTGAATCAAAAACAGTATCATATTTCTGGAGGAATTGCAGAAATTACTGCTACTATCAAGGACTTGAAAGATGCAGGGATGATGGTTCCCACCACATCTCCCTTTAACTCTCCTGTCTGGCCAGTGCAGAAAACAGATCATGGAGAATGACAGTTGACTATCAAAAACTAAATCAGGTAGTAACTCTAATTGCAGCTGTTGTGCCAGATGTAGTTTTGTTACTTGAACAAATTAACACATATCCTGGAACCTGGTATGTGGCTATTAATCTGGCAAATGCCTTCTTCTCAGTACCTGTCCATTAGGACCACCAGAAGCAATTTCCTTTCAGTTGGCAAGGCCAGCAGTATACCTTCAGTTTTGCCTCAAGGATATATTAACTCTCCTGCCCTGTGTTATAACTTAGTTAGAAGGGATCTTGATTTTTTGGCTCTTCTACAAAATATCACATTGGTACACTATATTGATGACATTATGCTGATTGGACCAAGTGAACAGGAAGTAGCAAACACTTTGAATTTATTAGTAATACATATCAGTACCAGAGGATGGGAAATAAATCCAACCAAAATTCAAGGACCATTTACCTCAGTGAAATTCTTAGGAGTCCAGTGGTGTGGAGCATGTAGAGATATTCCTTCTAAGGTGAAAGATAAGTTATTGCAACTGGTCCCTCCTACAACCAAGAAAGAAGCACAACATTTAGTGGGTCTATTTAGATTCTGGAGACAACACATCCCTCACTTGGGTGTGTTACTTATTCCTATTTACCAAGTGACTCGGAAAGCTGCTAGTTTAGTGGGGCCTGGAACAGGAGAAGGCCCTTCAACAGGTTCAGGCTGCTGTGCAGGCTGCTCTACCACTTGGACCATATGATCCAGCAGACCCAATGGTACTTGAGGTGTCTGTGGCTGATAGAGATGCGGTTTGGAGCCTCTGGCAGGCCCCTATAGGTGAATCATAGAAAACACCTTTGGGATTTTGGAGCAAAGCTCTACCATCATCTGCAGACCACTACCCTCCCTTTGAAAAACAGCTCTTGGCCTGCTATTGGGCTTTTGTGAAAACTGAATGTTTGAAGAAATGGCCAGATGTATGATTGGGCTGTAGCCAATGGATTGGCTGGATGGTCAGGGACCTGGAAAGATCACAATTGGAAAATTGGTGTGAAAGACATCTGGGGAAGAAGTATGTGGATAGATCTCTCCAAATGGGCAAAGGATGTGAAGATATTTGTGTCCCATGTAAATGCTCACCAAAAGGTGGCTTCAGCTGAAGAGGAGTTCAGTAATCAAGTGGATAAGATGACCTGTTCTGTGGACAGTCATCCTGTTTCCCCAGCCATCCCTGTCATTGCTCAATGGGCACATGAACAAAGTTGCCATGGTGGTCGAGATGGAGGTTATGCTTGGGCTCAGCAACATGGACTTCCACTCACCAAGGCTGACCTGGCTACAGCTGCTGCTGAATGCTAGATCTGCCAACAGCAGAAACCAACATTGAGCCCCAGATATGGCACCATTCCTCGAGGTGATCAGCCAGCAACCTGGTGGCAGGTTGACTACATTGGACCATTTCCTCCGTGGAAAGGACAGTGTTTTGTTCTTACTGGAGTAGATACTTATTCTGGTTATGGATTTGCCTTTCCTGCACATAATGCCTCTGCTAAAACCACCATCCACGGACTAACAGAATGCCTTATCTACAGTCATGTTATTCCACACAGTATTGCTTCTGACCAAAGGACTCATTTCACAGCCAGAGAAGTGTGACAGTGGCCCTACGATCATGGAATTCACTGGTCTTACCATGGTCCCCGTCATCCTGATGCAGCTGTTCTGATAGAAAGATGGAATGGCCTTTTGAAGATGGAGTTACAACTCCAATTAGGTGGTAACGGCATGGAAGGCTGGGTCAGAGTTCTTCAGAAGGCAGTATATGCTTTGAATCAGCATTCAATATATGGTACAGTTTCTCCCATAGCCAGGATCCATGGGTCCAGGAATCAAGGGGTGGAAAAGGGAATAGTTCCAGTCACTATCACTCCTAGAGACCCTCTAGGAAAAGTTTTGCTTCCTGTCCCCATAACTCTAGGTTCTGCTGGCCTAGAAGTTTTGGATCCAGAGCGGGGAGTGCTCTTATCAGGAGGTTCAACAAACATTCCATTGAACTGGAAGCTCAGACTTCCCCCTGGTCATTCTGGGCTTCTAATGCCCCTAAACCAACAGGCTAAGAAAGGAATAACAGTGTTGGGAGGGGTGATACTTCCAGATTACCATGAGGAAATTGGATTAACTCTCCACAATGGAGATAAGCAGGATTATGTCTGGAGTGCAGGAGATCGCTTAGTACTACCATGTCCTGTGATTAAAGTCAATGGGAAACTACAACAGTCTAATCCAAGCAGGATGACAAAGGACACAGACTCATCAGGAATGAAAGTATGGGTCAATCCTCCAGTAAAACAGCCAAGACCTGCTGAGGTGCTTGCGGCTTGCTGAAGGTGAAGGAAATACAGAATGGGTAGTAAAAGAATGTAGTTATAAATACCAATTAAGGCCACGTAACCAGTTGCAGAAACGAGGATTATAAAGTAATATGAATGCTCCTGTCTTATTTTGCTAACGAATTTAGTTGTCTTTCTCTCAATTTCTTTAACATCAATTTGTATTTAAGATGAGACACTAAAAGAATGCTCCCAAGGGACATTGCCCCATTGTAAATTTATAAATGCTTTTGTGATTGTATGAGGGATAGTTATATCATGTTAGGTGTATTCACAACCTTGTTATTGTTTCATGTGAACATGAGATATTATTTGTATAAAGTTGACAAGGGGTGGATTATAGTGGCTATCACTGGTTGTCAACTTGACTATATTTGAAATGAAGTACAATCCAGAATTGGAAGGCTCACCCGTGACCCTAACCTGGAGGCTTGGAGATAGAAGTTTCTGATCTGGATCTTGGTATGGAGATCTTAATAGCATAGCAGCTATGGATTCCAGAAGATTAAGACAAAGAGATCTCTGAGCTCAAGATCATCTGGGATTAAAGGTGTGATGGCACACACCTTTAATCTGTTAAGGGTGTTTTGGCACACATCTTTAATCTGGGCTATACCTTCTGCTGGAGATCATATAAGGACATTGGAAGAAGGGAGACTAGTTTTTGCTCCTTTGCGTGTTCACCCTGTGGGACTGAGTAACTTTTAGATCCTTGGACTTCCATTCACAGCTACTACTAAACCATTGTTGGGAATTGGACCGCAGACTGTAAGTCATCAATAAATTCCTTTACTCCATAAGTTCTGTAACTCTAGAGAACCCTAACTAATACACCTGTAAAAGACCAGAGGTAAGTTTATAAACCCTATAACTAATTCTTGGGTAACTAGGATTAGAGTAAAATTGGTTCTTTGGTTAAAATACCAGGAGGACCAAATCTTACAGACTGTGCACCATTGCGAATTGTACTTCCACAGGTCCATGAATAGTGGAGAGAAATCTTCTGCATCAAAAGGGGAACATTGTCATTCTAAATCAAGAGAAAACATTATTTTAACAAACCATGTTCAAAAAAAAAAAAAAAACTCTTTAGCAGATGCTAAAATAAGTGATTTTTATTAAATAGATTAACTTACTTAGAATATGAGAAGTCAAGGGGTCCAGCCCACTCTAGTCTTTCGCATGAGGGATAAATGGTAGGCAACTCCATTTGACTTTATCTTAACTGGGCTTTCTGTCATACTAAATGTGCATGGATTCAGATTTTACACTGACAGGCAAGAAGCACAGCTGCTCTTCAGAGCTCAGCATCGTAGCTAAATAACAAACTATTACACAATTGCACAGTTACAGAATCCCTCTCCTGTGCTTCTCAGTGTCTAAAGGCCTAATTTATCACCATTTCACTGTTCTTTTTATAAAGTACATTATGGCTATCTAACATACAGGGAGAAACAGACACACAGGCACCAATACATACACACACACAAGGAGGGAGACAGAGAAAGAGAGAGAGAGAGAGAGAGAGAGAGAGAGAGAGAGATCCAAGAGAAATGTTAGCCATCAGACACAGAAAGATATTATGATGAATATAAAATGATATTAGTAAAGCATTTATAGCGTTAGTGAATAAAGTAGGGCACTTGGAATACAAGAAAATTTGGCCATGTGAAGGGGGGTACTCGCTGTCCTGTCTCCATGGCTTGGGCAGTGTGTGCCACGATAATTAACAAATGTGCAATGGAGAGATGCAAAAGATAGAAAAATGGAGTGGTACATGTACCAAGGAGAGAAGTGGAACCTGAGATGCAACAGGATACAAAGGTGGTTAGGACCAGGCAGATGTAAGTGTTCTGCTCTGCCACCTAAGGCCATGGCTATGTCCAGATCCTTGCTCCACCAAGACCCATGTCTTTGTATCCTCGGTCTGTATGGGTGGCTGTAGCGCTTGTGAACCACCAAAGACCAAGTGAATGTACATGGTTTTTTCTGCTGCCTGAATCCACGTTGATGTCAATGGGCCAAGGAAACTTACTGATGTGACTAACCTGAGCTGTTATCTGAGGCCATGGTGACGTCCCCTGTCTGAGTTGATTCCAAGGACCTTGTTTGGGTCCATGGACCTACTGTAGCCACGAGGTGGTGTTCATGGTCTTTGCTTGTGCGAGAAGTCACTTTGAATCCAGTGACATGTTCTCCAGACTGTACAGAGCAAGGAAGCTCATTTGTAGTAATAGTAGTTATTGAAAATGCATAACTGAGAAAGACATGAAAGGCTTCCATGACAACCCTACTCCCAAAGCCAGACTCACCCTTCAGGAAAAACAAAACAAAACATACAAACAAACAAAAACAAACAAACAAAAAAAAAACAAAAAAAAGGAGCAGCCTAAACATGAAGACAACAAAGACAATTCTTAAAAAGTACAATAAGGTTGTCTACTGTATAATGTAAAATTATATAATGTATAATAAGGGCAGACAAATAAAAACTGGTGAATGAGTGTGACGGGAAATATAACATGAAAATCCCAGAGTCAAAAAAAAACAAAACAAAACAAACAAACAAAAAAAAAACCCTACGTTGAAAAAGAAAAGGAGCATGAAAATCATATTGTTACCATAAAAAAGAAATACTAGAAATCAAACATTGTAACAATGAAGCTTTTTGTTTGTTTACTTCACTGGTAAGCAATGGTAAAATTCATAAGGAAAAACTGATAAAATATTGAGAAAGGGGGATTAATTTGCTATACAGTTTAAACCTTCTGACTTCTTTTATGAGAATGGACTAGATCCAGAGTGAAAATCAATAAGGATATACTTATATTCAATATTCCCCTCAATCTATTGAACACTATTGACTGATGCAATAAGGGAAAAAGGGGCAGCAAATACTTATTAGTTTAGAAGTGATTGAGAGGGAAAAAAAATAAAAATATTATTGTTCACAGATGGCATTGTCATAAATATAAAAAAATATATAATTAATGATCAAAAATTTCCTAGAATAAGCACATTATAGAAGCAAGGCTTTATAGAACAAATAGTTAAAATATACATCTTAATTAATTTCTACATACCCATGGAATTAGTTGATATTAAAAAAAAAAAAAACAAGATAATGCATGTTATCAAATTCCAAATAAAATATTGAAGATAAAATGATATAAATGTTCCCTTCTTCTGTGTGAGACAATACATAAATATTTCATGAAAATATTTAAAAGCAGATATTTCATCTTCATTAATAAAATTGTTAACGATGCAAAAGGAGGTTTTTTTTAATAATTTATCTGTAGGTTCAATATAAGTCAAGTCATATTTTCAGCAGAAAGTTACCTTATAAGTAGTAACAAATTTTCTTAAAGTTTATATGAGGTGCAAAATCCCAGAATAGCCAGTGTGATATTTAATAAGAAATCATTGACTAAACAACTAATAACTCACATCAAGGCTTTCCATAAGATAAAAATAATATTGACAGGTTAGTATGGAACAAACTCATAATTACATAAATATAAATAAAATAGAATACTTGTAATATAGCCTCTAAATTGCCATCAATTAATCACTTGCAGAGAACAAAGTAATTACCATAAGGAGAAGGCCACACCAAGAATTGTCTGAACTAACACATTAAAAAAAATCTTGGCATAAATATTATACTAATAACATAATGACCTCAGGTAGATTATAGACAAGAGTGTCAAACATAAAATGAATTTGAGACTGACTTTACACTTATTGGATACAAAGGTAGGTTGATCAATTTTATTCCTAGATTTTAATGAAATGCACCAGGTCCCACAGGTTTCTTTCACTCAAATAGTTTTGTAAGAATTACTTTATCAATCTTAAAGTATTTGTCTTCTTCATTTCAAACAAAAATATTCCCAAACCGAAGAGTATTCATAAATTGTTGAATAGTCTTTGTCATGCTAATCAAACACTAGCAGCCTTTGGTGGAAAAGGAATATCTCTATGAAGTTTAATTAATATGTTTTATGGTGATTTCCATTGTTTTCCTCTCAGAAACACCTGAGCACTAAATGATAATAAAATTGTCATTATTTGTCTTTGTCTGTCTGAAAAGACATTTTCAGTGCCTCAGTTCTTCAACGCAAAATAAAATACATTGCTTTATGTAATTAGGTTAACTTTGAATTTTCTTACAATTCTAAATTTAGATAATAAATATGTGCATCGATACTTGCAATATGTTGTTATTTTAAGCCCCAAATCCAGCAATTATACATGTTTATTTTAAATTTTATGCTTCATCTTGCAACAAATCTAAAGGAACTTAAGAAAGAAATGTTTATTCTATTCAAAAACCTCTTAATTCAGCTTCTTAAGTGTTTCCATGCTTAATTTCATCAATCAGACATTTAGAATGAAATGAAACCAATCCTCCAGAAAATTTCTCTTCCCAGGTGGTGTTAGGGTGAAATGTTGTGGAAGTAATATAAATTATCTATCTCAGAGCCACTGAAGAGAACAATGCCAGTTAGAGATAAAATTAAAATTTCCAATCTTTTCATATTTAATTTTAACAGTGTATATATGATTAACTTTGAAACTCAAATATTTATAAGGAATGAAACTGAAAAGGTTGACTTTCTGAAATATACATAACTAGAATCTTCCAACATAAAAAGGGAAAAGCTGTTTTTGTTAAATTATTTTTTTTCCATTTTTATTAGATATTTTCTTCATTTACATTTCAAATGCTATCCCGAAAGTCCCCTATATCCTCCCCCATTCCCCATCTTGCTCTCCTACCCACCCACTCCCACTTCTTAGCCCTGGCGTTCCCCTGTACTGGGGCATATAAAATTTGTAAGACCAAGGGGCCTCTCTTCCCAATGATGGCCAACTAGGCCATCTTCTGCTATATATGCAGATAGAGTTACGAGCTCTGGGAGTACTGGTTAGTTCATAATTGTTGTTCAACCTATAGGGTTGGAGACCCCCTTCAGCTCCTTGGGAACTTTCTCTAGCTCCTCCATTGGGAATCCTGTATTCCATCCAAAAGCTGACTGTGAGCATCAACTTCTGTTTGCCAGGCACTGGTATATCCTCACAGGAGACAGCTATATCAGGGCCCTTTCAGCAAAATCTTGCTGGCGTATGCAATAGTGTCTGCATTTGGTGGATGATTTCGGTATGGATCCCTGGTTTCAGCAGTCACTGGTTGGTCCATCCTTTTGTCTCAGCTCTACACTTGATCTCTGAAACTCCTTCCATGTGTGTTTTGTTCCTAATTCTAAGAATGGGCAAAGTGTCCACATTTTGGGCTTCTTCTGCTCCACATGCCACACCTCCTCCCTACCCCACCCAGTCTCCAAGTGGATGTCCCCCTCCCCCTACCTGACATCATCACTCTCTGGGACCTCCAGTCTCTTGAGGATTAGGTGCATCATCTCTGAATGAAGACAGACCTGGCAGTCCTCTTCTATATGTGTGTTGGTGGCCTCATATCAGCTGTGTATGCTGTCTGTTTGGTGGTCCAGGAAATCCAGATTAATTGAGACTGCTGGTTCTCCTACAGGTCAACCTTCTCAACTTCTTTCAGCCCCCCTGCCCCCAATTCAACAACAGGGGTAAGGTGCTTATGTCCATTGGCTGGGTGCAAATATCTGCATCTCACTCTTTCAGCTGCTTTTTGGTTCTTTGGGGAGAAAGGGGGGGGGGGTTCTGGGAGGGAAATTGGACAGCAGGGAGGGGAACCTGATCTGGTATTGGGAGAGGGAAAAGGACTGAAGCCCAGAGGGCCAGCAGAAAGAATGGAAACAGGCAACCTCAGGAAATAAGGTGTTGGGGAGATCCCCCAAAATTCACCAGAGACCTAGGAGATGAGAGACACCCAGGACTCAAAGGGAGAGACCTTTGATGAAATGCCAAACAGTAGGGACAGGGAACTTGTAGAGCCCACCTCCAGCAGGAAGACAGGGCATCAAGTAAGGGATGGGGCTGTCATTCCACAGTCACATATCTGACCCATAATTGTTCCTGTCTGAAAGAATTACAGGGATGGAAATGGAGAGAAGCCTGAGGAAAAGAAGGTATAGTGACAGGCCCAAAGTGAAAAAGCTGTTTTTAAATAAGGAAATATTAGAATACACTAAATGCAAAGCTAGTAACATTTGAGGTTTTGTAACACTTTTCAAAGAACAAAAAAGCAAGAGAAGCACATTGTATGTTTGTGTGTGTGTGTGTGTGTGTGTGTGTGTGTGTGTGTGTGTGTGTGTATACATATGATATTGAGTTAAAAAAGAGGTTATCAATTTCAGGGTTGGAGAGTGCTGTAGCTAAGAGGGGCTGTGGGGAAAAAAGAGAAGGAAATATAGTGCAACTATTTGAATTTTAAAAGCTATCTGAACTGCAAACAAGTTTATTTTGAGAATAATAATTATAAATAGCTACTTTACCAGAAAATAAACTCAAAAAATGTATAATTTGCCCAGTGAAATAAGACTCAGTTCTTAACTATAATTTAACAGAAATACAACATTCAATTTACTTAAACTTAATAAACAAAATTGCAAAAATATTCTTAAAATTTACTATACAAAAATCATTAAATTAACAGTTTTTTTTAAAACTCTGTACTAATCATTAATAAATAACTAAAATGTTCCTCTTGCCTTAGGGGGTTACCAAACTAAATCATACTTAATCATTTATTCTTCTCTTCATGTTTTAGCCCATTGACTGCTTTTATCACTCACTAGTTCCATGAGTGGCTGTTCAGGTACATCTCTCAAGAAATGACATATTCAGTATTGGATTTCTATGGAAGAGTGAGCTATATGAAAGATGATTAATCCCAGCTCTTCTGTATTTAGAGAATAGTCAATTTAGTTTTATGTCAGTGAATTTTAAGGAAAATGATTCATCCTTAAGGCATTTACGGTAACAGATATTTTCATTTGCATTAAAGTAATATTTAAAGGAAGTATTTGGAATGCTTTCCTTTACAGTGATAAGGGATTAACTTTCTTTTCAATATTCCTTTTTATAAGCAAACTAAACATATTTCTTTCCTGTTCTTGTTTTGTTTAGGGAAAGGCAGGGGTTTATTTAAGTTTATAACTCTCATGTCGCATTTCATAAAGATCCAAACCAGGAACTTTTGTTTCAAGCAGAGGCCTTGGAGGAACAGTTTATACTGGCTCCCTCCTTATTATGTTTTCAGCCTGCTTTTCTTCCTCCTCCTCCTCCTCCTCCTCTTCTTTTCTTCTTCTCTTCTTTTTATTTTGCTTTATGTTTATTTAATTTTATTAATGAAAATAGATTTTTCATACATATTCTGATTAGCTTCTTCCTAACTTTTCTCCACTTCATCTATCACTCAAATCTAAAAACTTACTTTCTCATTAGAATATAAACAGGCAAATAATAATAATAATAATAATAATAATAATAATAATAATAATAGAACAACATCCAAAATAGTACAAAACAAACAAACAAACAGAAAAGAGCGACACATTCACACATGTAAGATTCTATATACACACAACATAGAAACTGTAATATATACACAAAAGACCTGTAAGGTTAAAAAGTTAAAGAACCTCAAAAAATATCATTGTGTTTGTTTTTGTGCTGGCCATGTTCTGCTGGACATAGGATCTATCTTGAAGACTGGTTAGTATACAACATTATACATTGTTGAGGAAAACTTTTTTTTTTTTTTTTTTAATGTGTTATCAATACATTGGATGGAGATTCCAGCTTAGGAATACGCATTTTTTCCACATCTTTTTTCTGTTTTGGGATCTATTAGGCTTAGACCCAGGCAGGTTATGCACATGCTGCAATAGGTTCAGTAAGCTCCTAAGTCCATCACACTTATTGTACTTAGAAGGCCTTGTTTTCTTGGCATACTGCCCCTTGCCTGGGCTCCCTACCTTTGGCTCTTCCAATCTCTCTGCCTCTTCTTCTTTAGGGTTCTATGAGCCCTGGTGAAAATTTTTGATGAAGACATCCCATTCAGCACTGAGTGTTCCAAAGAATCTCGCTCACTGCATGTTGACTTTGTTGATTTTCCTCTTTGTGCTTGTCAACAAAAGAACTAATCTTTCCTGGTGATGTCTGAGCAAGATATTTATCTGTGAGTATAAGATATTATTGTTATGAGTCTTTATATTTCTATGTTCCTTTAGCTAAACAGTGTTATTTTTCTCCCTACATCTCTGTCCATGAATCCCTGTTCTTTTTAGCTTCAGGTTCCTAGACAACCCAGCAGTATTGGGGTTAGGGTCTATCTCATGGAGAGGACCATAAACTGAACCTAATATTTGTGGATTAATCCTGCAAACTTTGAGACAATAGTGTACCAGTGAATCTGGTAGGTTGGTCACAACTGTAAATCAAAGGGTTTCTAGCTGAGTCTTTTTTTTTTTTTTTGATATTTTCATTATTTACATTTCAAATTTTAACGGCAATAATCTGGGTTGTTTGTGGATTTGCCTGGAAACCTTTTGGTCAACAACTTGATTAACTGTAAAAAAATACAAGAAATGGAATTTCATTTAGTGATGAAAGATATCTAGTAGGAGATTTTACAGTTCCATTCAGACTTCTTTCATGTATGTGTGTGTGTGTGTGTGTGTGTGTGTGTGTGTGTGTGTGTGCGTGTGAGTGTAAGAAGCATCTAGCCTACTAGGTTTCCATACAAGCCATCAAATGATATTTATTTATTTAATTAGTTAGTTAGTTAGTTAGTTAGTTAGTTTTTTCAAGACAGGGTTTCTCTGCATAATCCTGGCTGTCCTGGAACTCACTCTGTAGACCAGTCTGGCTTCTGATTCAGAAATCTGCCTTCCTCTGCCTCCCAAGTGCTTGGATTAAGGCATGTGCCACCACTGCCCACTTGAATTTTTATATTCCAGTCCCCTCTAATGACTTCTATTCACAATTATACATTCTAGGGAGAACCATCTCTCTGCTCTTTTCCCTTGACATAACTTCTTGGTTTTACATATTATAACTTCTTATGAAAGATTTTAAAGATAATGTATACCTTTAAGTGAATTCAAATTACATTGGTTCTCTTGGTCTGAGTTACTTCACTCAGATATATAATTTATATATATATATATATATATATATATATATATATATATATATATATATATATATATATATATATTTGAAGTTCTACCCATTAACTTTTTGGAGGAGTACATATCTCTTTCTATGTCTGTAACATTCATTAGGATTATGTATATATTTATACATATACATTGTTAATATAAAAGACTGTTATTCCCAAAGAATAGTGAAGATAATATCATTCCTATAATTAAAAGATAACTCATGAAATACAATGAAACATAAAATATAGTTGGGATTAAGCTCTTTTGCAATTTTAATTTTTAATTGTGATAGAATTTTTATCACAGCACATAATGGTTATTTTTGTGTCACTATAATGAAACAGCTAACACAAATGGCATAAAGAAAAAGAGAGAAGGATTTATTTTGGCTCATATTTACTTGATGATTTTTAACCTCATTGGCTCAGACATGATTATAAAGGATGAATGAGGAAGGGAATTCTATCCCTCATGATGGACAGGAAGTCAAGTGCACAGCTCAGAAGAAATTATGTCAAAAGGTATCCAGCATTGACATGCATAACAAAGTATTGATCCGTTTGTCAATGGTATCATGATATTTTCTTAACCCCCACCCAAACAATCCATATTTGTGATTACATAGTCTCTTATACATTTCTGAGTTCATTCATGTTGATAAACAAAATAAGGCATCATGATGGGAGAACTGGAAAATGTGAGGTGTGAAGTAATCCTGTTGAGTGTGAAAGGGACATGGAAAATTACTAGTATGAAAGATGAGTTTTAAAATAAAAATTGGCAATGGTATTAACTTAATGTAAGATTTCATGAATTAAGAAGGCATCTTGATAAGCTTTAATAACTATATGCAAAGTTGGAAACATAAACTGAGCTAAGGTACATGCAGAAATCCAATTAGGTTCTAAAGAATATATTTATTAAAAGAGACTAGGGAAACAAGATAGGAAAACAAAAAGGAGGAATGCTAAATAGAGATATTTAAAAAAAATTAATTGCATTAAAATTTACTTAATTGCAAATAAATTAAATCATTGGCCTTATCCACTTTGTCAAATCACGTTTTTTTTCTCTAATGATTTGTTATCTACACACATACTCTAAATACAACATTAAAATTGCAAATTTTAAGATAAGTTATGAATTTTTGTGCCTTTTTAAAAAACTTTGCTTAGTTTGACTTTGGCTAGAATCTATTAACTGTCATTTCATCTGTCATTCTTTTTAAATTTAGACAGGATGACTTTCTCTTCTTCAATTTTGCACAGTGGGATTTGTATCAGAGTAGCTGTCCATTGTTGTTATGTTGTACTAGTCTTTTGTTTGTTTGTTTGTTTGTTTGTTTGTTTGCTGTCACAAAATACCTGACAGAAATAACTTCAGGAAGGTTTTATTTTAGGTGGCAATTTTAAGTTATTATACACCACGGCAGGGAAGGCATGATGCTAGGGTCTTAACGAACCTAGACAAAGTATGTCTATAGGCAGAAAGTGGAAGAGGATACATTGCTGCTTCTCAGTTTTGCTTTTACCTTTTTTATTCAGTCTGGGACATGAGCCCCTGAAATAGTGGACCAACATTCAGCATGGATCTTTGAAGTTCAGATAATCCTCTCTGAAAAGACCTCCTCAGACATGCCAATTAGGGTTGCTTCTTAGGTGATTCTAAGCCCTGCCTGTCATGTCAAAAACTGAGATTTACCATCACATGTTTTGCATAAATGTACTCTTATCATTTCTACCAGTACTTCTTTCAAGCCAGACACTATATTAGATCTATCTACCGACTTGAAGAAAAAAAAAAATTGAAGTTTATCTTGGAAGTGTGTGTTATATTGTGTGTGCATATGCATGTGTTTCTCTCTCTCTCTCTCTCTCTCTCTCTCTCTTGCTCTCTCTGTGTGTAAGGGGTATTACAGTGCAGCTTTTAAACTTTTCTCAGTAATACATTGCCTAGATATTTTAAAACTCCTATATAAGCCACTATAATTTAAAAAAATGAAACAAATATTCAAATGTAACTAATGTGATAACATTGCTGTTATTTTATACGTTAACAAGCTGGATGATTGTGGATTTTAACTGAGCATCTAAAATCAATCCTGTGAGAAACTCCAGAGGCTCTGTGGTGAGCGAGGTCTAAGGTAACCTTGTATTTTGTATTCCTTTTAGAAATCCACATGTTCAGGCATCGTGGAAAGAGCATTTTGAAACTTTAACAACAGTACAACAGAACCCTGGCTCACCTTTCAGAGTTGCACTGAAAATGGCTTAAAATATGATATTTCCCTTTTAAAATGAAGGGAAGTCCTTAGTGAGTAGAACAAACTAGACAAGACATTGTTCCCAGAAATTGGAAGTCTTTGTAGTTTTCATAGAGAATAAACCCAATTCCTGGAGGAGCAGCTAAGTGACAGCAGCCACCTTTTGTTCATTCCATTACCAGAGGATCTCTGCAGAATGACAATTGCTTCAGTGCTCAACCTGCACTGTTGTTATGAGAAGAGAGGAGCGAGTGAAGAAGCTCTTAGCAGTAATGATGATCATCCCAGCAGATGGGAGGGAAAGCTAAGCAGCAGCAAGATGTTCTGTTTGATGAGAGGGATTATGATACAAGATGGAACACACCAGGGCTTTTGTATAAATCTGATAGGGGGATTATTCAAACTATAGAAAATAATGGAGTATTAGGCACCATAATACTTAGACTGCTTGATTTATGGAGACTTAGAAGGTAATGAAAATCATTCTGTTCACTCAAGTAAAGAAGTACGTGGTCTTGAATTTTAATTTTTGCCTTAAAAAACACCTAAAAACTAGATAATAAAAGGATGTTATTTCTTCCACCTATATATAAATGAAGTTCTTTTGGTATGTGGATGCAGTATACTTGCAAAAATGGCCTGTCTTACCACTCAGTTCATAGTCAACTGACAAAGCAGGTATCAAATTCTGAACTATGCATAATATTCAGCCATTCTGGTTTAGTCTACAAAAACAATCTGAAATAGGTTTCAAATCTAAATGCAAAGCCTCTCAGAAGTGAGTCTCCCTCACCTCCAGATGATATTTATTTACTGCAGAGAGGTTTCACCATATCATGGTAATAATCACCTCATGGCTACAGATTGCCTTTGCAAGTAATTACACCAATAACAACTCCTAAATTTATTGGTACATATATTTCACTTATATATGTCTATTTTTTAATATAAGTACATTGTATAGTGATGACTCAGGTCTCATGCGCAATAAGATTCATTTAGTATAAATTCATTTCAATTGATGATTTTATACTCTAGATTAATGCCAACTTTGAATTTGAGAAGTTTTTTTTTCCTAAAGAGATTTGAAGATTTATATAATTAAACCTACAACTTTGAGGTTTATTGGCCTCAAACAAAGATTCTAGAAATGTTCATAAAATACACACATGAAAAAGAAGTAAATTGCAATTGCAAAAGGATACTAACCAAATACAGCATTTGCATTTAATAGAATATGTGTGTGTGTGTGTGTGTGTGTGTGTGTGTGCACATGCACATAAGAGTATGTGTATAACATATTCTAATCATTATATAGTATATTACATAAACTATATATATGTAACTGTATATATATTACCCTAAGTACACTGTCTATAACTTATGCTAAAATTATTTATTGTTCTCAACACAATAAAAATTTCTGTATAAACCATATATCTATATCTATATATCTTTATCTATATCTATATATGTGTGTGTGTGTATACACACCATACACAGCAGTGCACAGTTAAGATTATATTAATTACAATGTTCTGAAATACTTAAATATATCTTTTGTTTCCTTCCATGTAATTTTTGAAAAATGACTATATAATGGATATTCAATAGAGTAAGACATTTCTTTGACTCTTATTTGCATATTCTATTTTCTTTAGTTGTACTCAGCAGATGAAAAAGCATTGTTATGTTTTATTCTGTCTCAGTTACAGATTCTACTAATGCAGGAAAAGAAATGACCAAAGTAGGGTTGAGAAGGAAAGATTTTATTTCATCTCACACTTTCCCATCACAGTGTATCACTGATGGAAGTCAGTATGTAAATTTGAGGCAGGAACCTGGAAAGAGAAACTGATTGAAGTTTCAATCATGTGAACTTCAAGTTGCCATTTAAATTTGCCCTTTCACTACTTCACTCCTGTTTTGTCTCCTCTAATGCCTCTCATATTTGTTGTCTTTTGAAATTATCACAGAAATGAACCTGATGGCACAACAAGACCTATACACACAATGATAAAGCTAATTGAATATTATAATATGGTGGAGGAAAATACCATTTCCCTACTCTTAGAGGGAAAGCAACAGGTATTTCCTGGCCACTAAGAAAGAAAGGATTAGTTTTCTCCAGAAATGACTGCTCTGAGAATGTGACCCAAGCTCTAGTATGTTTTAATGGCTTTTTGAAAACAAATGACATAATATAATACTAACTATAAATGGTGGTGCTAGTGATGGGCTAGGACTAAAGTTGGAAACAAAGTAGAAAGAGTGATATATTTTTTTTTTCTTTTTAAATTTTAGATACTGGTATCCAACAATATTGTATTGTATGTTCATCATATTTTGATATATCTTGTCATATAAAATGAACTAAATATGTTGTAACAGAAGATAGAAAAACTGAACCTTAATCTGTCAAGTGTACATGTTACATTTCCCAAAAATGATCTACATAAATTGCCAGATTGTAGAAATGTGTTTATTTTTTACATAGTTTAAATCAGATTTAGTTGGAAAAAATCATATAATCTTCATAAATTAAACACTGTTTCTAGATTCTATTCCATACATATAATATAGTACATATTACATACACACACACACACACACACACACACACACACTCACACACACACACATATATATATTTATATTCCAATAGACAGACACTATGAAGCTTCAACTTTTAATAAGCACACCCTCAAATCACCATCATATGGAACATTAGTATGTTCTAGATTTTCTTTCCATGCCATAGTCATCAATGAACCCAAATTAATAGGTTTCTGTTGTGAAAAGATGAATATAAATATTAGCAACATTGAATAGATAATATCTCCAGTTCCACTAATCTGATCTTTGGAATCTGATTATTATTTTAAAGTAACATGTTTCCAAACCCTAGAAACATGTTTTAAATGTCTTTATAAATAGGCTACAACCTCAAGGGAAATAAAGTATATGTGGTCAGATACTATGTTAATTGTGATGTGTAACTTGTAATAAATGTTATCTTAATCTTTTCACCTCTTTGCTGGAAGCACTGGATGTTTTACTCATTTTCCTCCTGAAACTTTAGGAGCATCAAGAATGGTGATGTTTTTCATTTTCTAATTTTGAGACCACCATCAGTGGCCATTGCCACACTAATGATTTTAACACAATCATTTTGTCTTTGATGAGCAACGTGGTAAAGTTGATTTGTCATTAGCTCCAACAGTTAAGAACTTTCATACTACATTGATTTTATGACTTTTCTAAAAAAAAAAAAATCTAAATCTTTTCAATTAAGCTGACATAAGTGAAAGCACGAATTTTTCATTAAAACTGTAAAAATGGATTTCATTTGCCTTCGTACTTTAGGAAATATGACAAGGCATTCTATAACATATTTGATAAAATTTACTAAAATGAGTTTTGTAAATAAATATGCATATACAGCTTTTCTAAGTGAGCTGAACATTGTGTGAATATTTTGTTTGATTGGAAAACAAATATCAAGCTTATGTTACAATTTGCTTTTCATCTTTCAGTTGTTTACAATTTAAGTTTTATCCATCTTTTGCATGTTGTTCATGTTTCCTGTTTTAATTAACCAATCTCTGTCTCTGTCTCTCTGTCTCTGTCTCTCTGTCTCTGTTTCTGTCTCTCTCTCTGTCTCTCTCTCTGTCTCTCTCTGTCTCTCTCTCTCTCTCTCTCTCTCTGTCTCTCTCTTTGTGTGTTAGGATCTTACAGGATATCTTAGAATAAACTGCAACATTTGGCAACTCCTCTTCTCCAGCTTTCAAGTGCTAGAGTTACAGATGTGAGCAACCATATTTTGCTTTAAATTTTATGTTAATGGTCCATGATATATAAGTGTAAATATATTCTTCCATTTCTCCTATTTCCATAGCCTTTTCTTTACTTACTGCCAATGTGTGATGCATATCTTCTGGGAATTTTTCGTTTTCATCAGAAATCAAGTATGTTGAATCAAATTTAGAGCAATGCTTACCAAAATAAATCCTTATATAGTTCCAAAGAAAACAAGGTGCTCATTAAACAAAGTGAGAGTGAGAAGAAGCTTAGTGTTTCTAGTCGAGTTCCAGTATATCTGCTGACCTCAGTGGATCACAACAGGACTAAAGCATGATTCCGGACAGCCAGCTCTTGGAAGGAGCTTTTCTGAAATGCACCAAAAGGCTAGAGTTTTATGAAGCATTTGTGTCCACCCTTGGGAATAAGTTTAAAACCTAAAGCAAGATAAAAAAATACCAAGTTGTGATAGAGCTCTCAAGGAAGTAAAAACTTATGGAAGGAGGATTTTATTCTCAAAATGTAAGGTGATGGTTTATTTAAATAAAATAAGTCATTATGAACTATATAAGGAATTGATACTATATTGGTAATTTTAATTAAAAATTAAAAATATCATGCATATACCTTAATAATAGCAATGTAGAATAGCTTGTTTGATTTTGGAAAAAAAAAAAAAAAGAGGATCAAGACAGTAAACTTTGAACACATTCCCTTCCATTGCTATGGTGGATCTGATTGGCAGGAATCTGACTTAGTCTCACCAGAGTGCTAAATCACACCCTAATCTCTTCAGCCAGGAGCCCTATTCACATGCAGGGAGTTTCAATTATATGTCATCTTTTATTTTATTTTTCTTAATGCAGAACAGGTGAGAAGGTTTAGATTCACTTTTTGTTCTTCAAGGCTACTTATCATTCAGAAACAGAATTGGAAAGCTTGGATACACCATGCAAGAATTAGTCTCCCCACTGTTCATATGTAAAGCTAGACATGATCAATTAGTCTATGATCAATAAAGACTGACAGCACAAAGCTTCCTATCCTAACCAACCTGCACAGTCCTTAGGAAAAAAGAGCATAGAAAGTCCTGCAAGAAGGCTACTAAGCTTCAGCTGTACTTGTAGCAGAGGATGGCTTTGTTGGACATCAGTGAGAGGAGAAGCCTTTGTTCTCCTGAAGGCTCAATGCCCCAGTGCAGCAGAAGTCAAGGGAAGGAAAGCAGGAGTGGGTGGGTTTATGAACAGGGCGAGGGGTAATGGGAGGCGATTTTCAGAGGGAAAACCTGGAAAGGGAATAACATTTAAAATGGAAATAAAGAAAATATCTAATAAAATAATGAAAAAAAAGGAGAGTACTTGTTCAATGGATACAGAGATTTCATTTTGTAAGGTGAGTATATTTTCTGTAATGGGCACTCAGTAAATTGCATTGTACTTATTTAAAATAATTAATTTGATAAATGTTGTATTTGTCTTCTTATAATAAAAATGTCAATTATCTAAAAAAAGAAAAAGAAAAAGAGAAAAAGAAAAAGAAAGAGAACAAGAAATTCTTTCAATGAAGGAAAGACAGTAGTTCTTAATGCAACCATAAGGGCAATGGGCAAAGAAACACGAACTAGCTTAGAGGAATTATTGAAATGAATGATTGTATAATATTTACATTTTCATATCTGCCCACTAAAGCTTTCAAATATGCTGAATTGAATATTTTGAAATTTAACAGATATTTGCATATATTTCATTGGTAATTAGTTGCATGCAATGCCAAAATATTTGCATAAAGAAACCTAACCAAAATTAACACAAAAGTAATCACTGATTGCTCCTTTATGATTCATTTAGCACTAATCAACAGTTACTAATGATCACATTGTGACCATTAGTTTCTCAGTTGACAGAACAATTTACATAAATAATTGGAAATATTTTAGTTAAAAATTTGCACAAACTGGTATGTAGTATAAATATGAGAGCACATTAGACAAATTTGAAGCTATGTATATTCCTTTAGTCTTAGACCTACAGAGGCTGAAAGAGGGAGTTCCAAGATACAGAGTAGCATTCATTCCCAAATGCTTGCATTTAATTATATTTCTTGTACATATTAACTGTTATTAAAATGATGTAAACCAAATAAATAGGTACTGATGGTATATTGTATTGTAGACGTTCATTCAAGTAATATGATGACTTTTTCTTATGAATTCAAAATTCAAAATTTCAACACAAGACTTCAACGTGCAAAATAAAAATACTTCCACTTCCACCATATTTCTATATCTTTGAGAACATATATTAGCTACCAAAACCTAGTAAAAGTTATTTCATTGATGTGTCTATATTCTGTGAGTAATCCTCCCAGTGTTTTTACTTAGCAGAAAAATAATTTTCCCCATAATAGAAGTTGTTGAAACAATTTCCAAAACACGAGAAAATCAAGAAAGACCTACACGTGGATACTTCATTTCTCCCTAGAATAGGGCATAAAATATGCATGGAAGGAGGTGCAGAGACAAAGTTTGGAGCCAAAATGAAAGGAGGTACCATTCAGAGAGTGCCCCATCTGGGTGGTCCATCACATAATCAGCCACCAAATGCAGACACTACTGCATACATCAGCAGGACATTGCTGAAAGGACCCTGATATAGCTGTCTCATGGGAGGCTTTGACAGTCCCTGACAAATACAGAAGTGGATGCTCACAATCATCTATAGGGCAGAACACAGGGTCCCCAATGTAGGAGCTAGAGAGAGTACCCAAGAGCTGTAGGGGTCTGCAACCCTATAGATGGGACAACAATATGAACTAATCAGAACCACCTGAGCTCATGACTCTAGCTGCATATGCATTAGAAGATGGCCTAGTTGGCAATTATTCGGGAAGAAAGGCCCTTGGTCTAGCAATGTTTATATGCCCCAGTACAGGGGAATGCCAGGGCCAAGTAGTGGGAGTGGGTGGGTAGGGGAGCAGGGTGGGGGAAGGGTATAGGGGACTTATGGGATAACACTTGAAATGTAAATGAAGAAAATATCTAATAAAAAATAAAAAAATAAGTTGTTTTCACTTTCAGAAATATTGCAAAATGTTATCAGTTTTGTTGTATCTGCTTTCTTTTTTTCTGTTTGTTTCTTTGTTTGCTTTTTTCCAGGTATGTAATCAGTCTTAGACCACGTGTGTTGGAGAAACCCACTGATAAGCCCACATTCAGTAACTTACATAAAAGCAGGCATGTCAGCACCAGAAGCTAAGTGGTGGCACATTTCCACCCTTTTCTCCAAGTGGATGCCCCCACCTCCCAACCCACCTGAACTCTAAACTCCCTGGGGCCTCCAGTCTCTTGAGGGTTAAGTGCATCATCTCTGAATGAACACAGACATGGATGTTCTCTTCTGTATGTGTGTTGGAGGCCTCATATCAGCTGTGTATGCTCCCTAGTTGGTGATCCAGTGTTTGAGAAGTCTCCAGGGTCCAGGTTAACTGAGACTGCAGGTTCTCCTACAGGATTGCCTTTCTCAGCTTCTTCTAGTCTTCCCTAATTCAACAACAGGGTGCGAGCAGGTGCTTCTGTCCATTGATTGGGTGCAAATATCTGCATCTGACTCTTTCAGCTGTTTGTTGGGTTTTTCGGAGGGCAGTCGGGGTAAGCCCCTTTTGTGAAATTTCCAAAGACTCAGTACGATACCAGAAGCCGATAGAGTAAATAAAGGGGATCAGAAAAGAAAATCTTCGAGTCACATAATTATCAAAACACTAAATGCACAGAACAAAGAAAGAATATTAAAAGCCACAAGGGAAAAAGGTCAAGTAACATACAAAGGTAGACTTATCAGAATTATACCAGACTTCTAAACAGAGACTATGAAAGCCAGAAGAGCCTGGTCAGAAGTCATGTAGACTCTAGGAGAACCCAAATGCCAGCCCAGGCTACTACACCCAACAAAACTCTCAATCAACACAGATGGAGAAACCAAAATATTCCAGGACAAAACCAAATTCCAACAGTGTCTATCTACCAATCCAGCCCTACAGAGGATCATGGAAGGAAAGATCCAACACAAGGAAGATATCTGCACCAAAGAAAGGAAATGATATTAAGCATCTCACAACAAAGTCAAAAGCAGAGAGCCACAGGCACATAAAGCCACCTACAAAAACAAACATAACAAAAACCAACAGTCATGTTTTTGCCTTTTTAGACAAACATTTTCTCAGGAGACAGCTATATCAGGCTCCTGTCAGCAAGCACTTCCTCGCATCAGCAATAATGTCCAGGTTTGGACTCTGTATGTGGGATGAATCCCCAGGTGGGGCAGTCTCTGGATGGCCTTTTCTTCAGTCTCTGCTCCACACTTTGTCTCCAAATTTTCTCCTATGGGAAATTTGCCCCCCTTTTAAGAAGAACTGAATCACCCACACTTTGGTCTTTCTTCTTGAGCTTCTTGTGGCCTGTGAACTGTATCTTGGCTATTCCAAGCTTTGGGGCTAATATCCACTTATAGGTGAATGTAATACCATGTGTGTTCTTTTTGTTACTGTGTTACCTCACTCAGGATGATATTTTCAAGTTCCATCCATTTGCCTGTGAATTTCATAAAGTCATTGTTTTTAATAGCTGATTAGTATTTCATTGTGTAAATGTACCATATTTTCTGCATTCATTCCTCTGTTGAAGGGCTTATGTGTTGTTTCCAGCTTCTGACTATTGTAAATATGACTGCTATGAGCATAGTGGAACATGTGTCCTTTTACATCTTGGACATCTTGGAGCATCTTCTGGGTATATGCCCAGGAGTGGTATAGCTGAGTAACCCCTGACCTAGTTAAAAGACCTAGTCTCTCCTGTGAGGTCTCTCTCTCTCTCTCTCTCTCTCTCTCTCTCTCTCTCTCTCTCTCTCTCTTTCTCACCACCCCCCTAACACCATCCCACCCAGCCACTGTGTGTTCCTGGCCAGCTTCTCTCCTCTCCCAACCTCCCATTTGACTCTTAGCTAACTTCTGTGGCAACTGGCCTCCATGCTCTGCCCCTCCCCACTCCCACATAGAGGGCTCCTATGTAGCTAATGAAGCTGCCTTTCAGATGGCATTGGCTGCTCTGAGCTTTCTGCTTAGATCATCCAGAGGCAGGTGCTCCCAACCAACCACTTGACTGAGCTCGGGGTCCTAGATGCAGGAGTTGGAGAAGAAACTAAACTACCAACCAAAGAGTACGCATGGAGGGACCTATGGCTCTGGCCATATATGTGGCAGAGGATGGCCTTCTTGGACGTTACAGGGAGGAGTGGCCCTTGGTCCTGTGGGGGTTTCATGAGCTAGTGTAGGGGAATTCCAGGGCAGGAAGGCAGGAGTGGATGACTGGATAGGGGAGTACCCTCTTAGAGGCAGAGGAGGAGGGATGGGATAGGAGGTTTCTGGAGAGTAAACCTGGAGAGGGGATAGTGTTTGAAATGCAAATAAAGAAAATATGCAATAACAAAAACAGAAAAAACAACAACAACAACAACAACAACAAACAGTTCCTCTTCTTCCCACCCTCTTTCCCATTAAATCTTCTCTCAGAGGTAGTCTCTGAGTACACCCTTGCCCCCAGTACACCTGTCTTAGGACATCTGTTGCATAGTGTAATTTTGTGGCATCCTTGTGGTTCTACAGTTCTTGCAGGACACAGGAAGTAAAGAAAACACATTGACTATATAGGTTCCAGTTAGAAGTGGTTTTCTCAAATTCACGTCATAGAGCTTATGGTCATCTCAACTCTCTGAGGGAGATGACAGCTTACAAAGACCACTAAATTCAAATTCATATCATGTATCTCTACTCTTCAAGTTATTGTGTTTCTCTTCCAGTTTGTATTTTACCTTCAAGAGGACACTTCACATTTTTAATTTTGTCTATATTAGTTGGGAGATTTCATAGGTTGAGTAAATAACCAAAATGGTGGAAAGCATCACAGCAGGCAAGAAGGCAGGCATGGTGCTGGAGCAGTAACTGAGAGCTTAGATCTTACCTTATCTGCAAGTCAGAGTTAGAGAAAAAGCAAGTGGGTTCATAAGAGCTGATAGCTCACCCCCAGTGACACACATGTTCTTTAATACAGCTGTCCATCCCAATCCTAACCCAAAACACTTTCACCAAGTAGAAACCAAATGCTCAAATATATGATCCTATGCAGCCATTCTTATTCAAACCACAAAGCATTCTTTTCCATTCTTCAATTCATGAGTTTTCTGTTTCATAGACCACACACCCTGCCCCTGTTTGAGATAAAGTATTCAGTATTAACTTATTGTCCCAATATTTACTAGTCTTTTCATTAAGATTAACGTACATAGGCTTATTTAATTTTGAGCAAGATTTAAAAAAAGCAAATGATTTTAAATAGCAATATTATTGCATTAGAAACATAACAGTAGAGAAGGTTTATAGGAAATCCATGGTATACTCATAAAAATCCTGCAGGTACAGTAGCATAACTGCAGAATATGTCCTTCACTCCTGATAGGTATAATTTCTGTTCAGATTATCTTGGGTTCTGTTTCAGTCCTCCTGAATCAGTCTATCAAATGCTATGATTATAGTTGTTAAACATGTTACCCAACAAAACTTGTTATTAAACACTACATTTTATTCTACATTACATTAAATAAAATGTAACTATCTATTACAGATTGTAAAATGTTTGGATAACCATTATCTGAAGTTAACACACCTATATTAAACATGATCTATGGCCCACCAATTGAATAGAGTCTCAATGATTGTGATGAGTTTGTATGTTGTGGCTCAAAAGCTAAATTATCTTTGATCATTGACACCCTAGACATTTGCTGCACAACTCAGTGCAACATAACATTCTTCTATCTATTATGTACATTTTTTGACATGTATAAAGAGACTCCAGCTTTGATGAACCCAAAAGTTCAGACTATTATTAGTATTTGAAGTCTATAGCAGAAGTCCTGCTTGGCTCTACTCTGCCTGTCTGATATGACCATCATGATTTCAAAGGTGTTTGGGGGACTCAAGAAATGTAAATGACGAAATTCTCTAGAAAGAAAGAAAGAAAGAAAGAAAGAAAGAAAGAAAGAAAGAACTTTAGCTCTTCCTCTCATCCTGATTTTAGTCTCTAGCACTATACTCAGTGGCTTACCAATACTTGTAACTACAGTTTCAGAAGATATTACTCCCTTCACTGGTTTCCTTGGGAACATACATGTGTGGGGTATACTCTCAGATTTATACACACATGAATATGCAGATAAGAATTCATTACAAAAAAAAAACTCTCATTAACTGTTAGACAAAAAGCTTATCTCTATATTTGAGCTCAAGATCTGTGGTAGTCACTCTGGAAATTAGTCTGGCTGTTCCTCAGAAAATTGGACATAGTACTACCAGAGGATTCAGCAATACCTCTCCTGAGCATATACCCAGAAGATGTTCCAACTGGTAATAAGGACACATGCTCCACTATGTTCATAGCAGCCTTATTTATAATAACCAGAAGCTAGAAATAACCCAGATGTCCCTCAACATAGGAATGGATACAGAAAATGTGGTACATTTACACAATGGAATACAACTCAGCTATTAAAAACAATTTATGAAATTCTTAGGCAAATGGATATATCCGGAGGATATCATCCTGAGTGAGGTAACTCAATGAAAAAAGAACTCACATGATATGCACTCACTGATAAGTGGATATTAGCCCAGAAACTTAGAATATCCATGATACAATTTGCAAAATACATGAAAATCAAGAAGGAAGACCAAAGTGTGGATACTTCGTTCCTCCTTAGAATGGGGAACAAAATACCCATGGAGGGAGTTACAGAGACATAGTATGTAGCTGAGACAGAAGGAAGGACCATCCAGAGACTGCCCCACCTGAGGATCCATCCCATAAACAGCCACCAAACCCAGAAACTATTGCATATGCCAGAAAGATTTTGCTGACAGGACCCTGATATAGCTGTCTCATGTGAGGCTATGCTAGTGCCTGGCAAATACAAAAGTGAATGCTCACAGTCATCTATTGGATGGAACACAGGGCCCCCAATAGAGGAGCTAGAGAAAGTACCCAAGGAGCTGAAGGGGTCTGTAACCCTATAGGAGGAACAACAATATGAACTAACCAGTACTTGCAGAGCTGGTGTCTCTAGCTGCATATGTAGCAGAAGATGGTCTAGTTGGCCATCATTGGAAGGAGAAGCCCTTGGTCTTGAGAAGATTATATGCCCCAGTACAGGGGATGCCAGGGCCAGGAAGCAGGAGTGGGTGGATTGGGGAGCAGGGTGGAGAGAGAGTACAGGGGACTTTCATGATAGCATTTGAAATGTAAATGAAGAAAATATATAATAAAAAATCGAAAGAAAGCCTTATAAATGATCACATAAATAGACACTTGGATGAGACAAGTGAGTGCCTGGTAAGTTGGTGGACAGTTACATTGGTTTGTCTATGTTTATGGTTAGACATGATGGCAGTCTGTCTCTGATGCATCATCCTACCTGCTGCAGCTTGGCACTTGGGACATAGATTAAAAAAAAAAAAATCTGTGGTATTAGTTGTCACAATTTCAAAAGGGAACATTAGCACTCGATTATCTATTATCTTAGTTATACATTGCCATGATAATTCCAAAAAAGACTTTAAGGTTCTATTTCCGATGCACAATAAATATAATGACAAAAAACAAACAAACAAACAAACAAACAAAAAAACAGCATTTGAAATTGTATAGTTTATCCTTGAATTCATCTACGAGGCACGATCGAAGATCTGTAGACCATTGGTATTTGCCAGTTAGGAATTTAGTTTTGATTACATTTACTTTTACTAAGGTAGAGCCTGGAGTTGCTCAACTTGTGTTACTCTGATCATGGCTAATATGAACAGATTCAGAATTTTTCTGAACTTACATACTCCATTTGATGAGATGACTTAGAAAGCAGGTTAGCTTGCACCAGAACTTTCCCCTGGTAAATACTTCTTTGCTGTAAAACCCATTGAGAACGTGTGTGAGTGTGTGTGTGTGTGTGTGTGTGTGTGTGTGTGTGTGTGTGAGATCTGGAAGTGAAAAGAGAAAGTGCAATCTCCAGGAGGTGGATTACAGGCACTTGTGTGCCTTGTGAGGAAAGTGGTGCTGGGAACCACACCAAGAATCTCTGGAGGAACAGAATGTGCTCTTAAACATTGATCCAAATTCCAAATAGTAAAAGGGTCCCACCCCCCAAAAGTCATTATCAACTCTCTTTATTCTAATTCTTTAGCTGATGAAATTCTTTACTACATTGCTTTATAAAAAGAAAACATTAATATAACCTAGTATCAGAACAAAGAGAACATAGCTTGATGAAACTTGTTATACCTTAGTTTTCACGGGGAGTTCTTGCTGTAGCTTCCCAATAACATCAAGGGTTTGTAGTCGTTAGTAAAGAAACACTCCAGAAGATTAGCTAGCACTAAAGTCATCCAACTAATGGCATCATACTCTCAAGGTAATTACCTGTGGGTCTAGAATTTGCAGAGATTTAAAGTCTTTAAACTAGATTAGATAAAGGAATATCAATGGAATGAGTGATACAATCAGCAGTCCTACCAGACTGGAGTCTAGACTATCTCTTCAGCTGCCAGAATAGATGTATAGCTCTGGCTTACTGAAATCAATAAAATCCCCCCCAACTCACAAACTGTATGAAATCTTTCATTTATATTTTATTACAGTCTTAATTACTTTTAAGTTATTTCCCAGTGTCAAGTCATCTGACAGATCTGGGAGTAGCCCTGGTGAAGGCTTTTGAGGATTCTAAGTATTAGTAGAGGCCCTCAATGTGCTTGACTCTGCATCAAAGACACTTGTCTACTTTCTGGTAAAAGGTCTATTTCCAAATACCATTTCTGACTTAGTTTCTCTAGAATTTTGTGCAAAACTATTACAACTATCTGAGATAATACAATGAACATTTTATTTCCTTATAGTTCTGAATTTTAAATTACAACTCAGGTTATGAGAAAACATTTTCACTTCACATTCTTTCTACTAATGAGCAATCTAAACTCTATCACTTGATTTGTAGTATTGACAGAGAGTCTCAGTTTATTCTGGTTTAAAAATTATCTAAGTTTCCAAATGACATGAGCCTTATCACATAAGATTTTTCTTGTTATTTTGTCTTGCCTCCATGTGTTTCTAAATATCTCTTTTTGTGAAACTATAATACTCATTTAGAACTCACTCAATTCTTGGTATAACTTCACAATAACCATATAAAATCAAGAAAGAAACTATTTTCAAATATATTTTCTACGTAATAGGAATTCCATTTTTCTCTATATTAGAAGAAGTCAACTCAGCAATAGGAATTGCATTTTTCTCTATATTTGAAGTCAACTCAGTTCTTAAATGTTAAATCGTAAATTCTTTGCAAAACAGATAATACTATCTTCCAAATTAGTAGAGGAGAAAAAAAAACTTATTCAGTGTATGAGAATTGAGAAGATGGAAGATATCAACTACATACATCAACTGGATAGAATAATCAATATATAATATTTGTAGCATAAACAGTCTCTCAGTAATCCAATTGATTTATCATGTTAATCCATCTCAATACTTAATTTATCTTTGCTGGCTATCTTTGCATTATGGTGTTATACACAGCTTATAATAAAATATCTTGTACAATTTGCTGTGGGCCAAATACAATAATATTAATATTAATATCAGTTATTTATGCTAACATTAGATTATATATTTTAGTAGGGTTTGTAGTTTTCCTTCTCTTAACCAAAACAAGAACATGCTATATTCAGGTTGCTCAAAATTAATGTCAACTATTGAAGTGAAGCTTCTTGTTTAACATCGGAAGAATTATTTCCTTCTTGATACATAACCAACTTAAAAATCCTGAGGAATTTATGTACCCAGTGATATATTGATACCCATGGTGTATTGTAGAGCAATGAATATGGAAACAAAGTTCCTGGTCAGAGAAAGGTATGACACAAAGTTGCCACATAGTTTGCTTATCTGTTGTGTTTTTTGTAATTGTTTAATATACAGTGGACATTTTTTTCACAGTCAAGAGACTATAAAGCTATATTTACTAACTCAAATTGATCAATTTCAATACATGAATCATAAACGAGTTTCTTGCTTGGAGAAAAGTCCCTCAAATACAGAATATAAGAGCACGGCAATATTAGTAGTGAACTTAGATTTCTCACCTATGTTCACTTATTGAACAGTTTAATGGTGATAGGTGAATCAAATTTGGATTAATATTAGGGAATGACTTTTCTTGAAAGATTAATAAAATGTGCTAGATTAATTAGCAGAATCTAGAGAAAATAATAAGCAGATGATTCTGACAATATCACATAGAATGTGAGATTTTTCTATGGTATTCCATGCCCACTAAAGTGATGCCTCATTAAGTCTAGGGTATTAAAGCAGTCAGAGTCTGGTATAGACACAAGAAAAGTAAACAAAGTTTCTGTCACTAAGAATTATGTTCTCCTTGTGCCAAAATTTTCATATTGAAATATATACATCACTATATGTAAGCATGTATATATGTTTCTTTGTGTTTAATATATTAAAATGAGTTGGTCTTATTTTTATTGAGACAATTAGTTACTATTCAGCTACTTAGATATCATTTTAATGTCTTTTATACATATGCTTGGTCTGAACTGTCTTGAGTAAGAAGGATATGAGACAACATTTTCTCATTATATTGTACCCTGAGATAATAGTGTGTTTAGTAATTCTTGCTGTCTTATGATCATATAAGCTATGTATGCTTTGGCAACTATCTTAAGGTAATCTTAAGATATTTAGATAACAAGATATAATAATATAATTAAGATATAATATAATATCTTAAGATATTAAGATATATCTTAATTTGTTCTGTTCCTGTGTGTTTGTTCCAAGGAAGAGACTGATTTTTAAGACATATTTCCTTTTACATATTTTTTTTTGTATCAATCTAATAACTTCATTCCAAGTTTGAGGACTGACTGCTTTGTGCATGCATGTAAATTAATATTGTATTCTCTCAGTGTACAGAGAATAATGAGTCACAAAACTTATTTTGAATAGTGCTCTTACTTTCAAGTACCTAATCTGTAGGACCCATCTGTTTTGCCAGAAAGATATGCTAAATTTTCCTCCTCTGTAATAATACGTAGCTTGCCTCTTAGCTCCAATTATCTGATCTCATGATTGTTTGGGCTAGGTTCAAGTATTTTGTTTAGAGACTCAGTAAAATTTTCCTAACTGTTCTCCATTCTATACACCCAAATAAACTACATTTGACTCACTCAAAAATAATAATACCTTTGGTCAAACATTTTATCTTAGTACTTAATCACTTAATTGGTGCTACATGATAAAAATACAAACGATATTATTGCTGAAGATCTTCCAAGAAGAACTAAAACTTATCAGGGCTATTAGTTAGAACAATCTTGAAATAACATATAATTTATGTACCAAGCCTTCGAAGTAAATTAGCAGGTACTCTAAGGCGTTCTTTTCTTTCTCAAAAATGTCTTACTCAAAAGTTAAAAGATAATAATGCAATTCTTTGGGGACAATGGTACAAGAATATCATCTCAGCAAGACAGAGGTAGGGAGAAGAAAAAGAACAGTTCAATGACATCTTCACTTACATAGAAAATTTTAGAACAGCTTGGCCTTGTGAGATGTTATCTTAAAACAAAACAGCAAAATTTACAAATCATTCAAAACCCAGAATTTTAAAAATACCATAATTGTTTAACTTCTGATTGGTGTGTGGCTTTTGTGATTACTTTCAATAACTTTTGTACCATCTGTTAACCAGCATCTTGGCCATTCATTGTCAATGTTAATTACTTACACTTGGTTCTTTAAATCCTCAAAAATCAGTTTGACACGTCAGCTTAAAACTCACAAACCGTATTGATATACATATATTCTCTCCTACATATATCAATAAGTAAACAGATTGACACATAGTTCTGAGGTCACTGTCAATAAACTTGAAGACTATTTAAAAACACATTTTCGGGACAGATAAGGTTTACTGTCTGTTGTAGTTTGAATAAAAATATTCCTCCAGTCTAGTCTTATGTCTTTGAACACTTGTGCAGATGGGGAATCTTGTTTGGAGAAGCTTAGATCTTATAGCAGTGTGATAGAAAGTATTTCTCTAGAGATAGACTTTGAGACTATATATATCTTTGTCCTACTTCAAGTTCCATATCTATGGTTAGTACTTCCAATAGAAGATGTGGTTTCAGCTGGTGACACCACACCTGCTACTTTCTATCACACCAAGCAGCCATGATGGATGCACTCCCTCCGAAATATTAAGCTAGATAAATGCCTTTTTCAGTCAGTTGCCTAGCTTGTGCTTTATTTTCACAGTATAGTAACCGATATGCTCTCCAAAATTATTAATGATATCCTATTAGCCAAATGAAAGAAGATTAGTGCTATTTAAGCTTAATTTTCAAACACCTAATATGTATTTATACATCCATTAGTTTAATTTAAATTTCATTAAGGATCATATTAGCAAGAAGATAAAAATTTAACAACCATAGCTATTGTAATAGCTTCATAGAAGAATGAAGATGGTTATGTCCTTTCAGTATTAGCACAGGAGTTTCTTATGTCTGTTTTCACTTTGATAGACACAAGAATCAGTGCTCCATTTTATTATGAACAGTAAACTTGACAATATCACAGTGTTATTGTGAATATTATTATTTTTAAAAATATGTTAAGTATTTCTTTTTTAATATTAAGTCAGATAACACATTCAAATGTTATTATACTTTAACATTTAATTTATTAAAATGGAAAATTTTATTTTGAATAATTTAAGGACTATGACCAAATAAATGATAAAAATATACAACTATGCTAAAGAAAGTAGATAAATTCTATCTTGGATTGATGGTAGAAAGCCAGTCTCTTAAGCTATTATTTAGAGATTACATTTCTCAAGATTATATCAACAATGCCAATTCTTTTCAATAAAATGTCATTTGGGCAGAGAATAGTGGTTCTTCTCTGTAATTGCAATACTCCAGAAGTAGAGACAGGAGTATCACTGAGATTTCAAGATCTGCCTGGGTGAAAGAGTGAGAACCTGCTGAAACAACAACAATAGTAACGTGCACGTGGCCGCGTAAGCGACAACAATAGTAACGTGCACGTGGCCTAGATAGAACTGCTGTGTCTCTCCAGTTCGAAATTACTTCCTTACAGCATTTCATCAAGGTAATGATGTTTCCTTTGTTTATGCTTCTTTTTGTCCTTTTCTACATATTCTCATGGAACAAAATCTTATTATTTCACTCAAGTAACTTAGACAGAAATTCCAAAATTGTAGTTGGTTTTTAAGGTAGTATTTCATGATGTTAACATCTGAGAAAAATTGACCAAACATTAATGTGACCCGTTTAATTCTGTAGCTCATAAGCTAGTTAGAGTGGTACAGAAAAAAAAAAATATGTCAAGGAATAAACACAATGGCTAAAAGCCATGAATTATCTTACAATTCTTTACTTATATAACACTCTTTGAAAATCTTGTTTGATATCTTATAATATCATAAGAAAATTCTTTATTCTTCTTTGCCCCAGTTACTCACCTAAGTAAAGAATATTCTGTAGTAAGGTGAGGACTGAGCCCACACAAAGTTTCAGTGTATTTGGCTAGTAAAAATATTTCTAATTATCAGATGATTTAGTAGCAACAATAGTTAACTTTCATTTAAGTATATGTATTTTGCAATAAAGTACTGCATTCATGATTTTATATCCTTTGGCAAACTATCTAAAAGCCTTCTACTTATGGTGGCTCTATTAATCAAATAGAATTTTCAAACAGACTGCATTGGGAGTAATAAAAATGTACTGTCCATGTTGAAAGAAAGATATACACTTATTTACATAGGCAACAAAGAAAGAGAGAGAGAGAGAGAGAGAGAGAGAGAGACTTGGATAAACTCCACTGGATATCTCCTAATGGCAGGTGTTTAGCTGACCATAGGTTTTTTTTTTTTTCAAAATGTACTATTTGTCTATTTTAATAGCTACAAGATGGGCAAAATCACTGAGAATGAGAAGGTCACAAAATGGAGACATTAGGCATACAACTACATGGAGAGATTCATAGACACAATGTTAATAGCAGCAAATTGAATAATTGTTTTGCTTAATACTTTGTCATTCGAGGATGTGCAGCATTCTCAGACAAAATATGCCTTGCAGGATGGACTGTTGACTTGTGTAATTATGCAGGATGGACTGTTGACTTGTGTAATTATGTATCATGCCATTCAGTCTTCTCTATACAGAATTTGGAGTCAATGGCCAATGACATTTTACATGTCCACTTTCTTCTTCCTCCTGCTTTTCTTCTCTAATGTATTCACTGTACATCCTGCTCACTGTCCTCCACCTGGTCTGCTCCCCCCCCCCACACACACAATACTTCTTCTATTCCCTTGTCCCCATTTTTTCTGAGCAGGTAAGTCCCTCCCTGGGTATATCCCTACCATGGCACTTCAAGTCTCTGAGTGGCTAGGCATTTCCTCTCCCACTGGTTTTGTGTGTCAACTTGCCATATGCTGGAGTTATCACAGAGAATGGAGCTGCCCTGAGAAATGTCTCTGTGAGTTTCAGCTGTAAGGCATTTTTTTCAATTAGTTATCAAGGCTGGGAGGACCCATTGTGGGTGGTGCTATCCCTGGTCTGGTAGTCCTGGGTTCTATAAGAAAGCAAGATGAGCAAGCCAGGGGAAGCAAGTCAGTAAGTAATATCTCTCCATGGCCTCTGTATCAGCTTCTGCTACCTGACCTTCTAGAGTTCCAGTCCTGACTTCCTTTGCTGATGAACAGCAGTGTGGAAGTATAAGCTGAATAAACCCTTTCTTCCCCAACTTGCTTCTTGGTCAAGATGTTTTGTGAAGGAATAGAAACCCTGAAGAAGACAAATTGATACCAGCATAGTGGGGAGTATTCCTGTGACAACTTGACCAAATTTGGGGGAGAAACATGGAAGGACATTGTAACTTTGGGATAGAAGAGCCATTGGGTGTTAACATCTCTGTGGAATGTTTTGTAAGAACTTGGAAGATAATATTGAAAACAGTGCAGAAGATGGAGGCCTGGCTTGTGAAAATTCAGAAGGAAGATTAAAAACTTATCAGGGCCATTGATGTTTTGATGGTGAAGATTCTGTGGTTACTGGGGCTGAAGAATTAGGTGTGGTTAATAAGATACAAGAACTACTAAAGTGAAACCTTTGCATTACTGGGACTATTGATGCTAGATAGCTGGAAGTAAGAAATTAGTGATGATTAAGAAGAACATCATTGGCCAGCCTGGTCTACAGAGTGAGTTCCAGAATAGCCAAGGCTACACAGAGAAAACAAACAAACTGCTACATCCACTCCAGTAGCAACCCTTGCGCGTGACAGGCTGAAAAGTCTAGGCGTGGTCCCAGGGTAAAAAGCTCATGGAAACTTAGTCTCCTGGAACTGTGGCATCCTGTATAAAGAATTCTCCAACGTCCTTGCTTTAGTTGGTGAACAGATCTGTGTGCTTTCCCCTAATATTGCTTCATTATAAGTGTTTCTAAGGATTCATATTTTAACAGATAGCCAAGTTAGATTCTAGGCAGTCCTTGATCCAACCTTGAGCATGAATAGCTAAATCACTGCCCTACAAAGGAATTCAGCACTATCTAGGAATAAGGAAGTTTGCGGTTTGAGGAGGAACCAGACTAGATACTTAGAACTATAACTAACTGGGTTACACCCAGATACAAGTATTTACAATTGTTTAAAGGGAATGTGGACTAACCAATGGTCTACAATAGGAACTATGGCTTCTAAGATTAAGTGGACCTTAGGTGGAGCTGGTTTTCATCCCAGTTGTTTTATATTATCCCAGTTGGTTCCTACTGGTCCTTTCTGTGTCTGCATTCCTTTGTTTTAAGAATCTAGTAACCTCTAGTAACCTCATTGTATCCTGCCAGTGTGTCACCTAACTTTCCTATGTTTAAAAGTCTGATGCTCAATTTGACACATTACATTCAGATCCACACTCCCTTGTGTCGGTGTCTGTTTGTCACTCGCCGAAACTGCCCACTTCCTCAAGAGAACTCGACCCACGCAGACAAGGGATCCAGAGGGTCTGTGGCAACAAACAAACAAAAAAGAAGAGCATCATTGAGGTGAAATCTATCTTCTGGAAGTGTTTTCTGAGAGCACAAAGAGGCTATTTTCCATAAAGAGCCAAGGTTGTACCTCATGGTGTGGATGGACTTGGTAATGTTTAAAAGTCATCCCAGTGGTACTGATTTTGGAGGCATGAAGGGGTCATGAAGAGCAGCTGAAGCTCATCACTGTGAGAGGCCATGGAAGGCCACTGGTGAAGGTGCAGCCTCAGTTGCAATTGATGGCTCAGGACTGAAGGGGTCTTCCAAAAGATTTGAGGCTTGGCACCATGAAGAGAACCTATGAGAGGCTGTTGGTGAAGTCTAGATGCAGCTGAAGACAGCAGCGTTTTGGAGAAGCCAGTATCATGAGATGACCACCAAGATCAGCAGCAGCCATTGAGTACAGGAAGCTGGAGCCTAAAAGACAAGTCCTATGCTAAAAAGGGCAGAGCTAGAGAAGTGAACCAAGCCCTTGGAGGAGCCCAGATGATCTTGAGTGGATCCTAGACATGGACAGTTAGGGTTTGATTTTGCTTTTGATTGTGTCTGTGCTCTGATATTTTTCCCTTTTAAAGGAAGATGGTGTTTTAGTGGAGGCTACTGTTAAGAAACTTTGAATTGTAAAAAGACTTTGAATTTTAAAAGAGATTGAATATTTGAAAGGGATTGAAATTTTAATATGGAAAAAATTTTAAAGATTGTGGGACTTTTAGAGTTATTTAGATCTTAGGGATAAATAATACTGTAAGAGTTGAGGCTTAATAATGATGTGTTTGTGTGTCATGTTGACATGGGGTCAATTGTACTAGCTGGTTTTGTATGTGAACCTGACACAGCTGGAGTTATCACAGAGAAAGGAGCTTCAGTTGAGGAAATGCCTCCATGAGATCCAGCTATAAGGCATATTCTCAATTAGTGATCAAGTGTAGGAGGGCCCATTTTAGGTGCTGCCATCTCTGGGCTGGTAGTTCTGGGTTCTATAAGACAGCAAGCAGATCAAGCCAGGGAAGCAAGCCACTAAATAACATCCATCCATGGCCTCTGTATTCCTGCTTCCAGACCTGCTTGAGTTCCACCCTTGAATTCCTTTAGTGATGAACAATGTGGAAGTATAAACTTAATAAGCCCTTTCTACCCCACATTGCTTCTTGGTCATGATGTTTTGTGCAGAAATAGCAACCCTGATTAAGTTACCCACTGAGGACAGAGAAGAACGTGCTAGAAGAACATGCCCTAACTACAGGAAACAGCTTTTGCAATAGCCCCCGCTACAGTGTTCAGAGCCCACAGAAAGATGAAGATGCACACGTGCTCCACATATTGGGGGAACTGGGGTTAGGAACAACTTGTATATGCTCTTTGGTTGGTAGTTAAGTTCGTGCAGTTCAGACTCTGAGAATCCCAATAGTCCAGGTTAATGTTGCAGCAAATCTCCATCAAATATGCCCTGGCAATGAGAACACAACTCAGTTAATATGAATACATGCTGGGCAGATCTACCACTACACTACCATCTTCCACATCCTTTAGAACTTGCCCTTTCTCCAGGCCATGTGTTTCTGATCCACTTTTCTTCTTCCTCCTTCTCTGCATCCTCTCCCTCTTCCATTTTCTCTTTCTCTCTCCCTGCACCTTCTGCTCCATGGTCCCATTATCTGCCCAATCATCAGCTCTTCTTTATTTTACTAATTAAGGTGGAAAGCAGGTTTACAGGAAATCACCCGAGTGCTGCCTCATTCCTTGTTTGCAGCCCCTCACAGGGGAAAGGAATTAACATCAAATATAATTAGCTCCAGAGCTATCCACAACAGGTTAGTTAGGATTGGTGTCCCTTTCCCTTCTCTAGTTCCTGTCAGATCACAGGAGGCAGCCTCTCCAGGATATGGAGCAATGGGGAATACTCTATTGCTGGTGGGAGTGCAAACTTATACAACCATTTTGGAAATGAATGTGGCAGTTTGTCAGAAAACTGGAAATAGTTCTACCTCAAGACCCAGCTATACCACTTTTGGGCATATACCCAAAAGATGCTCCACTGTCCCACAAAGACATTTGCTCAACTATGTTTATAGCAGCTTTATTCATAATAGGCATTTTTAGCTTTAAATTTGTTCTTTGGCTATTTCATATATATATATATATATATATATATATATATATATATATATATATATATCATACTAATCCTCATCATCCCACCCCTGCCTTAACCCTCTGCCATATATGAATCTTTCTCACATTTTCGTTCTTAGAAAAATTAAGTGAATGACTACGTTTCTGATCCCTGCATGAATGAAGCTGAATATTTCAATGAAATAAGAAGATACACCTGTGTCTGTCTTCAGAAGTGTTCTGGTATTAACTGTATATTGTAAGTTGATGAATGTGGATTCCAGCCATATCTCCATGGTGTCCCAGTCATGATGCCTTTGGGACTTACTTCTGTGACTGTGTGCCTGAATTTCTTGGAGACCACTTTGCGCTCAACTTTGATGCATGTGCCAGTCAGCCATGTTTCCATGGGGGAGGGTACACTGTGTGCTTGGAGAAAACAAGTACCACTGTGACTTTACAGGTAGTGTATTCATGGGGACACACTGAGAGAGCTTAATGTATCTTTGTTGGTTGAAGCCTTGTCACAATGCTGCAACATGTGAAGACACCTTGACAGATATATTTGTCATGGTTGGTCTGGATACACAGTGCCTTGCGTGGGATGGACATAAATGAATGCAATAGCACCCCTTCCCAATTTGGGGGAAAATATACCATGCTGTCCTCTGAAAATCTATGTGCTGGCCTGCCTTCCTCCTTCAACTACCTTGGAGCCTCAGGTTATGCTTATATCTATCACTCTGGATTCACAGACAGGAGCCTAGTATAACTGCCTCTGAGAGGCTCAAGACAGCAGCTGATCAAAACAGATACAGAGACACACAACCAAATGATAGATGGAGCTCAAGGAGTCTTGTCAAGGAGTTGAAGGAAGGATTGAGAAAGCTGGACAGGACAGGGATTCCACAAGAAGATAGACTGAATCAACTAACCTGAATCCTTGGGGGCCTCAGAAACTGAACCATCAACCAAATATTAAACAAGGGATAGATCTAGGAGCCAGCACATATGTACAAGATGTGCATCTAGGTCCTCATGCAGGTTCCCCAACAAATGGAGCCAAGGCTTATCCTGACTATGTTATGTTGCCTGCCTATGGATCCTGTTCTGCTAACTAGAAAGCCTCCTCTTACCTCAATGTGCCCAGTCCTGTGATGACTTGATGTGCCAGGGTGGGGTGGTTCCTGGGGAAGAACCTTGCATTTCTCAGAGGTGAAGAGGAGGGGGAAGGAATGTGGGGCCATATGAGGGGTGCCTAGGAAGAGAGGAGGAATGCTATCAAAATGTAAAGCAATAAATAAATACATTAATGAAAAAGAAAACAAATTAAATATATTTTGATAATGAATTCCATCTTCTTCTCTCTCAAAAATGAGAAGAAAACAAAACAAAAACCAAAAAGGGGGGGGGGAAACCATCATTAACAATAACAAAAAAAGAAACTGACATGACATTCGATTTTGTTGGTGGCCAACTACTCCTGAGCATGTACCCAGCCCCAAAAGATTTTCCTTTCTTTTATCAACTGCAAATAGCTTACTGGTTAGTGCCCATTCACCTTTAACCATGTTCTTTCTGAGTTATCTGAGAAGGGGCCCTACAGGCTCTCCAGCACATTGCAGATTACTACTGATGCTGTCTGTTACTCTCCAGAACCAGATGATAAAACTTTATTGCTCAAGACACATATACTTATGTCATTAAACATGGAGGAATTAGCTAGTGACCATCAAAAATAGCTTCTATCCTCCTAACCAGTTTTCGTAGTGCTAAAAGTTAATATACACACTGCCTGAGGTTAAAATTAATCATTAATCTCATCCAACTACAAACCCTGTGAGCCACAATGCCCATCTGCCTTCATTATGTACCCACTTCATTATGTATCTATGCGGCACAGATATTATTAGAGTATGCAACCACTGTTGATTTGGATGTAAGGCCTGTTCCATTACATGGACCCCATATTTGACATTGTTATTTAGGCCAAGATTCTGAGATTACCAAGGTAGGTTCTAGGATAAAATCAAAACCTATTTTTTTGCTAAAAGGACATAGCAATAAAATAACTCCTTGTGACATACTGATGTACCTCTTGATCATACAACACTCATCAGAGTAGCTTCTTCTTGTAAAGGGGAATTAACACAAAGACCCACAATTGGACAATGTGAAGAGAGGAAGAAATTTCAGCTCATTTGGTCATAAATGGCATGTTTTAATATACCCTTCCCCTCAAGACTCAGTTATCCATCCAGGATAGAAGGCAGAAAATCTTTGAATAGAAGGTGGTGAAAGACTCTAAAGAAACATTTTTCTAGACATAAAAGGGTTGATATACAGACAAATTCACAGATTGCAGTAGCATGCCCAAGACTTGCAAAACTCACATTCATGTTTTGTTATTTTGGTTTATTGACCCATTGAATTCAGTCAGAATTTTTTTGTGAGATCATGAATCTGGGACATTCCTTTGTTACCAGGTGGACTCAGCAGTAGGTACTGAACTGAAGAAAAGGATTCCTTCTCCACAACATTCTATTAATAGTCAATATTTCAATAATAAGGTGTGTAACCCTTAACCCTGACAGCACACTAATTATTAATAGGGTCAGACTTGTAATAAACATACTGAGTAAAGAAACCTGCTGTTATGAGCTCATGATTAAAATGGTAGTGCTCAGTCTACAACATGCTACTTCACAGCTAATCAGCCTATCATCCAAGTCTTACATATTTTCTAGCTTCTCTTAAATTATGCCTGCCAAAATTTAAAAAGGGTGATATAAATGTTTAATTTAAAACTAATATTCAACCATCACTTACGGTCAACATCTCTGAATAAACTGCATCTCTTCATTTATTTCTGTACAACGCAAAGTTTATCTTCTCTAAAGAAGTTTAAAAGTATTTTTGCTCTATTGCTATATACATAAACATAGACGATAACAGAATGCATTGTCAGTTTGAACAATTAAGTCCCCCTTGGACCTAGGACATTCAGAATATGTGTTTCTTCCTTAGAAGTAGAGCTCTTATCCACCTAGACAGTAGTTGTTTACCCTGAAAACCACTATTCTGCAGTACCACAAGTGGAAACATCTTATCCAACATGTTATGTTATTGGTTTATATGGTATAAATTCCATTAAATCTGAGTGGCTCTCTCAGACACTTTGAATACACAGACAGGGATTTTCTGTTCTAGTTCTTGATTGCTGTCTCTATAGTCTGCAAATATAGTTCATGTTTTGTTCTGTTCTGTTCTGTTTTGTTTTGTTTTGTTTTGTTTCAGGAATAGGTTTTTACCCTGTAGTTCTGGAGAGAAACAATGAGGGTGGACACTGTATTGCTTATGGATTCTTGAAGTGGGTAAAATCCTGTAGTAGTAAGTAGTATCCCATAACTAAGACTATGAATTTTCTTTTTGAGTCTTATTTTTTTTCTTTTCTCTTGTTTTTCTTATCTATCTATCTATCTATCTATCTATCTATCTATCTATCTATCTATCTATCTACCTATCTATCTATCTATGTTACTGTGCCAAATTTTCTCTGTGTAGTCTTGGTTGTCTTGGGCTTTACTCCAGAGACCAGGCTGGCCTTGAACTCATAGATAATACATCTGCTTCTGCTTCCAAGGTGCTGCTGGGATTAGAGACATTGACCACCAATTTAGTAATCAACTGACTTTATGAGCAGCATTATACACACTTGTGACATGAGTTTGATCAATGTCCTCTTGTGAATTATAAAATGTGACTTCATATATAGCCATTTTTTTTTTTTTTTTTTTTTTTGGTTTTTTGAGACAGGGTTTCTCTGTACAGCCTTGGCTGTCCTGGAACTCACTTTGTAGACCAGGCTGGCCTCGAACTCAGAAATCTGCCTGCCTCTGCCTCCCAAGTGCTGGGATTAAAGGTGTGTGCCACCACGCCTGGCCACGTATAGCCTTTTATATTTCTTTTTATCCTCCCCATAAATCTTCCTACTTCCTCCTAAGTTCAAATCATATAGTGTATTGCTAATGATAATCAGTGAACTTGCTTTCTGCTTTTGCATAGTATCATGGACATTCTGTTAGATAAGTAGAAATCTTTCTTCAAGCATACCACTTAAACCTCAGATTGCCTCATCTCATTATCATGAGGGATACTCTTTTATTTTCTCAGATATGAATAGCACCATTAAGTCAGATTCCTCTGTATGATAGGAGGGAACAACAGCATGCTTTTAGACCTGTGTCCCTTTGAATTTCACTATCTATGAAGTTAGTGAAAACCACAAGCCTTGTATATGATTGAGACTTTTCTGGACTCTAAGGTTCTGTGAAGTATCACTTTTGTCAACTGATAAAACAGAATGAACAAGCTTTTAAAAATTTCCACAGAGAACAGAGATCTGCTTTGTAAAGCCAGGAGAAATCAAAATTTTTTATGACATTAAATGTAATATTTCTATTGAAATAATGTTCTAGAAAATAATTATAAACATACCAATATATATAATGGTGGAATATTTTTAATAATACTCTAAATCATTAAATAGCCATGTTTGAAAAGCATTGCTCATTGCATTAGTCACAGAAGAGAAATATATAACTGTCATGAAGAAAATAAGAAAAATACAAATTTAGGAATTTGAACAGGTCTATTTTCTATGAGAAGATGAATACATGTACTTTTTTTTGGTGACAGAACCTCCTTTCCTAAAGATATATTAGTCACAGAGAGCTGTAAGAAGGTCCCTGAAGACCTTCTGATAATACTTCATATATAAATCTAAGGTCTGATATCCTGGTGGATCTTTTTTATTTTAAAAAATTGAATGAGAATTCACAAAATTTAATAGCACCAACATCATCTTTAAGCAGTTTGAAACCCAGTGTAATGCTTTATTCTCATGGATTATTTTATCACAATGATGGTGTAAAATAAATCTGGATAATATTCAACAAGGGGAATGGAATGGAGCCTCTTTAAACCCCAGTTCTATTTTTCTCCTGAATATCCCTTTAAATCATCACACTCAAGTCTCCTGAATTCATTTATTTTAAATAAGTCATTTCTACACTGTGGAACTCTTCAATAAATCAATGGCTGTTTTGAAGATCTCTAGTGCAATTAATGAGTGCAGTGACCTTCCTGAGCTAACTGTGTAATAAGCCCTTTCTTGAAAACTTGGGAAGAATGAGTACCTTACTTCTGTGCTAAGAGTGATGACCAAATTTAATAAAATAAAAGTATCAACATTTTATCTATTCATACTTTCTACTAATTGCAGATGTACCCTCTTTAAAAATTTTAAAGTCCATCTTTTCAAAAGGTGGTCATTAAAATCTTATTCCTAGAATTGGTGTACTTCCTGTTGGCATTGATTTAATTTTTCAATACTAGTGCCTTTGTGTTAACTACTGTACCCTTAATAGACCAATTCCCTCAGATTTTACATGACGCTCTGCAATATTCTCATAAAACAATGCTTAACAATCCATCATTTGACATGCACAACTTCTGCATTAAATGGTTGCAGTATTCATGTGAACCATTGAACATAAGAATGACATAATCAAGATAATATAACTTACAAGTTTTATATCTCCTCAAAATGTTATACATCAACTATAATGCCTGTAGCTTCTACAATGGAGCAATGACCTACAGTCAGTCCTGGAATTTAAACTATTCTTTTGCCTCCTAAAACTAATAGAATATTAGAATTTTGGTCAGTACCACAGTGTAGGAACATTAAGACAATACTATTAAATCCAATTGCCAAACACCACAGCATGTTCTTGCTTGATGTTGAGTAATCAAGGTGTTAAATTCACATACAAAGTATACATATTGAATACTTTGAATGAAAGTTTATAGAAAAAAAATGTATAAAAGGAACACTAATACTCAAACACTAATGAGCTTAAGAAATAATATAAAAGTCACTTCTAAGATTAGGTTTTTTTTTTTTTATGTTGAAAGTAGAGGTTTTATTTTATTTTTTTCAACTTTTATTAGATATTTTCTTCATTTACATTTCAAGTGTTATCCAGAAAGTTCCCTGTATCCTCCCACCTCCCAGCCCTGCTCCCCTACCCACCCGCTCCCACCCCTTGGCCCGGCGTTCCCCTGTATTGGGGCATATAAAGTCTGCATAACCAAGGGGCCTCTCTTCCCACTGATGGCCAACTAGGCCATCCTCTTCTATATATGCAGCTAGAGACATGAGCTCAGGGGTACTAGTTAGTTCATGTTATTCTTCCACCTATAGGGTTGAAGACCCCTTCAGCTTCTTGGGTACTTTCTCTAGCTCCTTCTTCCTTGGGAACCCTGTGTTCCATCTAATAGCTGACCGTGAGCTTCCACCTCCATGTTTGCCAGGCATTGGTATATTTTCCCCCGAGACAGCTATATCCGGGTAGGGTTTGTTTTTAAAGTTTACTTCAATATCTGATAATATGACAATTTAAAATTTACTAAGTATTATTTTATTTTCTTATAGACAAAGTTAATTACTTTTAAAATTATGAATATTTATTTTCTATGTATGCTAAATGATATTTCTTCACCAGGGATGATATATATGCTTGGAAAGCAAGTAAAATCTATCTATGAATATTTCCTTTAGGAAACTTTTTTGTATAGCACATTGAAAGACCGACTAACATAGCGAAGAGTAAACTGTTTTCAATACTAAGAGAGACATATTATTTACTTACATATTATTTATTAATTGTATTGTTAATAAATAATTAAATAATAAATTGTTTAAATGCACTCATGTAGTATTTTAAAACATACTGAGATAAAAGAGTGATAAAGAGTTATATTTAGGCATATGGATGTTTGGCCTATGTGGACATCTGTTCATCTTTAACACCTGCTATTCAACTCGGACAGGTGAGTGGATTCGTTTTTATGGAACTGGATCTAGAGAAGGTTGTGAGCTTTTAGCTTAGTTCTAGGAGTCAAACCTGGGTTTTTGTGTACAAAAGACAGTGGTCTTGACTTCTGATCTATCTCTCCAGCAACAATATTAATTAATATTTGTTGATTTTAAGTTTTGTCACAGTCACCATATTTACTGTATTTTATAATCACTTTAATGGAATACTTTCAAAATGCTAAATGATACATATGTGTAAGTTGAAATGCAAAACTCTGGTAAACAGCATAAAGTTATGTCAGCACGGCAGATGGGATGCAATATTTAGTGATATTTATTTTCTATTCTTAGCAAATAAGACAGCAATTCTCTGCTTTAGTCCTTCTTTGCCACTTTGGGTGTTTGTTTACGTTCATTTTAGTTTCATTTAATTTTCATTGTCATAAAATCCTGTATTATGTTGAAAATCTTGAACAAATTTGTATGAGATAAATCAATGTTTTTCCAATTCATGACTTCTTAGTTTGTTGTAGGAACCACTAATTATAAGGAAGGTGCTATGAGATCATATTTTCAGGGGCTATTTTTCCTATCCTGAAGATACCTTTTCACAGCATAGTTCTTATATTATTGTTCTTATATTCTTTCATTTATCTCTTCTGTGATATACCCTAATTATTAGAAGAAATGGTATAAATCTTCAGTTTAGGGTTACACATTAATCTATCACCTATTTTCAGTACCTTAATTTTTCATTATTATTATTATTATTATTATTATTATTATTATTATTATTATTATTTACTTACTGCTGTTCATTGTAAAGAGAAGATTTTCTGATTTAGAATGACAGCAAGACTTATCTGTGGGCATCAAGACAAATATTTAGGATGAATTTAGGGCTCGTGATGGTTTAGTAATGGTGCTTGTATGTTCCTGGGTATTTGGTTAAGTTCATGATTTTACTATTAAGTGGGCCTTAAGTCCAATTAGAGAGCCAGGTGTGGTGGTCCACACCTTTAATCCCAGCACTTGGGAGGCAGAGGCAGGTGGATTGCTGAGTCCGAGGCCAGCCAGGTCTACAAAGTGAGTTCCACGACAGCCAGGGCTATACAGAGAAACCCTGTCTCGAAAAAAAAACAAAACAAAACAAAACAAAAAACAAACAAACAAACAAACAACAACAAAGTCTAATTAGAAAGCCATTGGTTAACATTAAGACATGCAAGCCATTAAGGCAACCTCAGAATTATCATGCCAGGTTGGTCATTGATGTGTTTCATAGGCAGGACATGTGGGTGGGATTCCTGGTTGCTTTCTCACTTGGAAGGTTTAGTAGTGCCTTCTGATAAAAATGCAGTCCTTAAGGATAGGGTTGTCAGTTCAGTTGCAACTGTGGTCCCAGTTTTTGAATGGCATGTTGTTTTCAGCATTAGACACCTTACCTTTAACTCTGGAATAAAACCAAGTTTAATACTACAATCTTTAATGTTTGAAGTCTTGCACAATCCTGATCAACAATTCAAAAGAGGATTTTCCAAGCTAGCAGTTGGGTATGTTATGAGATAAATTTATTTTATGTTATTACTTTTGTACTAGGGGTGGGAGTATTATCAGCCAAGATGACTAAAATATCATTTAAACTATATATTTATATTTATACTTATATTTATACACAGACTTGTGTGTACTATAGGTTTATTTTTGCTGATATATAGGAAGAATATGACTTCGTTTGGCTTTGTGGACACCCATACTATTATTTTATACTCCTTTCTTTTCTATAGAGTGCTCCTATGAAGTCCAGCCAGGCAGTCTTCCTGTTCTCTCTTCCAGATTGCTGAAATTACAAATGTTTACTTCTATAGCCAACTTTGCATTTAATAAAGTTGTTTATATGTATATATATGTATGTATGTATATATATATATATATATATATATATATATATATATATATATATACATACAAAATTGGCCTCTCTTAAAAATGCATTGAACACTGAAATCATTTTGCTCTCTCCATAGCATACACTTCTATAACACTTTAATGATCTCATATTTTAATCCCTGCTCATTACATTAGTTTCAAAGTTATTACTAATGTATACTACACAAATATTTAATTCTTCCTTATTCTTCATTTTCACCAATGAGATAGAATATTTTGGAGAATATTTTTTTCATTTTTTTATTAGATATTTTCTTCATTTACATTTCAAATGCTATCTCAAAAGTACCCTCTACACTCCCCTGCCCTGCTCCCCTACCCACCCACTCCCACTTCTTGGACTGGCATTCCCCTGTACTGGGCATATAAAGTGTGCAAGATCAAGTGGCCTCTCTTCCCAATGATGGCCAACTAGGCCTTCTTCTGCTACATATGCAGCTATAGACACAAGCTCTGGGGGTACTGGTTAGTTCATATTGTTCCACCTATAGGGTTGCAGACCCCTTCAGCTTCTTGGGTACTTTCTCTAGCTCCTCCACTGGGGTCCCTGTGTTCCATCCAATAGATAACTGTGAGCATCCACTTCTGTATTTGCCAGGCACTGTCATAGTCTCACATGAGACAGCTATATCAGGGTCCTTTAAGCAAAATCTTGCTGGCATATGCAATAGTGTCTGTGTTTGGAGGTTGATTATGGGATTGATACCTGGGTGGGGTAGTCTCTGCATGGTCCATCCTTTTGTCTTAACTCCAAACTATGTCTGTGTAATTCTTTTCATGGGTATTTTGTTCCTTATTATAAGGAGGAATGAAGTATCCACAAGTTGGTCTTCTTTTTCTTGATTTTCTTGTGTTTTGCAAATTGTATCTTGGGTATTCTAAGACTCTGGGCTAAAATACACTTATCAGTGAGTACAAATTAAGTGACTTCTTTTGTGATTGGGTTACCTCACTCAGGATGATATCCTCCAGATACATCATTTGCCCAAGAATTTCATAAATTCATTGTTTTTAGTAGCTGAGTAGTACTCCATTGTGTAAATGTACCATATTTTCTATATCCATTCCTCTGTTGAGGGACATCTGGGTTCTTTCCAGCTTCTGGGTATAATAAGTAAGTGTGCTATGAACATAGTGGAGCATGTGTCCTTATTACCAGTGGGAACATCTTCTGTGTATATGCCCAGGAGAGGTATTGCTGGATCTTCTGGTAGTAATATGTACAATTTTCTGAGGAATCACCAGACTGATTTCCAGAGTGGTTGTACAGGCTTGCAATCCTACCTTTCTCCACATCCTATCTGCTGTCTCCTGAATTTTTGATCTTAGCCTTTTTGACTTGTGCAAGGTGGAATCTCAGGGTTGTTTTGATTTGCAGAGAATATTCTTTTTCTACATGACTCACAAAGACCATGTGTGTGCATCTCTGTGTGTTTGTGTGTGTATCATTTATGCCTACCTTACACTTTCACATAATCTCTAAACTAGAACACATTTTACAAATTTGTCAGGAATAATACTCATTCAACCATTCTATTTCCTTCTTTTATTTGAGTCTTTTTAACAAGACTCAGTCTTGTTAAAAATATAACTGATTTTCACAACTCTGTCACAAGAAACTTCAAAAATGTACCTTCTCATATTTGTTTTTTATGACAGTCTAGTCTTTGAACATGAACAGAAGTAGAAATTGCAAAGAAGTTCAATGGAATCTAGAGATCAATTTGTTCTCGGGATATAATTAAAAAACAAACAAACACTATGAGTATTCTAAGCAATCCCCATAATTTGAAAAAAAATATGTATATATATATATATATATATATATATATATATAATGAGAGATATTATGTGGGAATAATGATAAGCTTGCTTAAGGAAAGGGAATGTCAGAAAATGCACCAAAAAGTTGCAAGTCACATTAAAATTATGCAATAGAAAAATTTGTTCTGCCGGGCGTGGTGGCGCACTACTTTAATCCCAGCACTCGGGAGGCAGAGACAGGCAGATTTCTGAGTTCGAGGCCAGCCTGGTCTACAAAGTGAGTTCCAGGACAGCCAAGGCTATTCAGAGAAACCCTGTCTCAATAAAACCAAAAAAAGAAAAAAAAAAAGAAAATTTTGTTCTGCTAATGTTTTGGTTCAAAAATTGAAATTGATAGGATAACACAAAAATTTTTGAAAAGAGGGCATGTGGAATTTTTATTAAACACAGATCAAGTTTTCAGAAGACAATGGGTTAAAACTGAGATATTTGTCTCAATGTGGCATAAGAAAATACTAAGATGGGAGACAGATTTTGATTGTCATATTCTGCTGAGTTTTAATATAAAATTGGAGGAAACTTGATTTAAACTGTCATTTGTGTCAACGAAGCAAACAGGTATAAGAATATCATGGGGCTGGAAAGATAGAGTAGCAGTTCAGAGCAGTTTCTGCTCTTTCTGAGGACCCTTGTTCCCATGGAGTAACTAACAGCCATCTATAAATCTATACCAGAGGTATTCATACTGTCTTCTGTAGTGTTCAGATATCAGTCATATGTGCTACACATACATATATTCAGGTAAAATGCCCATAATGCAAAAACTATGAACAAAGGAATACTGAAAATTGAATATTGCTATCAAATGTTCCAAGATAGTTGGAAAATGAGAAGTGAGAGAGTTGAGATTTAATTGCTAACAAAAGTCAAAGAGCAAAACACTGGGGTTTAATTTTCATTCCTGTTAACCTTCCATATTTAAAAAGCATTATGTTACTAGAATTGTCATTGTTGTGTCCACATGTCTGAATCAACATTCACGGAGTATAACCTGCTTTCATGGTTCATTTGTCATAGTTTCTGGTTACTGTCACATGGAAAACACTGGGCAAGAATTTGCAATCAAACATCATTTAAATGCTAAAAGTTTGCTAGTTGGTAACAACGTATAACAGACAACCTCAAGGACTGTTTCTTACATTCTTTGTAGCATCAACAAGATTTAATGTGTCATGCAATGCTTTTATGTCTTGCATTCTTTAAAATGATAGTCAAATTGTATTTAGTGTTGTCAACTTCAGTTCTTTGGCAGGTTACTGACACTGAAAATAAAGCAAAAATAATACAGGGTGCTGTGCTATTGTAGGTCAAGTTCAATCTAGCTAAAAGTGATTGAAAGATAGAAAGAAGTATTAAGAAAAATTACTATATAACATTGATAAGAAGGGAATTTATTTGTTATAATATATTGTTTTAGTTTGGTAATCCATCAATTTTCCTTTGTTTAAGCTGTTAATTTCAGTAATATTACACAGAATTAATTATTTAATGGTATTTTATTTCCTTCTCAAATATTTCTTCAAGTAAGGAATATCATGGTAACTTACTTTCTCCCTTCTATTTCTATTTACATGGAATATATGGGTCAGATTTAACTCTTTTGCTCCTATGGTAGAGATTTAAATAAATCTACTCTTATGTCTTGGTTAGTGTATGGCAATTAGAGGTGCATTGTAACAGACCTAGAAAGAACTAGAATTTATGAGGTGTGCAGAGATTTTTAGAGTCTGCTTTTGTTCTGTCCTTCTTTTGTTGTTTTAGTTTTTGTTGTTGTTGTTGTTCTTTAGCTCACTAGATCACTTCCATTCTGTGCAGGAAATATCATTTTCTTTTGTGTCTCCCTTCTTTCTCAAGAACCTCACCTCTCTCTATATAATGTCTGTGCTGGCTAGTATTATGTCAATGTGGAACAGGATAGATATCTGAAAAGAAGGAAGATCAATTGAGAAAATGCCTACTGAAGATCTGGGTATAGGACATTGTCTTAATCAGTGATTGATTGGGGTGGCCCAGCGCATTGTGGGTAGTGCAGTTACTTTATTGGTCATCCTGAATTCTTTTAAAGAAGAAGGCTGGGAGGAAATTGGGGAGAGACTGTGTGAGGAGGAACAAAAATGGGGGAAGAGATCAGGATGAAAATTGAAGAAATAAAGAAAAAAAGAAAGAACTAAAGAAATAAAGGTTAAAAGAAAGGAAGGAAGGGAGAAAGAGAAGAAGGGAGGGAGGGAGGGAGGGAGGGAGGGAGGGAGGGAGGGAGGGAGGAAGGAAGGGAAAATCAAAGAAAGCAGGGGGATCAAGCCTTGTGGAGCATGCCAAAGCAGCATTCCTCTGCACCATCTCCTGCCTTCAGGTTTCTGACCTGTTTGATGAGTTCCTGTCCTGACTTTCTTTGATGAACAATGATATGGACGTGTAAGTCAAATAAACTCTTCCTTGTTTTGGTCATGGTGACCTGTCATGGCAATTGTAATTATAACAAAATCTTCCCTCTCCCTCTATCACAGTTCATGTACCCAGGACCCAGAATGTAGACATTTTAGCAGGCACAGTCTAATCTGGACGTTGATAAGTATCCATAGCATTACAGCTCAATCCAGCATATTTTAAAGATGCTTGAGAACAATTATAATAGTTTCTAAGTTTAAAGGTTGAGAGGAGACTTTAGTTATACAGATGAAATCAATTTATATGGTGATAAGTATTTAATGAATAAAAAAGTATAAACAGAGCTCTATCATAGTGGAACTTGCCATTCTTCCTTCTGTATTCTATACTGTAGAGTGGAGAATTTGGTTAATAGACCTTCTGGCAACATAGTGGAGGAAGTTTAAATTCGTGTAAATCATTTAGAAAACACTCAAATCATTGAGAGTAAAGATTTACTTAAGACAGAAAATCATTGATTTCTTTTGTTTCCTTGTTGCTGTTGCTGCTGCTGTGTTGTTGTTGTTGTTGTTGTTGTTGTTGTTGTTTTAACCTGGGACAACCAATAACTAAGCAGCTCCAGAGTTTATAGGAATTACGTTTTTGTTTTTGTTTTTGTTTTTAAGATTTATTTTATTTATTATATGTAAGTACACTGTAGCTATCTTCAGACACTCCAGAAGAGGGCTCCAGATCTCGTTATGGATGGTTGTGAGCCACCATGTGGATGCTGGGATTTGAACTTATCACCTTCGGAAGAGCAGTCGGGTGCTCTTACCCGCTGAGCAATCTAAGTAAACAATGTTTCTGTTGTGGAATAGAAAATACTGAATGTAAAGCTTTGAGTTTATTAATTGTGCTAGAGAATGAATGTTCAGTTGGAATTACTGTGAACAGAAATAACATGACATTCAAAAACATAAGCTTGACAGACTAAGTTAAAGAAATGGTTAAGTTTTCATTGCAAATGCACACTTGACTCATAATATTGAATGTGCAGTGTCTCAAATTTTAGAGCTTATTATAATTTTATATTTAAGATAGCATATTCTTCCATAAATATAGAACTGAAATTTTAATGTAATGAAAACAACCTCATGTCTAATTAATGACTTTTGATTAGTGAATGGTTATCTTCACTGAAGATGGAATTTAGAATCATGGAGGATTTTGTTCCAAGATGCCAAGTTACTAGATATGTTTTGCTTCTCAAGGCTGGTAGTGTGGCTTGGCTTGTTACCTTTGACACTAATTTATATAGAATCTGAGGGGACAGAGTAACACAGTACATTTTATTATATCTTGGAACTTCAAAAACAGTAGTTTGCGGTAATACAATCAGTAACCCCAGAGCTCCCAGGGACTAAACCACCAATCAAAGGGTACACATGGAGGGACCCATGGCTCCAGTCACATATGTAGCAGAGGATGACCTTGTCTGACATCAATAGGAGAAAAGGTCCTTGGGCCTTTGAATGCTAGACTCCCCAGTGTAGGGGAATGCTAAGCCAGGGAAGCAGGATTGGATGTGTTAGTGAGCAGGGGGAGGGGGATGGAATAGGGGGTTTTCAGAGGGGAAACCAGTAAAATGGATAACATTTGAAATGTAAATAAAGAAAATATCTAATAAAAAAACATAAACTTAAATATTAATGAAATGTAGTTTTTTTCTTTTTTATTGGATATTTTCTTTATTTACATTTCAAATGTTATCCCCTTTCCCAGTTTCCCCTCTACAAACCCTCTATCTCATCCCCTTAGTGCCCTAGCATTTCTCTATACTGGGGCATCAAGTCTTCGCAGGACCAAGGGCCACCCATCCTACTGATGCCAGATAGGGTCCCTTCAGCTCATTCAGTCCTTCCCCTAACTCCTCCATAGGAGTCCTTGTGCTCAGTCTGATGTTTGGCTGTGTGCATCTGCATCTGTATTCGTCAGCATCTGGCAGAACCTATCATGAGACAGCTGTATCTAGCTCCTGTCAGCAAGTACTTCATGGCATCTGCTTACAGGAGGGACAGAAATGTATTTTCTTCTAACAGTGATTAAAATTTTTAATTCTAAAAGTATTTAAAATTTTTATATTGAAGATATTTTGGGAACTTTTTTATACCTCTATTATTTTTCCTACTACTTTTAATTACTCCTCAAATACATAACCAATGAGAAACATTTATGAACTCTGCTGCTATATACTGCCTTATATAGGTCAACCTGATGCTTCATGGAACAGTATAGATTTTTCTAAGGATTTGTGGTAAGATAATTGGAGTTAAAATAACTAAGAATAAAATTAAAGTTCTTAAAGTAAATATATATTTTATTGAAAAAAGGAACAAGTTGGAGCATATAATAAACTAGTTTTGGAAACATGTCTTCTTGCACAGACATGCAGACTACACATGTATGATAAAGATTTTAAGCACCAAATAATTTTGCAGAATAGTCTAGTATCATGACAAGGGAAAATACAAATCTCTATTCAGTGAAGTAATGATTACTAATAATATTATTGTTTTATGGGCTCATGAAAACTGTTACTATATAAAAATAATGTCTACAAAACAAATATGAATTTACATGGGTAAATTTGTATGCTATGATTTGTATACATTTATTATAGTAATATGTCAGAATCATACTTGAGGTTGAAATTTGTAAGTTCTATATTATTTAATTTTCTGCTGCTTTCATAAAAATACCCTGACCCAAAGTACTTTACAAATGAAAACATTTATTTTAGGCTGCCTTTCCAAAAGGTTATGACTCATGTCAGGAGCCACAACAACAAGTGGCAGGCACTGTAGCATGAGCAGGAAGCTAAGAATTTATGTATCAAGCACACACAAGTAAATGAATCTGCATCCGGTTCGGGAAGTAGTATGAATATTTATATTACTTTTTTTCTTTTTGTATACTCTCATATACTCTCAAGAACTTTTAATAACTTATTTATTTATACTTATGTACATTAGTGTTTTGCCTTCATGTATACATATACATACATATGAAGGGGTCGGAACCCCTAGAACAGTGGTTACAGACAGTTGTGAGCTGAAATATGGGTACTGGTTAGATAATGTAAGTCCTCTCAAAGCACAGTCAGTGCTCTTAACTACTGAGATGTTTCTCTAGTCCCTGAGACTGTACAAATGTAAACGATTATCTCAGTTATTTATTTTTCTCCATCAGGGCTCCATGTCCTAAAAGTTTCATTACTTCCCCAAACACGATCACCAACTAGGGACCAAGTCTTCAAATTCATGAGACTGTGAGGATATTCATCATTCAAATGAGAAATGCTTTTTAGTGATCAAGCCATGATAGTGGAATGACATATTTTACAGTTAAATGTAAACAGTAGCAAACGAAGGAAAGGATGCAAATTATTAAGTGAATATTTCATGTAAAGAAAACAGATCTGTAGATGGAGACATAACTCTGTATTGAAAAGCATTTGCTGTTCCTAAGGAGATCCCAGGTTCAGTTCTAAGTGAGTGAGGGTGGCTCACAACTCACTCTAACTCTAGTTCCAAGGGATCTATCTTTCTTCTTGCCCTTCCTAACAGGATCACAACATGCAGTGTAATACACACGTCCAAGTATTTAAAAATACGCACAAAATAAAAACAAATAAATCAATAAAAATAAATAAAGAAGTATAGAATAATTTTAAAATCCTCTTTTCCTTTTTAGACCTACCCCAAATGAATGTAATAATGTTGAAATAACTGCAGATTGTATTCACACAACACATTTAGAGCATTTCAAACATGAACAGTTCAGACCCAGACAACATTTAGTTCTGAAATTTAGAATAGAGCCATTTTTAACTTATTTGAAGAATGTAGAGCAGAATAATTTTACAAGTGCCTTGTGATTTAACACAGTTCAGGAACAATAGCTCTAGACATATTTTTTCTTTATCTAGTACCCTGCACTGAACTTGAACAAAGTTCATAAGAACATGGATATTAAAAGAAATAATTCACATTATTCTAAGAACAACAACAAAAATACCATAAAAGACATGACATAATAGAAAACAAGAACATGAGTGAACCTTATGAGTTTACTACATTGAACACGTTGGTATATACCTTAGTGTATTCATTGGTATTCTGTTATGTTCTTAAGTGGCAACGAGACATTGTTATTACATTAGGATAAGTGACAATGGGATTACATCTGTGTCATTAGTTGATATGAATCAATTTTAAACTATCAGCTACTGAATATGTTCAAAAATATAAAACTGATCAGATAAAACTTTACTTGAAAAATATTTATATTGTGATCATGTTAAATATAATAGAAAATGCATTGAATTCCTTGTCATATAAAAAGGAAACAAAACTTTAGTATTTTGTTTACCAATGTCTCAAACCATTACATCATTGACTTACATACATAAGATAACTAAAATATATGTTCATTAATTCTACCAGGTTTTCAGTTTTGAAGCTAGGAAAGTTATTGTTGAATAAGGCCACAATGGATTCAGAGATTAGTTATGATAAACCTAGTTAATTTTTAGCTGGTAAAAATATTCTACTACTTCCATTGCTCTAAATTTGGAATTCAAGATCTAGTACAGAAGAGATTAGAGCATTATAAAGGAAACCTGCACTTCCATAGTACCATGCTAGAAAGTAGCTGTATCTGAAGGATTATGAGAGATTAGTTACCTCAAGAATGACTTGTAATATTGACAAAAGCAGATGAGGAAAGAGACAGATGCTCCAGATAAAGGAAATACAGCTTGATATACCGAAAGAACCATAGAATTTGCAAAGAGGGATGAGAGAAATTAAAAGCTTGAAACAGAGAAGAAGCAAATTAATTCACTCCTGAAATGTTGTACACAATGCAAATGATGATAAATATCATGAGAAAAAAAGCCACTTTGAACAGACTCCTCCTGTATTCATAGATAAATTACTTTCTAATTATACATCCGTTTTCAATTGTAATTTCCGTTGGCATGTATTGCAGAGTCTAGGGGAATTTATGTGAAGATTTTTCTGAGAAGTTACAAAAGTTTCGTTGTCAGGAAAAAAAGTCATATGCACCTATGACATTATACATGAAGAATTTTTCTAGAGACACTGTGAGACATAAGCTTACATAGAAAGTTTAGACAGTAAAATTGGAGTTGTCATTTCGTTTCTCATTGTCTTTGAGGTTTAAAGAATTACTATTTTGCAAATTTTTATAGGGATTACTAATATTTGTTTCTAGTTAATAACACTGGCTACATAATAAATAATTAATTTTGTTAACTAATATTTCATTTATTTTCTAGATAAGCTTGATTACACTCATATAACTAATATATATGCATATATATATATATATATATATATATATATATATATCAGAATAAATAAGGCAGGAACATTATAACATCATTTCAATGTGTTTTAGCCTTTGTAATTTAATTGATGGTACAGTGATTTCTCACTCTATTGTACAAAACATTATATATAAGCAATAGCTTTTCAGTGTGGCACACTACACACATAAACATGCTATTGTGTCCCATGTAAAATCATGCATATTAGGTGATATGTTAATTTTTAAACAATTAACAAAATATTGTAAGATTGTAGCATGTTAACATTGTTAAATTTTACTTATTTATTTATTTATTTATTTATTTATTTATTTATTTATTGGTTTTTTTTGAGACAGGGTTTCTCTGTATAGCTCTGGCTGTCCCGGAACTCACTTTGTAGACCAGGCTGGCCCCTAATTCAGAAATCCGCCTGCCTCTGCCTCTGCCTCCAGAGTGCTGGGATTAAAGGCATGTGCCACCACGCCCAGCAAAAGTATATTTATTATTATTTTATAATGTGTAATCATCTGGGAAAATAGTTCATATTGATCAAAGTAAATAGTGCTTTTATATCGGACCATTTTTGTCTTTTTAAATTTGAATTCAAAGACTAACAATTATTTGAAATCGCTGTTATGTAATGAATAAGTTTTTCTGTAGTGCTAAACTCAAAATTTAAACAAACTCTAGCTATTGTTATTTGTGGTCTAAAATGTTATTATAAATAGGCATCCCCTTTAAGTTACACCTTCGGTATTCATAGTTAAATGTTTTTGCATGAAAAGGTACTTTTTAGAAAATTTATATATATTAGGCCCCGTGGTCAGCTTTATCCATGTCTCTAGTGAGCAGGGCATTTCTGTTGGGCCTGAGAAAGTGAATCATGTTTCCTAATTTATGTGGAATCCAGCAGCTTTCAGTTTTCACTGCTGCAATAGGCCAGACCAGGTTCTTCTCCACATCTCAGCCCATATGCATATTCTGCAGTCCTGCAGCAAGTTTGCTGCACACATGCAGAAAGAACTGATCTGAAAATTGTGTAATCACTTCATTTTTTTATTTCCATTTCTTTATTAATATTTTTATTGGGTATTTTATGTATTTACATTTCAAATGTTATCCCCTTTCCCTTTCCCGGTTTCCCCTCCGGAACCCACCTCTATCATCCCCCTTCTTCCTGCTTTTATGAGGGTGCTCTCCATCACACCCACCCACTCCTGCTTCACCACACTGGCATTCCCCTACACTGGGGCATTGAGCCTTCCTAGGACCAAGGGTTTCTCCTCCTACTGGGGCCAGACAATGCCATCCTCTGCTACATATGAAGGAGGAGGAGGAGGAAGAGGAGGAGGAGGAAGANATGTATTTCCCCACACTTCCTGTTTAACTTTGGGTAAGACAGGCTATTGAAATTGGAAAAAGCTTCAGGCAAAGGGACCAGATGTTTGCAGTGGTGAGTAACAGAAGCCTACAAATGAGGAAATATGGAAGGGGAATTTTCTGCACCTGCTGCAATGCAGTGTATACAGAAAGGATCCCGAATCTGTGTTGAAGATATATGTATTAGCTCAGCATTGTTTCATGTTATAGAGAGAATTAATATTTTTACAAAATTCTGCTATAGTCTATATAAAGTCCTACTTGTGTTTTAATGACAACATAAATTTTCGGATTCAAATGATTATAATTTAATGTTATAGTCATCATTTCTAATAAGTATGTTTTATAGAGATTAAAATTTTTTATCTTTTTAATATATGAATATTTTCTTCAAATTCAAATACATTAATATAGTATTAATGTAGTAAAGTAACCCAACTTTCTTTATAAAACCTTTTTTTAATGGTATGTTCAATATAGTCAATACAATAATCTTCACCTGGCCAAATATATTTCATAAATCAATGTTGTACTCAAATGAAAAATATCATCTCAAATATACATGAAAGAAAATAATGTTTTTCTTGGTTCAATTAAACTACATTTTTACTATTTGAATTTGTTTTCACTCCAAAACACTTAATTCATATTCAAGTTTAGTGTATTATGTTCATTTTAACATGCTCAATCTTCTATTTATCTAACATGTTTCAATTTTAGTTATTTTAATATTCTTTGTTTTAACTTTTTAAAAAACCAAATATAGATGAAAATCCTAAAGTACAGAAATTATAATGTTTTATCCAACGTCATTTGATCTAATACAATTATTTTAAAGATGAGAAACAGAAATTTGAGTTCTTTGCTTTTTTTAGATTTTTAAAATGGTTACATTATAGCTACCTTGTAGCATAGTTTCTTCCAGTGTTCATTAAAATTCTCTCAAAGCATTCAATGTTAGGACTAAAATCTGCAGTTAAGATTTGTATGCTTAAAAACTATTGCATTGAACTTACTTTAAATATCCCAAGGGTATTTTGGTTTGAAAACTCACTTTTAATTGAGATGATCCCTTTGTAACATGTGTGATACAGTAAAGGTTCTATTTTCATAGTGCTTGGACTAATTTACAATCACAGCACATCTTCAGCTTTCCTTTTCTTTCTTTTCTTTTTTTTTTCAAAATGTCTTAACCAGCCAGAGGTGCTATTCACTCAATTAATGTTTCCTAAGTGAAGTAATTTCATCACAGTTTTGCTAACTCCAGAGTTACTGAGGAGCTCTGGACCAGAGTGCTCTATTTTCATCTCCTGTATTACTTTGTTTCCTGACACCTGATCTTCTCAGTGTGAACTCTTTAAACTGCCTTGGTAAACTTACAGTGCCAAACATTATCCATGCAATGGCTTAAAACTAATTCTTATTGTAAGGTTATACTGAAATAAGCAGAAAGATTTATTGAAACTAAGATCAACATCCCCTGGTAAACTTACAGTGCCAAACATTATCCATGCAATGGCTTAAAACTAATTCTTATTGTAAGGTTATACTGAAATAAGCAGAAAGATTTATTGAAACTAAGATCAACATCCCTGAATGCTATAAAACCCACATGGTAGATCTAAAAAGGAATTCACTGGCACCACGGGGCTTCTTTGTCTCAAAACATCATGTGTAGGCATTTGATGGTTTGTTTTCTAACTTATAGTTCCCTTTTGTATATGTCATGGTTTTCAGTTTGGGTTCTTATGGGCTTTCAGAATATGTAAACATGTGTGTATCTGTATCCATATGCATTTCTAATGCTTTTTCTTTGTCTCATTTTCTTGTTTTTTAATAATGTACAGATTTATTTGTTTATTTATTTATTCATATTATTACTATTTTTCAGATGCCTTTTTTGTTTTCTAACCAGAGACAGAACAGGTTTGGATTCAGTTGGGTGGGGCAGCAAGGAATAAGTTGGAAGAGTAGGGGAAGGAAAAAGTATAATTGGAATAGATAATATGACAACTATCTATTTTACATAAAACACATACATAGGGGCTGGAGAGATGGCTCAGAGGTTAAGAGCACTGACTGCTCTTCCAGAGGTCCTGAGTTCAATTCCCAGCAACCACATGGTGGCTCACAACCATCTGTAACAGGATCTGATGCCCTCTTCTGGTGTGTCTGAAGACAGCTACAGTGTACTCATACAAATAAAATAAATTAATATTAAAAAAAACCCATATACATGCATGTCTACACACACACACATAAAAATTTGAAGAAAAGTTAAGAAAATTTAGGTTTTCTATCCGGCTACATGAAATTGAACAAATTACAGAAAAAATATCTTGTTTTAGTTTCTGTGATAGAATCATTCTCTGTATATATATATATATATATATATATATATATATATATATATATATATATATTTTTTTTTTTTTCCTTAATCATTTTATGGAGTACACTAAACTTAGATCATTCTTACATATTAATGAGTTCATTATTAGATAAATCAGCATTAATTTAAATGGAACTTACATTCATAATTTACTTATATTAACTATAACTGGTCCATAAACTGTTTGATCCTAAAAATAGACAAAATAAAGATAAATTAAATTAATTAAAATGAATTCAATTAATTGGGGCATGAAGGTTTACAGCCACACTTCTGTGGCATTGGTACAATCGGAATGCCTGGTAGAATAAAAAGGTGAATTTGGGGGTATCTGTTGTGGTCAGTGCCAAGGTGTGATGCTAAGAAATTACTTCATGCAGCAGATCTAGTCTAAGATGTTTAATGGGGATGGGATAAGAGAAAGGCTATCACAGTGTGGGGACATGAGGAATAATAAAGGCTGCCAGGCAGAGAGAGACAGATGCAAAGACACAGAGAAAGAGACAGAGAGAGATAGAGACACAGACAGATACAGGGAGACAGAGACAGAAGAGACAGAGACAGGCAGAGATGGAGGGCATGAATAAGACAGGGACAAAACAAGAGATCAGGTATGTGACAGAGGGGGATGCATGGAGGGGTTTACTGTGATATATCTGGCACACTTCGCTGCAGAGAATGATGACTTAGGCTTCTGCCAGGTCCCCCCAATGGCTGATTGCTAACAATGCCCACTACTGAAACAGAATGTCTTTTACTGGGATTCTTGGACAAAAAGGTTGAAGAAATCTGAGCATATGCATTCCCCAAACTCTGCTTCATCTGGATGCTATGTGACCAGCTAGTTGCCTTAGCGCCTGACTTTATAACTTCTCTGTCACCTAAAGGTGTGACTTCCCTGAGTCAAAATAAATCCTTCCTTCCTTAACTGTTTTATCAGGTTATCTGCTTACAACAATGATATGAAAAGTAACCAAGAATTATGAACATCCAGTTTAAGAACGTGGTGAGTCCTAGTTTCTAGGACCACGGAAATCATGACAAAAACCAAAATGGAATGGAATGACATGATAGCCTATGAAATAATTTTCATCAAAATTATGTAAAATTAGAAGATGCATAATATAAAACATGAAGTTGTACTTTTATTGATTAACTGTCAAAGTTTCATAGCAAAAACTTTATCAATTACATACCGTGGCTTAAATATAAGTAGGCTAGTTGACAGGGATTATTTAACAACAAAATTTGAGTTATCATGATTTTCTGTTGCTCCCCTTTCTGTTGGTTTGTAACCTATAACATTTCTGACCTACTAAGTAGCTAAAAATAGATAATTGAATAGTATTAGTCATAGCATGCAGAACAATTGCAAGAGGGTTAAGATTTTGTAAAAAGTTAATGAGAGAAGTGTTAATATGATACACTGTTGATGCAGATGCTAAAGTGTGAAGTTTTTTTTTAATCATCCATTAAATGTTTATGTTTTATAATTTAAAACTGTGGTATAAAATACTTCTCTATACACATATCATTAACAATAAAATATGGCCTCTTACTCTTTAAACAAATAAATTCATAGATATTGTAGTATAAGCGCCATTCAAATTTGAACATTACAGATATTAAAACCATTAAATATATAATCCTAAATTTTTTATAAAGATGAATAATCATTCAGAATATAATAGTTTAATCCCAATTTAGCATCCAAAAGTCCTTGGGCTTATTTAACATACACACACACACACACACACACACACACACACACACACATGCACATACACACAAATACACACACACACACACACACACACACACACACACACACACTTGCTTCCCCCACGAAGTAATCAACTAGCAAAAATGTAAATCAACTTGTGTATGTGTCTTGGTAAAGTATTCATGAGAATTGTTTTGTGTAGAATTTGAGAAGATATTTAAAGGAATGTTATAATTTAGTGTCATAAATTCAATTAATTTTATAAATGATGATTTTATAAATAGTGAGGCACTGAGTGATTTGGCTAAGCAATTCATTCTCTGCACAAATATATAATCTGAACTCATCAAAAGCAGTGCTTTATAAATCATTTAATAAGATAAAACTCGCAAAGAAGGAATAATATATCATGCGAGAAGATGTAAGGAGTTCACAGCAAGATATTGCTGTATTTATTTTCGAGTGACTGCAATTGATTCCCTTTGATTTTCAATGTACTCAGTAACTAACATTGACTTTTAAGGAGGATATGCAATGTTTTATTGTAGAATAAAGAAGCTAAGTAACACAGGAAGCCTAAGGGAAGCATGGTTGAATCTCACTAAGGGTAATAGAACAGACATGGCGAGGCTGCTGGTAAGAGGGGATTGGGTCAGGTAGCAGATGGGAAAAAGAACAGCAGGTATCAGCTGTATGAGGGCGGGGGGGTGGGTGGCAGAGGAAATGAGACTACTGGATTCTGCGAGGAAGGAATCTGTGAGATGAACTAGAATCCTAGGACAATGGAAACTTCCAGAAATCTATGAGGGTAACAAGATAAGACCAGCAATGAAGGATATAAAGCCTGAACCAGCCATTTCCTGTTACCAGGCAAGACTTCCAATGGAGGGAAGGGGACACAAGCCCAGCCACAAAACCTTTGACCAATAATTTGTCTTGCCTACAAGACAGTGGTTAAATGGAACAGAAATGGAAGGAAGGGCTGAAACCAATGGCTGGCCTAGCTTGAGACCCATGCCATGAGAGGAAGCATACCCCTGGTATTGATCATGATTTTTTTTTTTTTTTTTTTCGAGACAGGGTTTCTCTGTATAGCCCTGGCTGTCCTGGAACTCACTTTGTAGACCAGGCTGGCCTCGAACTCAGAAATCTGCCTGCCTCTTCCTTCCGAGTGCTGGGATTAAAGGCGTGTGCCACCATGCCCGGCTTGATCATGATATTCTACAGATAAAACCCTAGCATAATTGTCATAATAAAGGCTTCACTCAGCAACTGAAGAAAACCAGATGGTTCACTCAGCAAACATTACGTAAAACTTGGGGAATCATGAGGAAGAAGAGGAAGAAGATTGAAAGAGCCAGAAGGGTTAAGGATACCACAAGAAAACCTACAGATTCCACTAACCTGGGCACATAGAGGCTCACAGAGACTGAACTGCCAATCAGAGAGCTGAACTTCATGTGGGGCTCCTATCAATGGGAGGACAAGCTGTCTCTGACAGCTATTGCCTGCCTGTAGGTCTCTTTCCCCCTAAGAGGGCTTACCATTTCTAGCCTCAATAGGAAAATATGTGTCTAGTCTTCTTGCAACTTGATATGGAAAGGCTGTTTGTTATTCAAAGGAGCTCTCCACTTTTCTGAGGAAAAAGGGAGAAGGGGTTGAAGGGGGAGGGGTGAGGTGAGAGGAAGGTACTTGGAGAATAGGATAGAGGAGGTTTCAATCTGTATGTAAAGTAAATAAATACTTATCAATAAAAAAAAGAAAAGAACAAAGCCATGTTTTGAGGAATAAAATATAATTTAATGATTTTAATCATATGTAAAATACCAGTTTCAAAAGAATGATATTGTATATCATATTTACTTGGAGGATTAAGGAAGGTACAACTGAGTCTGGGTGCTACAATGTCTGTTGCCCTCTCAGCACCCAGTGTAAAAGCTGTATACAGTCATGCTTGAAATTAACTTTGGACAAGGTAAGGAAACTGGGCAAGAAAAACATAAGTCTCTGATATTAGTATATTATAGAGAAAAGCTTCTTTAAAAAATGAAGCAAGAAAGAAACAGCATGTGTCACAGTCTCTCCATTCCAAATACCACTGTGCAGAGTGGAAGGGAAGGTGGTTTTCCTGCCACAACAGTACGAGGCACGGCAACACATTACAATAGATGTATCTGTTTGCAAGATGGATGACTAGAATATAAGAAAGAATGGAGGGAAAGTGGGGTCAATGTATTCTGTGAAGGAGTATGTGTCAACTACTATTGATGGGATCCTCATCCCTTATTAGGGGAGTAATAAATAAAATAGATATAAGCACGGGTAAAATATGTGAAACTATAAGGAAACTCATTATTTTGTAATATAACTTTTAAAAAAAAGGATATGAAACTTTGATCTTATTTCCTGACATAGACTTACTTCACTTCTGAAATATTGTGGCACTGCTACCATAGTCCCAGGATAGAAATCAGAGATTTAGCACACAGCCCCTTAGAATTCTTTATGAAAACAAATAATGAAGCTTTAGAATTAGAGTCCAGCACCCGAAGTGCTATGCTGACCCTGAGCACCAGGTAAAGTCGAATGCCAATATCAAATGACTGACAGGCAACAAATGTATTAGATAGGAAAATGTATCTCTGTTTTTATTTCTGTACCTTTAGCAGAAAGGGGGTAACAGGGCATGGAAGCTGCCATCTGGTTTTGCCTTGAAGCTCAGAGCCAGGGCTGCTGGGCTGGCTTGTTTGTACTGGGCATTAGCAAAACCCCCAAACTGGCCAGCGTCCACAGAGCTTCTGAACTTGATATAATGTGAGGTAATGGGTCAGATGTGAGACTTTTGCATCATCTGTGCTGTCATTAGAATGTACCTGAAGAATATTGTGGTCCAAGAATATCTGAACCTCATGGATAGAGAAACTCAGAGAAGCGTAACTAAGCATGACCTTTGATGGCCATGCAAAGGTTTCTACTAAGTGTTCCTCAGCTGACGAAACACAGTTTTCTCTAGGCCAGAAGACTATGTATACTTGTTTGGTTGTTTGTGTTTGTGTATATGTATATGCCCACACATACCCCCTCCCTTCTTTTCTAGTTGTAAATTCACGTGGTTAGATGGATTTCTGTTGTATCATGAATCACTTCCTTAATATTACACAGGTTATTGTGAACTCCTGTTTGACTCATGTAAACATCGGGGGCTATTATGATTTCAACTTAACACAGCAGAACATTAATTTATACATTTGCTAGGCCTGGTATGCAGAAATAATTCATATCTTAAAGCCTGAAACTTAACAGCAGACTTATAAACCCCAAGACTTGTCAAATTTCAGCAGTTCTTATATGCAGACTTGCGTGGTGAAGAAGCTGGAGGGACAGACTGATGCGCTACTTGATAGCATAATTACAATGAGTTTCACACACTTTGGAAATCATTATCACTTGTTACTGGTTGCAATGGCCCATAGATTTGTGGACATTGTTCCTATCCAGCTATGAACATATGTTAGCAGCATGGAAAATTGGCTTATGGCATATCCGTCAGACATTGCTACCCACAGATTTGTCCTGACAAACTGGGTTGGTACACTTTTAGTAACCTTAGCTAACTAAGCTTGGTGACTGTCCAAAGACAGGCATATCCTGTGATGTTTACTCATGTGACTTTGGACTTTATGAAAGCATCCCTACCATCTCTGCCCAATGTTGAGGTTTTGGAGTGGGATGAATAAGGAAGATTTATTAGTGGGGGCATGATTATAATTTGATGACAGTAATTACAGCTAGATGTATATAGTATTGCCTAGCAGGGAAACCTTACATAGCAGAACTTTTCTATTTGTAACTTATGTCACACAGATGAAAATAACTCTTCCAGCCATAAACATAAGTTGGTAGAAAAATTGTGACTAAAAAGATGGAAGTGACACATTTTGGTTATATATGATAATTGATTTTAGTGATGTCTATGGAAAACAAGGTCATTTAAAGACTACAATTTTGGGATAATTGCATACAAAAACATAAAAAAATATAGTTAGATAGAAAGAAGTAAGAAGTCCTGGTGTGATATTGCACAGTAGGGTAATGATAGATAACTGTAATGTTCTGAATATTTTATAATGCTGCAAATAAGTTTAATGTTTTCACCATAATAAATGTTAATGCTGGACTACTTATGTTTAAACAGATTTAGAGTTCATACACTATATGCATATATCAAAACACAACACGGTACTTCATTAATATTATAATTATGTTTTGATTTCAGTTAGATATTTAATGTTGACAATCACTTGAATGATGCTGAATAGCAAAATAAGAGGTTTTTTGAAATTGTTTTTTGTTCTGAATTGTTTTTTTAACAAATATATTTCCTTAAGCCCCAAATTTTCATTGGATAATAATCTCACTGGGGGTTTTGCAAAGGTAGTAAAATTTGTATAAGATAAGCAGTTTAAAAATCATAGTTTGCCATTATTATCCATATAAGAAATACATGTAGGTGTGTCTTCTTTCTCTCTCAGCTCCTCTTCCTCCATCTTACTCTTGCTTCATTGCGTCTTTCTTCTCCTCTTCTCTCCTCCTCAGAGCCACAGTACTAACTGCTGAGTCCTCTATTTTGTATGTCTTCTTCTCACTATCTGTGAAAGATCAGTTACCGTTGCTTCTTTCTTACTAGAATTTTTTTTTTTTTTAAATCTGAGGTACCTAGGTCTATAGTAATAGTTCTTTGAAAGGAAATATATGTCACAGGAACCCTACAGCTTCTCTTTCCTCACACAGGTTTTCCAGGGGTTTTTGTATGTAAATGATTTTGATAATATTAGTTATAAAAGCTAAAAAAAAGTATGTTAGTAGAATTGAGGGACTTTCTTATATGCCTTTATATTCTGAAAAGTAATTACTAGAATGGCAGATGGAGGAGAGTATGAAACTATTCAGAAAATGTTACTTATTCTGACAATTACCGGAGCAATTTTGCAAAATTATATAAACTAGGGTATGCCTTTTTCCTAGAATAAAGAAAAGAAACCATATTAGGATTCTAGAACTGTAAACAACTGAGTTGAAAGAAAATGTGAATGAGAAACAGGAATATTCTTTTACAATTTGCTGTATATGTATTAATGTATGTGAGGATTAAGCAAGAGGTAATTTGAACGCTGTGATTTTATGGAGATTATCTATGAGAACTTACTGTTCTAAACATAAATGTCCTATGTAAATGACCCCTAAGAATAATAGTGCATGTGTTATCATTGTGCATGTTATTCAAGGAACATAATAAAAACAGCTAAATTTCCTTTTCAAAAACATTTAGTTAGTTATAAATTTCTATAAATTATGAAATTCTTGTTCAAGAGATATTTGAATTCTCTAGAATTTAAATATCCTAAGAAAATTCCTCAGATGTTTTGAGTAATGAGATATTACAAAGTTAAATATAATCTATGAAATAGAATTTTACATTTAAAAATAAAATTAAGAGTAGTCTTCTTAATTTAATTTTTTGAAAAAAAAATCTTTATCTTACTATTGAAATGAAACTTAACACTAGCAGAATGTGGAGGTGTAGTACTGTATCTCCAGCTACAAGATTAGCCAGATATTCAAGGCTAGCCACGACGTTATCTTATAAAAATCTTCTCTAATAAAATCGTAAAGACAAATGTAAAGACTTATGGTAGTGTGGAAAAAACACACTATTTTAAATAGATAAGAAAACTCTTATTTAAGTCCGTCAAGAGAGTCGAGAAAGTTGAAGAAGGGAGATTAATAAACTGTGCAGGACAAATGTCAGTACAAATGCTATATTTCATGTCTATATTCTAGAATTATTTGAAGGCAGAAAAAAAATACCAGAAAAACCTGGATATTGGAGAGATGAAATTATGAAAGGCATTGATAGAGGTAAATAAGAATATAAAAATATGTTGCATGTACATAGAAATCTCATGGTAACAGTGAACTTTGTATGTTAACCAAATAATAAAATTAATAATTGTTTAATTAATGCATAAAAATTAAAAGGTAGATGGAGATGAAGGACTGGGGGGGGGACAGCATAAATGTTGCTAGAGACATCAGACTCAAAAGAAACATCAACTTTAACTATATATGGATCGAAATGTCTCCATTTTATTGGAGGAAATCCATGGAGAGACTCACAGTTACTTGTTAAAGAATAATAGTAAAAAGTCATTGATACAAAAGTTTCTCCTCTTCATCTTCCCCTCCTCTCCCCCTCCTCTCAGCCTGCTCCTCCTCTTCCCCTCCTCTCCCCCTGCTCCTCCTCTCCCCCTCCTCCTTCTTCTTCCACTTTTTTTTTTTTCATTCTTCTCTTGAATATTATCAACAAAATCCAAAGATCCTCTTGGAAAAATAAGAGTGAAGGTATCAGATTTTTGTTTCCTTTGTACTATTTCTATTGTACAATACTAGATCTGCCACAGGAAAAACACATGAACACTCATATATAATGGTCCTTGATAGAGGCCTACTCTCATTGCTCAAATATGTAAACTTGCCTCTTCAGTAAATAAGAGACATCAGACAGACTTGAGAATAGGCCTGAATTATCTCAGGCTCACAATGGTAATGTTGGACTCAGAATAACCCACAGAGACAGACAACATAGTGGCACTAGTTTTGGATTTCAAATGTGTAGTTCCATTTATAACTATCTGGTCTAGCATGAAAAGTAGACCAGAGTGTTTTTGCTTAGAGAACACAATAGAATTTATCTTAGAATATTAAATAGCCAGAGTTGTCTTTAAAAGGGAAATAAAAAGAAAATCTTAGCCTTACTTGAGACTAGGCTTGCTCTATTATCTCAGATAAGGCAATTTCTAAGACCAAAATAAATATTGTCTTTATCAGTGAATAATCACTGATATATGTTGTGAAGGATCAAGAGTACTCATGGGAACTACGCCAAATGAATAGTGCAAAACTTCTGAAAAAATATGGAGACAGAGATATAAAATCAATGAATTTATGTTGTAAGTTTAATAGACATCAAATATAAAATTCAAAACAATTCAGAAACAGAGCAGATAAATTTTGTACAGGGTCTAAAATAAAGAAAATAATGCTATACCACAAAATAGAAACAGAAACAGTTCATGAAGCCACAATTACTCTGATACCGAAAACACACAAAGATCCAACACAGAGAACTTTAGACCAATATCTCTTATGAATATTGATGCAAAAATACTCAATGAAATCCTCAAAAACAGAATCCAAGAACACATCGAAATGATCATCCATCATAACCAAGTAGGCTTCATCCCAGGGATGCAGGGATGATTTTTTTTTTATCAATTAGTTTTTATTAAATATTTTCTTAATTTACATTTCAAATGTTATCCCGAAAGTCCCCCAACCACGCCGCCATGTTCCCTCCCCACCCACTCCCACTTCTTGGTCCTGGTGTTCCGCTGTATTGGGGTATATAAATATTACAATACCAAGGAGCCTCTCCACACAATGATGGCCGACTAGGCCATCTTCTGCTACATGTAGAGCTAGAGACACATGTTCTGGGGCTTCTGGTTAGTTCATATTGTTGTTCCTCTTCTAGGGTTGCAGAACCCTTCAGCTCCTAGGGTTCTATGTCTAGCTTCCCCATTGTGGGCCCTGTGTTCCATCATATAGATGATTATGAGCATCCACTTCTGTATGAGACAGCTATATCAAGTTCCCTTAAGTAGGCACTAGCTGTCCTATGCAATAGTGTCTGAGTTTACTGAGTGATTATGGGATGGATCTCCCCTGGTAGGGTAGTCTCTGTATGGTCCATCCCTTCGTCTTAGCTCTAAACTTTGTCTCTGTAACTCCTTTCATGGGTATTTTGTTTCCTATTCACAGGAGGAATGAAGTATCCAGAGCTGGTCTTCCTTCTTGATTTTCTTGTGTTTTGCAAATTGTATCTTGGGTATTCTAAGTTTCTGGGCATTTATCAGTGCGCACATATCCAATGACTTCTTTTGTGATTTCATGAATTCATTTTTTTAATAGCAGAATATTACTCCATTGTGTAAATGTACCACATTTTCTGTATCCATTCCTCTATTGAGGGACATCTGGGTTCTTTCCAGCTTCTGGCTATTATAAATAAGGCTGCTATGAACATAGTGGAACATGTGTCCTTTTTGGGTAATACAAATCAAAACAACACTGAGATTCTACCTCACACCAGTTAGAATGGCTATGATAAAAAAAATTCAGCTGACAGCAGATGCTGGCAAGGATGTGGAGAAAGAGGAACACTCCTCCATTGCTGGTGGGATTGCAAGCTTGTACAACCACTCTGGAAGTCAGTCTGGCACTTTCTCAGAAAATTGGACATAGTACTACAGAAAGATCCTGCAATACCTCTCCTGGGCATATACCCAGGGGATGATTTAATATATGGAAATCCATCAACGTAATGCACTATACAAACAAACTCAAATACAAAAATCACATGATCATCTTCTTAGATTCTGAGAAAGCATTTGACAAAATCCAGCACCCATTTATGATAAAAACATCAAGGATTCAAGGCCCATAGCTAAACATAATAAAAGCAGTATACAACAAACCAGTAGCCAACATCAAAGTAAATAGAGAGAAGCTGGAAGCAATCCTACTAAAATCAGGGACTAGACAAGGCTGCCCACTTTCTCCCTACCTATTCAATATAATACTTGAAGTCCTAGCCAGAGCAATTCAACAATGAAAGGATATCAAGGGGATACAAATTGGAAAGGAAAAAGTCAAAATATCACTATTTGCAGATGATATGATAGTATATATAAGTGACCCTAAAGATTCCAGCAGAGAACTACTAAACCTGATAAACCACTTCAGCGCATTAGCTGGATATAAAATTAACTCAAACAAATCAGTTACCTTTCTGTACACAAAAGATAAATAGGATGAGAAAGAAATTAGGGAAACAACACCCTTCATAATAGTCACAAATAATATAAAATACCTTTGTGTGACTTTAACGAAGGAAGTGAAAGATCTGTATGACAAGAACTTTGAGTCTCTGAAGAAAGAAATTGAAGTAGATCTCAGAAGATGGAAAGATCTCCCATGCTAATGGATTGGCAGGATTAATATAGTCGAAATGGCTATCCTGCCGAAAGCAATCTACAGTTTCAACACAATCCCCATCAAAATTCCAACTCAATTCTTCACTGAGATAGAAAGGGTAATTTGCAAATTCATCTGGAATAATAAAATACCTAGGATAGCAAAACCTCTTCTCAACAATAAAAGAACCTCTGGTGGAATCACCATGCCTGACCTCAAGCTGTACTACAGAGCAATTGTGGTAAAAACTGCATGGTACAGGTTTAAAAACAGACAGGTAGACCAATGGAATAGAATTGAAGACCCATAAATGAACCCAGACACCTTTGGTCACCTTATCTTTGACAAGGGAGATAAAACTATCCAGTGGAAAAAAGACTGCATTTTCTTTTTCTTTTTCTTTTTTTTTTTCAAATTTTTTATTAGATATTTTCTTAATTTTCATTTCAAATGTTGTCTGAAAGTTCCCTCTCCTTCCCACTGCCCAGCTCCCCTGCCAACCCACTCCCACTTCTTGGCCCTGGTGTTCCCCTGTATTGGGGCATATAAAGATTGCAATACCAAGGGGCCTCTCCTCCCAATGATGGCCAACTGGGCCATCTTCTGCTACATATGAAGCTAAAGAAACGAGTTCTGGGGGTTCTGGTTAGTTGATATTATTGCTCCTTTTCTAGTGTTGCAGACCCCTTCAGTTCTGGGGTTCTATCTCTAGCTTCACCTTTGTGGGCCCTGTGTTTCATCATATAGATTACTGTGAGTATCCACTTCTGTATGAGACAGCTATATCAGGGTCCCTTCAATAAACACTTGCTGTCCTATGGAATAGTGTCTGAGTTTAGTGACTGATTATGAGATGGATCCAAATGGTGATGGCACAACTGATGGTCAACATGTTGAAGAATGCAAACTGATCCATTCCTATCTCCTTGTACAAAGCTCAAGTCTAAGTGGATCAAAGACTTCCACATTAAACCAGAGATACTGAAATTCATAGGGGAGAAAGTGGGGAAATTCTTTGAAGATATGGGCACAGGGATAAAATTCCTAAACAAAACACCAATGGACTGTGCTATAGGATCACAAATCGACAAATGGGACCTTATAAAATTGCAAAGCTTCTGTAAGGAAAAGATACTGTCAATAAGACAAAAAGGCCACCAACGGATTGGGAAAGAATTTTTACCAATCCTAAATCTGATAGTAGGCTCATATCCAATATTTACAAAGAGCTCAAGAAGCTGAACTCCAGAAATTTAAATAACCCCATTAAAAATGGGGTACAGAGCTAAACAAAGAATTCTCAACTGAAGAATGCCAAGGGGCCAAGAAGCACCTTAAGAAAATGTTCGAAATCCTTAATAATCATAGAAATGCAAGTCAAAACAACCCTGAGATTCCACCTCACACCAGTTAGAATGGCTAACATGAAAAATTCAGGTGACAGCAGATGCTGGTGAGGATGTGGAGAAAGAGGAACACTCCTTCATTGCTGGTGGGATTGCAAGCTGGTACAACTACTCTGGAAATCAGTCTGGCGGTTTCTCAGAAAACTGGACATAGTACTCCCCAAAGATCCAGCAATACCTCTACTGGGCACATACCTAAAAGATATTCCAACTGGTAACAAGGACACATGCTCCACTCTGTTCATAGCAGCCTTATTTATAATAGCCAGAAGCTGGAAAAACCCAGATGTCCCTCAACAGAGGAATTGATACAGAAAATGTGGTACATTTACACAATGGAGTACTACTCAGCTATTAAAAACAACGAATTTATGAAATTCTTGAGTAAATGGATGTATCTGTAGGATATCATCCTGAGTGAGGTAACCCAATCACAAAAGAAGTCACTTAATATGCACTCACTGATAAACGAATATTAGCCCATAAACCTAGAATACCCAAGATAGAATTTCCAAAACACAAGAAAATCAAGAAAGACCAACACATGGATACTTCAGTCCTCCCTACAATAGGGATTAAAATATACATGGAAGGAGGTGCAGAGACAAAGTTTGGAGCTAAAATGAAAGGATGAACCATCCAGAGAGTGCCCCACACAGATGGTCCATCACATCATCAGCCACCAAATGCAGACACTACTGCATAAGCCAGCAGGATATTGCTGAAAGGACCCTGATATAGCTGTCTCCTGTGAGGCTTTGACAGTCCCTGACAAATACAGAAGTGGATGCTCACAATCATCTATAGGGCAGAACACAGGGTCCCCAATGTAGGAGCTAGAGAGAGCACCCAAGAGCTGTAGGGATCTGCAACCCTATAGATGGAACAACAATATGAACTAATCAGAACCCCAAGAGCTCATGTCTCTAGCTGCATATGTATTAGAAGATGGCCTAGTTGGCCATTATTTGGGAAGAAAGCCCCTTTGTCTAACAATGTTTATATGCCCAAGTACAGGGGAATGCCAGAGCCAAGGAGGGGGAGTGGGTGGGTAGGGGAGCAGGCCGGGGGGAGGGTATAGGGGACTTATGGGATAACACTTGAAAAGTAAATGAAGAAATTATCTAATAATAAATAAATAAATATTTTTAAAAAAGAACATCTGGAGAAATCACCATCCCTGACCATAATCTTTACTACAGAGCAATAGTCATAAAAACTACATGGTATAGGTACAGAGACAGATAAATTGATCAATGAAATAGAGTTGAAAACCCAGAAATAAAACCACACAGTTTTGGGCACATAGTTCTTGACAAAGAGGCCAAAAATATACAACAGAAAAAAGAAAGAAAGCATCTTTAATAAATGGTGGAGATCCTACTGGCTGCCAATATGTAGAAAAATGAAAATAGACCCATATTTGTCACTTTGCCCCATGCTCTGGTCCAAGTGGATCAAGGACCTCAACATAAAACCTGGCACACTGAATCTAATAGAAGAGAAAGTAGGAAAGAGACTTGACCTCATTTGCACAGGGGGAAATTTCCTAAATAGAACTTCAATGGCTCATGCTCTAAGATCAAGAATTGATAAATGGGACTTCATGAAACTGGAAAGCATCTGTAAGGCAAAAGACATAGCCAATAAGACAAATCAGCAACCTAAAGATTGGTAAAAAATATTCATTAACCCCACATCTGATAGAGGGATAATATCCAAAATATATAAAGAACTCAAGAAGCAAACCACCAATAAACCAATCAATCCAATCAAAAAATGCAGTATAAAACTAAACTGAGAATTCACAACAGAGGAATCTTGAATAGCTGAGAATCACCTAAAGAAATGTTCACAGTCCTTATTCATCAGAGAAATGCAAATCAAAACGACCATGATATTCCACCTTACATCAATCAGAATGGCTAAGATCAAAACCTCAGGTGGCAACACATGTTGTTGAAGATGTGGAGTGTGGGATTCAGGGGTAACCACTGAGCTAAGATGGCGCTCAACTTAGTGCCAAGCCTTGTAATTCTATCCTGTTTACTAAAACTTCTGAAAACGGCAAGTTGAGTCATCCGCTAACTCATCATTATATAGCCTTATCATAGTGTTATCCAATGATCTATTGTCCTGCCTGCGAGTGCAACTCATGCTGGGGGTGGGATGATGCTGATTGGAGAGCAATGAGTGGAGTGAGATGATGTAAAAGGGCTGTGTATATATGGAACAGCCTGAGTAAAGGGAGGAGTTCACTGTGGGAGTTCACTGAGGGAGATTGCTGAGAGAGAGAGAGCACTGTTACTGCCCTGAGTAAAAGATCAAGATTGCTGTTGAAGAGCCTACCTTGGCACGAGTGTTGTTATTCCCAATCTCTGCTGGTTAGAGATTGGGGTCGCAGCAGTGGAGAAAGAGGAACACTCCTCTATTGCTACTGGGATTGAAACCTGTTACAACCAATCTGAAAATCAATCTGGAGGTTCCTCAGAAAATTGGAAATAGATCTAGCTTAAGACCAAGCCATGCCACTTTTGGGAATATACTCAAAAGATGCCGTAACTTGCCACAGGGGTACATGTTCCATTATGTTCATAGTGGGTATGTTTGTGATAGAAGAAGCTGGAAACAACCTAGATATCCCAGGACAGAAGAATGGATACAGAAAATGTGGTTCATTTACATTATAGAATACTACTCAGCTATTAAAACCTGAGGTTAAGCCTGAGTTTTACAGGCAAATGAAAATATCATCCTGAGTGAGATAACGCAGACCCAAAATGACATGCTTGACTCACTAATAATTGGATATTAGCAAAACAAAAAACAAAAAAAAACACAACAAAACAAACAAACAACCAGTACTACTCAGCAATTAAAAACAATAAATTTATGAAATGCTTGGGAAAGTGGATGTATCTGGAGGATATCTTCCTTAGTGAGGTAACCCAATCACAAAAGTCACTTGATACACACTCACTAATAAGTGGATATTAGCCCAGAAACTTAGAATACCCAAGATACAATTTGCAAAATACAAGAAATTCAAGAAGAACAAAGACCAAAGTGTAGATACTTCATTCCTCCTTAGAATAGAGAACAAAACACCCATGAAGGAGTTACAGAGACAAAGTTTGGAGCAAAGATTAAAGTATGGACATCCAGAGACTAACCAACTGGGGGATCCATGCCATAATCAGCCACCAAATCCAGACACTATTGCATATGTCAGCAAGATTTTGCTGAAAGTACCCTGATATAGCTATCTCAACTGAGGCTATGACAGTGCTTGGCAAATGCAGAAGGGGATGCTCACAGTCATCTATAGGATGGAACACAGGGCCCCCAATGAAGGAGCTAGAGAAAGTACCTAAGGAGCTGAAGGGGTCTGCAACCCTATAGGTGGAACAACAATATGAACTTACCAGTATTCCAAGAGCTCATGTCTCTAGATGCATATGTAGCAGAATATGGTCTAGTCGGCCATCACTGAGAAGAGAGGCCCCTTGGTATTGCAAACTTTATATGCCCCAGTACAGGGGAATGCCAGGGCCAAGAACTGGGAGTGCGCATGTAGGGGAGCAGGGCAGAGGGGGTATAGGGAACTTTCAGGATAGCATTTGAAATGTAAATAAAGTGGATGCCCACAATCATCTATAGGGCAGAACACAGGGTCCCCAATGTAGGAGCTAGAGAGTGTACCCAAGAGCTGTAGGGGTCTACAACCCTATAGATGGAACAACAATATGAACTAATCAGAACCCCCAGAGCTCATGTCTCTAGCTGCATATGTATTCGAAGATGGCCTAGTTGGCCGTTATTGGGGAAGAAAGACCCTTGGTCTAGCAATGTTTATATGCCCCAGTACAGGGGAATGCCAGTGCCAAGTAGTGGGAGTGTTGGGTAGGGGAGCAGGGCAAGGGGAGGGTATAGGGGACTTATAACATAACACTTGAAATGTAAATGAAGAAATCCTCTAATAATAAATAAATAAATAAATAAATAAATAAATAAATAAATAAAAAATAGACTTCAAACAAAAAAAAATAAAGAAATTATCTAATAAAACAACAACAACAACAACAACAACAACAACAAAACGTACAGAATGCCCATGATACAGCCCACACAACTCATTAAACTCAACATGCTGAAGTGCCCAAGTGAGGATGTTCCAGTCCCATTTAGGAGGGAGAAGAAAGCAACTACATGTGGGTTGGTAGTGACCTGGAAGGGAGAGGGGTTGGAGGGGAGGGCAGAGAGGAGAACATATCTGGTATTGGGTGGGGGAAAAGGACTGAAATTCCTTAGGGTCATCAGAAAGAATAAAAACTTGCAACGTTGGGAGGCACAAGGTTAGGGGCTGTACCCGCCAGAATGTACCAGAGACCTGGAAAGTTAGAAGTTTTGAGGATTCAGACAGGGACCTCTGATTGAATGCCAGACACTGGGGACAGGGAACTTGCAGAGCCCACCTCCAGCAGGAGACAGGGCATCAAGTGAGGAATGGGTTTGCCATCCCACCATCAAAACTCTGACCTATAATCCTGCAGGGATGGAAATGGAGAGGAGACTGAGGGGAAAATGTTCCAGCAACAGGCCCAAAATGGAATTCAGATCAGGGAAAACCTAAGACCTGACTCTATTACAGAGGCTATGGGACACCTATAAAAAGGGACCTATCATGACTGCCCTCTGAAAGACCCAACAAACAGCTGAAAGAGTCAGATGCAGATATTTGCACCCCACCAACGGACAGAAGCCACTGACTCTCTGTGTTTGAATTAGGGAAAAGCTGCAAGAAGCTGAGGTGGAGGGTGATCTTGTAGAAGGACCAATAGTCTCAATTAATCTGGACACTGGAGATCTTTCAGATATTGGAACACCAACCAAGCAGCATACACCAGCTGATATGAGACTCCCAACACATGTACAGCAGAAGACTACGTGGTCTGTCTTCAATCAGAGAAGATGCACCCAACCTTCAAGAGACTGGACATCCCAGGGAGTTTAGAGGAGAGGTGGGGTAGGGTTAGTGGGTGAGAGCATCCTCGTGGAGACAAGAAGGTGTAAAGGAGTTATGGGAAGTGGAACAGTTGGAAGGTAGATCAGGAGGGGAATAAAATCTGGAGTTTAAAATAAAAAATAAAAGTTAATTAATTAATTAAAAATTTTGTGAGTTGATAGATTAATTTGATTGATGATTGACAAAATTATTTCAGTATGTTGATGTAAATTATATACTTTATAAAATTAATTCCTCATATACTTATTATTCCTTAAATGACTATATATTATATATAATATAAATATTGCCCTATTAAATATATATAAACAAATGTTATTGCTGCTCATGTTTTAAGTTTTAATACATTATTATAGATATTCCTACTAATTCAGGCTACAATTATTTCTCAGTTAATACACATTATACGTGGTATGAGAAATATATATATATATATATATATATGTATATATATATATATATATATACTTTTTAACATGTTTGCATATGTGTATATATACACTATTTAAATACAAATATATATGGATACATATATAATTCTAATGTTGTCAAACATATAGATACTATCATGCACACACATAGAGAGAACCTTCACTAAACCATGGTAATGAATGTCATTGCTATGTCCACATAACCAAGCATGATTATTACTTGCCAAAGAGCTTATAACAAACTATCGGTATCTTTGCCTTTATCCAGAGCCAACATTCTTGTAATTATCAGCTAACTCTTTGTTAATTTCTTCTTTCTACTTTAATGTAGAAGCATGAAGTTGATTCTATCAACTGTGAATAAAATGTATCCTATAAAACAATGACTTCTATTTATATGCCCAGCAGTGGTATATTTGGGTCCTTAGGTAATATTATGTCTAAGTTTCTGAGGACCCCCCAGACTGTTTTCCAGTGTTTGTTCCAGCTTTCAGTCCCACTAGCAATGGAGGAGTGTTCCTCTTAATCCACATCCTTGTCAGCATCTGCTATCACCTGAGTTTTTCATCTTAGCCATTCTGACTGGCATGAGGTAGAATCTCAGGGTTGTTTTCATTTGCATTTTCCTGATGCCTAAGGATGTTGAACATTTTTTAGGTGCTTCTTATCCCTTTGATTTTCTTCAGTTGAGAATTCTCTGTTTATCTCTGTTCCCCATTTTTAATAGGGTTATTTGATTCTTGAGAGTCTAACTTCTTGAATTTTTTTGTATGTATTGGATGTTAGACTTCTCTTGGATGTAGGGTTGGTAAAGTTCTTTTCCCAATCTGTTGGTTGTAGCTTTGTCCTATTGACAGTGTCCTTTGCCTTACAGAAGCATTGCAATTTTATGAGGTCCCATTTGTTCATTCTTGATCTTATAGCATAAGACATTGGTGTTCTGTTCAGGAACTTTTTCCCCTCTGCCCATGTGTTTGAGACTTTTCCCCACTTTCTCTTCTATTAGATTCTGTGTATCTGGTTTTATGTAGAGGTCCTTGATCCACTTGGACTTGAGCTTTGAACAGAGAGATGAAAATGGATCAATTTGCATTCTTCTACCTGTTGACTGACAGTTGAGCCAGCACCATTTGTTGAAAATGCTATCTTTTTTCCACTGGATCGTTTTAGCTCCTTCGTCAAAATTCAAGTGACTATAGATTTCTGGGTTCATTTCTGCGTCTTCTACTCCCTTGATCTACCTGCCCATTACTGTACCAATACCATGCATTTTTTTTTATCACTATTACTCTGTAGTACAGCTTGAGATCAGGGATGCTTATTCCCCCAAAGTTCTCTTATTGTTGAGAATAGTTTTCGCCATTTGGGTTTTTTGTTATTCCAAATGAATTTGAGAATTGATCTTTCTATCTCTATGAAGAATTGAGTTGGAATTTTGGTGGGGATTGCACTGAATCTCTGGACTGCTTTCAGCAAGATGGCCATTTTTACTAAATTAATTCTGGCAATCCACAAGCATGGGAGATCTTTCCATCTTATGAGGTCTTCTTCCATTTCTTTCATTAGAGACTCGAAGTTCTTGTCATACAGATCTTTCCCTTGTTTGGTTAGAGTCACACCAATATACTTTACATTGTTTGTGGCTACTGTAAATGGTGTTGTTGCCCTAATTTCTTTGTCAATCTGTTTATACTTTGAGAATAGGGAGGCTACTGATTTGTTTAAGTTAGGTTTATATCAAGTCACTTTGCTTAAATTGTTTATCAGCTCTAGGAGATCTCTGGTTGAATTTTTGGTGTCACTTAAGTATACTATCATATCATCTGCAAATATTGATATTTTAACTTCTTCCTTTCCAGTTTGTATCATGTTGACCTTCTTTTGTTGTCTAAGTGCTCTAGCTAGAACTTCAAGTACTATATTGAATAGAAAGGGAGAGAGTGGGCAGCCTTGTCTAGTCCCTGATTTTAGTGAGATTGCTTCAAGTTTCTCTCCATTCATTTTGATGTTCGATACTGGTTTGCTGTATATTGCTTTTACTATGTTTACGTATGGGCCTTGAATTCCTGATCTTTCCAAGATTTTTAACATGAAGAGATATTGAATTTTAAAATGCATTTTCAGCATCTAATGAGATGATCATATAGTTTTTTTTAGTTTGTTTATATAGTGGATTACATCGATGGATTTCCATATATTGAACCATCCTTGTATCTCTAGGATGAAGCCTACTTGATCATGGTGACTGATGGTTTGGTGTGTTCTTGAATTGGGTTTGTGAGAATTTTATTGAGTCTTTTTGCATCAATATTCATAATGGAAATTGAGCATATATCCAGAAGATGTTCTCACATGTAATAAGGACACATGCTAAACTATGTTCACTGTAGTCATATTTATAATAGCCAGAAGCTGGAAACAACCCAGATATCTCTCAACAGAGGAATGGATTCAGATAATGTGGTACATTTACATGATGGAATACTATTCAACTATTAAAAACAATGACTACAGGAAATTCTAAGGCAATTGGGATAGATCTAGAAAATATCATCCTGAGTGAGGTAACTCAGTCACAAATGAACAAACAGAGTATGAATTCTCTGATAAGTGGATATTAGCCTAAAAGATCCCAAGGTTCAATTCACAGACTACATGAAGCCTAATAAGAAGGAAGGCCATAATGTGGATGCTTCAGTGCTTTTTAGAAGGGTGAACAAAATACTCACAGAACAAATTATGGAGACAAAGTATCAAGCTGAGACTGAAGGCCATTCAGAGACTGCCACACCTGGGGATCCAACCCTTATATAGTCACCAAATTCAGACACTATTGGGGAGAAGTACATGTTCATGGAAGCCTGATATAGCTGTCTCTTGAGAGGCTCTGACAGAACCTGACAAAGACACAGGCAGAAGCTGGAAGCCAACCATTGGACTGAGATTGGGGGTCCCTGATGAAGCAGTTGGAGAAGGAAATGAAGGAGCCGAGGGGGTTTTCAGCCCCATGGAGGGAGCAACAGTGTCAACAGGCCAGAATCCCTGGAGCTCCCAGGGACTGAACCACCAACCAAAGAGTACAGGTAGAGCAACCTATGGTGCTGGCCACATATGTGTCAGAGGATGACCTTGTTGGCCCTCAGTGGGAGGAAAGGCCCTTGGGCCTGAGGGTGTTCCATGCCCCAATGTAGGGAAGGCCAGGGCAGGAGAACAGTGATGGATGGGTGAGTGGGGGAGCATCCTCATAGAGGCAGGGGGAGGGGAGATGGGGTAGATGGTTTCTGAAAGAGAGATCTGGAAAGGGGAAAATATTTGAAATGTAAATAAAGAAAATATCATATATATATATATATATATGTGTGTGTGTGTGTGTGTGTGTGTGTGTGTGTGTGTGTGTATGTGTGTGTGTGTGTAAACCATAAACAAACCCAATGATTTTATAACCTAGGGAGTTTTAGTTGGCCCCCAATACAGATAAGAAAGTTTGACAGAGAATTAAGAGAAGAGCCAATAGCCCGATAATTTGGAGCAAAGAACATTAATAAATTCCTTTACATTCATTCATCCAAGGAAGCTCATTTTCACACATACTTCTCATATCCTCTCCATACTAAAACAATAGACCAAAACCCAGCAACAACAGCTGCCAAAATCAGTCATTAGTATATTTGTTATAACAAACAATATTTCCCAATCAAGAACATCCTCATCTTATTCCAAGCCAAGAGAGAAATGATCTGCCACACACATTTCAACATTTTTTGTGTGTTTTAGGCATCTCAGTCATGCCATTTCAACCAAGCAGAACCTGACGACATTAGTGTGCAAGATTAACTTTACTGAGATTCTGAAACAGTATTGAGGAATATAGGTGTTAAATCAAGCCATTTCTACCAGAACCTTAGTAATTAAAGCAGGTGTGTTGAATAAAAATTTATAAACAACAGACCACCCAAGCATCTAAAAAGACACATGTGCACATCTCCTTTAGATTTCTTTGCTTCAGACCTCTTTGTCTCCAGCTTCTTTTCTTTTCCACCTGTATTGTAATGGTGACAGCTGGTCCTTGTTGATCTTACTTTGGCATATGCTTCTGGACTCACTCCTGGTACATGGTCACACATCCCTGGTTTTCAGGAGGCTTAATTTCTGCTCTCTGGCCTCAGCCCATGCATTTATTCAGATCTGCTACAGGTTCCCAGCAGGGCTTCATTCTCCATCATTTCAAATCAGCTTACATCTATTCAGACAAGCCATTCCAGTCAATTACCCAGTTATAGACATGGAATCTCCCCCTGGCTGGCCTCGTGGATTATAGCACATGCAAATCCTCTTCTGTTTTCCATCCATATTCAGAGTTCTGCCTTCACAACAGGACTGGATCTTTGCCCTGACAACCATCTGTATGACTGAGACCTTAACATTTTCTCTAGTGCCTGGAGTTTCTGTGGCAGATAGTTAATACATTACAATGTCTCAGATCAACAGACCAGAACATCTGAACTAATTCTCTCATACAATGCTATAAAGTGAATTTAGTAGGATACCCAACAAAATTCTGTAAGAATACCATAGAGCGAGGAATTTGATGCAGTGCTCTCCCTTTTAACCATCCCATCCACACATAAGTCAATTGGAAAATTGAAAATAGTCCATTCCATATTTTGCACAAATTTATTTCCTAAGGAATCTATTTTGCACTAAAGAGTAGATTTAAAATCTAAAAATCTTCATACTTCTCATGACTTCCTTTTGAAATTTTCTTTTCATTCTTGTACCACTTTTCCTTCTTCTTATATTTAAGTTCTGATAAAACTTAATTAAAACATTGTAATTAAATTTCTTTTAAAAATGTGTATAATACAATATTTGTGCAAAATGGAACCACTAGTTTTGACATAAAATAATTTTCTGCTATATAATTTTTGAGTATAAAAATTATATTTTTTCTTTACCATTTTCTTATGACTCTATGTTTAAGCTTGCCAATGGTGTCTATCCTAAATTTAGAATACTACAGCAATTTAATTACTCCATTCTGTCTTTACACTGTATAGACAATGCAATATGTCATGGTTTTGACCAACAGCTTTATTAACTGCCTAAATTCATATTGAACATTGTCATTTTATCCTTTAATTGCTTTTCATTGTTTTCACATTTTCCAAATAAATGTACTCAACACATTGTAAAGCTTATCGTATAGAATTCCCTGAAAGAAACATTTTCTGAAATATTAAGAATGACCTCTTCTTTGTATGGAGGTCCTGAATCACATAAAGCAGATATTGCTGAAATCTGAGCGATGTGTAATTTCATTCTGCTCCGTTTTCTATGAAATATAGAACCATTGGTGTCATGAAATCGAAGAAGGATAAAAATGAAGGTCTTTACTGATAGAAGCATGTGCAGTTTATATTAGATTAAGAGGGATGGAAACAGATCTGTAGCTCTTGAAGTACATGAAAAAAATACAGTAGTGCTGAAGATACTGGCAGGTCAGGGGTGTAAATGGAAATAACTACTTTAGGGACAGACTGTTCAAGACTCATACTGAGAACCTGTGTGTCGCATATTTCCAGAAAATCAATTTATTTTCAGTAACTTGGGAACGCTATGGTTTATGAAATACAGTTATAGTTCAACTGTCAGCACAAAGCAAGATTTCAAAGTGGGTTCACCAGTGGTATTTTGCTCCTTTAGTTAAAAAAAAAAAATAGATATTTTAGTTCACTGTGAAGTTCAGTTTCCTACCTAAGTTCAACCTACAAGATATCTAAAAACATATATTCATTTTCTATACAAATTAAAATAAATTGCATATATATCTAAACATTTGTCACATGATAGATGTAAGTTACAAATGAACTTGTCAAACTGAAAAAAAAATTGAAAGTCTATATTAAAAGCTATTTGTCATCATTCAACAAATTGAATTAAGATTCTGACTGACACATACATCAACATAGAGATAAATTCAAATTAAAAACAGGAAATTGTATTTCAATTACCCAAAACAAATTATAGATATTTAAAACCAACCCAAATAATTCCGTGTGGTACATAGTGCTTATAGCATATATTAGTTGTCATATTAAAAATATACAATTATCAGAATAACATGTAGCATTATTTCTATTAATGGTCAAATGACTATAAAAGTTTCATTACATTAAATAAAGCAATTGATGAAAAGTCTTCATTGGAATATATTTAATTCATCTGTGAATGTTTGCAACAGTTATGAGTTTTGGAATCTATATCAAGAAAAACCCTCCTTGAAATATGGATTTACATTTTTATTTTCCAAGTGTATGGATTATATGGAGTAAGTGAAAAAAACTTGTCAAATGGACTTTTATTGATATTTAGAAGTTCATGACCCAAGCTTTCTCTTATTACAAAGCATATGTTAAAGTGTATAAATTCCTCATCTTATGAAAATAATATTCATTAAATATAGGAATGGTGCTGTAGAAATAAATGGAACATCTGTTGTGATAGTGTACAAATATCATTTACTTTGAAATATGTTTCATCTCCACAGATATAGGGTATATTCTGTTTGTTTGTTTGTTTATTTGTTTGTTTTCTTCTATTTTAAGCAAAATACAACTATGTTAAATCAAATATTTCACCTTTTAAAAAATTCATTTTACTTCCTGATGACTACTCCACTTCTAGTCACACCCTCCCCCAATCCCTCCTCCTCCCCCTCCTCCTCCTCACTTCCTCCCTCCACTTCTTATCAGAGAAGTTGCAACCCTATGAGTATCTCCTACATCCTAGCACATCAAATCTCATTTAGTGTGTGTGTGTGTGTGTGTGTGTGTGTCTGAGAGAGAGGGAAAGAGAGAGAGAGAGAGAGAGAGAGAGAGAGAGAGAGAACTGCTATTGCACATCTGATTCAGAAAATCACTTGCAGAGGTTTTCTCTCTCCACTATGTGAGTTTCAGCAATCCAAGTCTGGCTCTCAGTTTTAGTTGACAGGAACTTTATTTCCTGAGTAAAGTTTCACTTCCTAACAATCTTGTTTTGAACAGAGAACCAGCAAAATCTTATCTTATAATGATTCGTGTCCTTCTAAAAAAGTATAGCTTAATTTTGTGTGAGTCCCAATGTGTTTACTTGAAACAAACAAACAAAAAAACAATAAAACAACAACAACAACAACCCTACTATGTTTGCTTCTGAGTGTTTGATTAACAAGTATTCTCCTCCATGGTAGTGTATATTCTAATGTGTATGGAAGTGTTTTTATTGATTAATATACACTGAATATTCTGTTTTAAATTTAAAACATTAAAAGACAGTCCATGTAGAGAGAACAGAGGGAATACTGCTTGTGAACAGTTTTAGCTGATCACACTAACTTTAAGACATACTGATTTTGAGTAATGTACTAGGCAGGCAAATAACAAATAGAAAACCTGACTGCTAGGCTAGCTAACATCTCTTTATTTTCTACTCTTAGAGGGAATACATTGAGCTACTTTCTAAGAGAGGAACCCAAATAATTACCAATTATTTCATTGGGACTGCAGAAAAATAGGTTCTATTTCTTTTCTGTTTCCATGTGGTTTATCAATGTCTTGATTTAAAATCTAAAGGCATGTAAAATCACAATGATTCATATTAGCTGACTCTTGAAAAAGAACTAGTATAAGGTAAAAATGGAAGTAGTGGCTAAAATAACATTCTGCTAAGAAGGAGACATAAAGCACATTGCAATCAGTGGTCCATGGCACACACCAAGTGTGACGGTTTGAAATGAACCAGTACGTACTCCTGAAAGTGGAGCCTGTTCATCCATCATGCTCTCCTAGTTCATTTGTCAAGGAACAGTTCATGGCCCATCTCCTTTCATGTTTCATGAGGCTACCTTCTTTGAAACCATTCATGCTCATTTCCTACATTTAAAATGTATCTGAGGGAGAGTGTCATTTCTGGGACCATACCATACCATGTTGATTGAAGTCTTCCAATTTCTCTCCCTTCTTGTTTACTCATGTTTATCATGCGACTTGCATCTTCTGGTGGCAAGGTAATTATTTGACACTTGGGATCACGACTGCATAATGGGTACCAGAAGGAAAAGAATGATTACATACCTCTTTCTAATACCTTACTTTATTTTCTGAGGAAAATTTAACACATCCATTTTTTTCATGATTATGTCATGTGGACGTGATAGTGGAGATGAGAATATATTCATAAAGTAAATGTGCATAGTTCTTCACATCCTAAAGAAAATTAAGTCCTTATCAGAGAGACCTTAATCAGAATTAGCTCCTCATCAAAATACTGACTGTAGCTCATATTCTTCATTCTAGTATCTATAATAAATACAAATGAAAAAAGACATAAAATTTAAAATAAATTTAAAATCTATTTACACTTTGATCATTTTTGTAATAATTGTAATCTGATTATATATTTAAGTATATTATTGGTAACATACCCTGACATAAACAAAAGCTCTGTGAATGTAATTAAGTGGTTTGTTCTAACCCATAAGACAGCAGTTTAGCCAATCTCAGCAATTAAAATATATAATTTCCATGTCTTTCAAACTCATAAATTATACTTATTTGGACAGAATCCATTCCCCCTTCAAAGCCGAAGAACTGTTGAAATAAACACAAGACTTTTTTGAGCCAAACAGAGTGGAGAACTCTCAACTGTGAAATAAAAAATTAATACAGACTCCGATGACTGTACAGCAAGGTATCACTGCCCAAAACTAAACCAGCAAGGGAATTAGTGAAGATTTTTGAATAGTAGATAGGCTAGAACACTAAAGGAAAAGACTAGAGAGATTACCCAAACTGAGAATACTTCTCCTTATTTTTATTAATGGGCTTCATTTTTTTAAGGCAACTTCTTCAAATGTCTCAGTCTGAAGACTATTATGAAAGAAAAATAATATATGGAATACCTAAGAAATTAAATTCTTAGATACATACTTTCTAATACTTGAAGAGGGAACACTTAAAAAAAAAAGCTTATCACTGGCAATATTAAAATAGATGTTAATGTATAAGGTGGAATTATCAGAAGATAGTTCATAGTCAAAGCTCTACAAAGGGTGTCTGCCGAGAGATGAAGAATTAGCTTCTATCACAGATGAGTTCCATAACTCACTATCTAATATGAAATGTTCTTTCCTAAAACCATATACACAAACATCAAGAATAAATTCAGCAGATTGCCTATATATATATATATATATATATATATATATATATATATATATGTATTATATATCCACAAATATGATAAATATTGGCAAATTCATATGATTGCAATCTGACAAATTATTTGATGTGTTATACCATCTAGAAAATGCAACAAGCAGGAGTAGACATTCTAATATCGAATAAATTTAAGTCCCAACCCAAAGTTATCAAAAAAGACAAGGAGAGGCACTTCATACTCATCAAAGGCAAAATCCACCAAAATTAGCTCTCAATTCTAAATATCTATGCTCCAAATGTAAGGGCAACCACATTCATTAAAGAAACTTTAGTAAAGCTCAAAGCACACATTGCACCTCACACAATAATAGTGGGAGACTTCAACACCCCACTCTCACCAATGGACAGATCCTGAAAACAGAAACTAAACAGAGAAACATGGACACTAACAGAAGTTATGAAACAAATGGATTTAACAGATAACTATAGAATTTCTTATCCTAAAACAAAAGGATATACCTTCTTCTCAGCACCTCATGGTACCTCCTCCAAAATTGACCTTATAATTGATCACAAAACAGGCCTTAATAGATACAAAAATATTGAAATTTTCCCATGCATCCTAACAGATCACCATGGACTAAGGCTGATCTTATTAACAGCAGAAATAATAGAAAGCCAACATTCACTTGGAAACTGAACAACACTCTACTCAATGATACCTTGGTCAAGGAAGAAATACAGAAAGAAATTAAAGACTTTTTAGAGTTTAATGAAAATGAAGCCACAACATACCCAAACTTACGGGACACAATGAAAGCAGTCCTAAGAGGAAAACTCATAGCGCTGAGTGCCTCCAAAAAGAAACTAGAGAGAGCATGTACTAGCAGTCGGACAGAACACCTAGAAACTCTAGAACGAAAAGACGCAAATTAACCCAAGAGGAGTAGACTCCAGGAAATAATCAAACTCAGAGCTGAAATCAACCAAGTGGAAACAAAAAGAACTATGCAAAGAATCAAGAAACCAAGAGCTGGTTCTTTGAGAAAATCAACAAGATAGATAAACCCTGAGCAGACTAACTAAAGGGCAGAGAGACAGTATCCGAATAAACAAAATCAGAAATGAAAAAGGAGACATAACAACTCATCCTGAAGAAATCCAAAACATCATCAGATCCTACTACAAAAGCCTATACTCAACAAAACTGGAAAACCTGGATTAAATGGACAACTTCCTAGACAGATACCAGGTACCAAAGTTAAATCAGGATCAGATTAACAATCTTAACAGTCCCATTTCCCCTAAAGAAATAGAAGCAGTCATTAATAGTCTCCCAACAACAACAACAAAAAAAGCCCAGGACCAGATGGGTGTAGTGCAGAGTTCTACCAGACCTTCAAAGAAGACCTAATTCCAACTCTCCTCAAACTATTCCACAAAATAGAAACAGAAGGTACTCTACCCAATTCATTCTATGAAGCCACAATTACTCTGATACCTAAACCACACAAAGATCCTACAAAGAAAGAGTACTTTAGTCCAATATCCCTTATGAATATCAATGCAAAAATACTCAATAAAATCTTCGCAAACCAAATCCAGAAACACATCAAAATGATCATTTATCATGACCAATAGGATTCATCCCAGGGATGCAGGGATGTTTAATGTAGGGAAATCCATCAATGTAATCCACTATATAAACAAACTCAAATACAAAAATCCCATGATCATCTCCTTAGATGCTGAGAAGGCACTTGACAAAATCGAGCACCCACTCATGATAAAAGTCATGGAAAGATCTGGGATTCAAGGCCCATACCTAAATATAATAAAAGCAATATACAACAAACCAGTAGGCAACATCAAAGTAAATGGAGAGAAGCTGGAAGCAATCCCACTAAAATCAGGGACTAGACAAGGTTGCCCACGTTCTCCCTACCTATTCAATATAGTACTTGAAGTCCTAGCCAGAGCAATTCGACAACGAAAGGAGATTAAGGGGATAAAAATTGGAAAGGAAGAAGTCAAAATGTCAGTGTTTGTAGATGATATGATAGTATATATAAGTGACCCTAAAGATTCCACCAGAGAACTCCTAAAACTGATAAACAGCTTCAGCACAGTAGCTGGATATAAAATTAACTCAAACAAATCAGTGGCCTTTCTCTACACAAAAGATAAACAGGATGAGAAAGAAATTAGGGAAACAACACCCTTCACAATAGTCGCAAATAATATAAAATACCTTGGTGTGACTTTAACGAAGGAAGTGAAAGATCTGTATGACAAGAACATCAAGTCTCTGAAGAAAGAAATTGAAGAAGATCTCAGAAGAAGGAATGATATCCATGCAAATGTATTGGCAGGATTAATATAGTCAAAATGGCTACCTTGCAGAAAGTAATCTACAGATTCAACACAATCCCCATCAAAATTCGAACTCAATTCTTCACTGAGATAGAAAGGGTGATTTGCAAATTAATCTGGAATAATAAAAAACCTAGGATAGCAAAAACTATCCTCAACAATAAAAGAACCCCTGGTGGAATCACATGCCTGACCTCAAGTTGTACTACAGAGCAGTTGTGATAAAAACTGCATGGTACTGGTATAACAACAGACAGGTAGACCAATGGAAGAGAATTGAAGATCCAGAAATGAACCCACACACCTTTGGTCCCCTTATCTATGACAAGGGAGCTAAAACTATCCAGTGGAAAAAAGACAGCATTTTCAAAAAATGGTGCTGGCACAACTGGTGGTCAACATGTAGAAGAATGCAAATTGATCCATTGCTTTCTCCTTGTATAAAGCTCAAGTCTAAGTGGATCAAAGACCTCCACACAAAACCAGAGACACTGAAACTTATAGAGGAGAAAGTGGGGGAAACCCTCTAAGGTGTGGGCACAGGGGAAAGTTTTCTAAACAGAACAGCAAGATCAACAGTCAGATCAAGAATTGACAAATGGGACCTTATGAAATTGAAAAGCTTCTATAAGGCAAAAGACACAGTCAGCAAGACAAAAAGGCCACCAATAGATTGGAAAAGGATTTTTACCAATCCTAAATGTGATAGGGGACTAATATCCAACATCTACAAAGAGCTAAAGAATCTGGACTCCAGAAAAACGAATATCCCCATTTAAAGATGGGGTACAGAGCTAAACAAAGAATTCTCAACTGAGGAATTCCGAATGGCTGAGAAACATCTGAAAAAATGTTCAACATCCTTAATCATCAGGGAAATGCAAATCAAAACAACACTGAGATTCTACCTCACACCAGTCAAAATGGCTAAGATAAAAAATTCAGGTGACAGCAGATGCTGGTGAGGATGTGGAGAAAGAGGAACACTCCTCCATTGCTGGTGGGATTGCAAGCTTGTTCAACCACTCTGGAAGTCAGTCTGGAGTTTTCTTAGAAAATTGGACATAGTACTACCAAAAGATCCTGCAACACATCTCCTGGGTATATACCCAGAAGATGTTCCAACTGGTAAAAGGACACATGTTCCAGTATGTTCATAGCAGCCTTATTTATAATAGCCAGAAGTTGGAAAGAACCCAGATGTCCCCGAACAGAGGAATGGATACAGAAAAGGCGGTACATTTACACAACGGAGTACTATTCTGCTATTAAAGAAAGGAATTTATGAAATTCTTGGGTAAATGGATGAATCTGGAGGACATAATCCTTAGTGAGGTAACACAATCACAAAAGAAGTCATTGGACATGTGCTCACTGATAAATGGATATTAGCCCAGAAACATAGAATACCCAAGATACGATCTGCAAAACACAAGAAAATCAAGCAGGAAGACCAGTGTGTGGATACTTCTTTCCTCCTTTGAATAGGAAACAAAATACCCATGAAAGGAGTTACAGAGACAAAGTTTAGAGCTAAGATGAAAGGATGGACCATACAGAGACTAACCCACTGGGGATCCATCCCATAATCAGTCACTAAACTCAGACACTATGGCATAGAACAGCAAGTGTTTACTGAAGGGACCCTGATATAGCTGACTCCCACAGAAGTGGATGCTCACAGTCATCCATAAGAGGGAGCATGCCAGCCCAGGCTACTGTACCCAGCAAAACTCTCATTTACCATAGACGGAGATACCAAAGTATTCCATGACAAATTCAAATTCACACAATATCTTTCCACGAATCCAGCCCTTCAAAGGATAACAACAGAAAAACACCAATACAAAGACGGAAACTATGCCCTAGAAAAAGCAAGAAAGTAATCCTTCAACAAACCTAAAAGAAGACAGCCACAAGAACAGAATCCAAACTCTAAAAACAAAAATGACAGGAAACAACAATTACTGCTCCTTAATATCTTTTAATATCAATGGACTCAATTCCCCGAAAAAAGAAATAGACTATCAGACTGGATGCACAAACTGGACCCAACGTTTTGCTGCTTACAAGAAACACACCTCAGGAAAAAAAGACAGACACTACCTGAGAGTGAAAGGTTGGAAAACAATTTTCCAAGCAAATGGTCCGGAGAAAAAAGCTGAGGTAGCCATTCTAATATCGAATAAAACAGACTTTCAACCCAAAATTATCAAAAAAGACAAAGAGGGGCACTTCATTCTCATCAAAGACAAAATCTTCCAATAGGAACTCTCAATCCTGAATATATATGCTCCAAATGCAAGGACAGCCACTTTCATTAAAGAAACTTTAGTAAAGCTCAAAACACACATTGCATCTCACACAATAATAGTGGGAGACTTCAACACCCCACTCTCACCAATGGACAGATCCTGGAAACAGAAACTAAACAGAGACTCAGTCAAACTAACAGAGGCTATGAAACAAATGGACTTAACAGATATCTACAGAATATTTCATCCTAA